>CM060110.1:22826306-23422305 GCA_030522415.1 Channallabes apus
TACACACGCGCTCCCACAGCCCTGGGCCCAGCGTACACACGCGCTCCCACACCCATGTGCCCAGCGTACACACGCGCTCCCACACCCCTGGGCCCAGCGTACACACGCGCTCCCACACCGCTGGGCCCAGTGTACACACGCGCTCCGACACCGCTGGGTACACTCGCGCTCCCACACCCATGGGCCCAGCATACATACGCGCTCCCACATCCCTGGGCCCAACGTACACACGCGCTGCCAGACCCCTGGGCTCAGCGTACACACGCGCTCCCACACCCCTGGGCCCAGCGTACACACGAGCTCCCACACCGCTGGGCCCAGCGTACACACGCGCTCCCACACCGCTGGGTACACTCGCGCTCCCACACCCATGAGCCCAGCATACACACGCGCTCCCACATCCCTGGGCCCAGCGTACACACGCGCTGCCACACCCCTGGGCCCAGCGTACACACGCGCTCCCACACCCCTGGGCCGAACATACACACTCGCTCTCAGAGCCCTGGGACCAGCGTACACACGCGCTCCCACACCCCTGGGTACACACGCGCTCCCACACCCCTGGGCCCAGCGTACACACGCGCTGCCACACCCATGGGCCCAGCGTACACACGCGCTCCCACACTGCTGGGTACACACGCACCCCTGGGCCCAGCGTACACATGCGCTCCCACACCGGTGGGTACACACGCGCTCCCACACCCCTGGGTCCAGCGTACACACGCGCTCCCACACCCATGGGCCCAGCGTACACACGCCCTCCCACACCCCTGGGTCCAGCGTACACACGCGCTGCCACACCCCTGGGCCCAGGGTACACACGCGCACCCACACCCCTGGACCCAGCGTACACACGCGCTGCCACACCCCTGGGCCCAGCGTACACATGCGCTTACACACCGTTGGGTACACACGCGCTCCCACACCGCTGGGTACACACGCGCTCCCACACCCCTGGACCCAGCGTACACACGCGCTGCCACACCCCTGGGCCCAGCGTACACATGCGCTCACACACCGTTGGGTACACACGCGCTCCCACACCGCTGGGTACACACGCGCTCCCACACCCCTGGGCCCAGCGTACACACGCGCTCCCACACCCCTGGGTACACACACGCTCCCACACCCCTGGGCCCAGCGTACACACGCGCTCCCACACCCATGGGCCCAGCGTACACACGCACTCCAACACTGCTGGGTACACACGCGCTCCCACACCCCTGGGCCCAGCGTACACACGCGCTCCCACACCGCTGGGCCCAGCGTACACACGCGCTCCCACACCCCTGGGTACACACGCGCTCCCACAACCCTCGGCCCAGCGTACACACGCGCTCCCACACCCCTGGGCCCAGCGTACACACGCGCTCCCACACCCCTGGGTACACACGCGCTCCCACACCCATGGGCCCAGCGTACACATGCGCTCCCACACCCCTGGGCCCAGCATACACACG
Organism: Channallabes apus; assembly: GCA_030522415.1. Taxonomy (NCBI): domain Eukaryota; kingdom Metazoa; phylum Chordata; class Actinopteri; order Siluriformes; family Clariidae; genus Channallabes; species Channallabes apus. The sequence continues at coordinate 22,827,767 of CM060110.1, forward strand.
CGCTGCCACACCCCTGGGCCCAGGGTACACACGCGCACCCACACCCCTGGGCCCAGCGTACACACGCGATCCCACACCCCTGGGCCCAGCGTACACATGCGCTCACACACCGCTGGGTACACACGCGCTCCCACACCGCTGGGTACACACGCGCTCCCACACCCCTGGGCCTAGCGTACACACGCGCTGCCACACCCCTGGGCCCAGCGTACACACGCGCTCCCACACCCCTGGGCCCAGCGTACACATGCTCTCACACACCGCTGGGTACACACGCGCTCCCACACCGCTGGGTACACACGCGCTCCCACACCCCTGGGCCCAGCGTACACACGCGCTGCCACACCCCTGGGCCCAGCGTACACACGCGCACCCAAACCCCTGGGCCCAGCGTACACACGCCATCCCACACCCCTGGGCCCAGCGTACATACGCGCTCCCACAACCCTGGGCCCAGCGTACACACGCGCTCCCACACCCCTGGGCCCAGCGTACACATGCGCTCCCACACCCCTGGGCCCAGCGTACACACGCGCTGCCACACCCCTGGGCCCAGCGTACACACGCGCACCCACAACCCTGCGCCCAGCGTACACACGCGCTCCCACACCCCTGGGCCCATCGTACAGATGTCGCCTTTAAAACTGCGCGTTTTCCCGCGGGATGCCGCAATTTAGCGCGCGGCTTGCCGCGACATGCCGGAGGCAGCATTCGGGAATTTAAAATAAATGTGTTGTGCTTCACTGAATATCCGCCAGATGGCGCATAGAAGGACTTTATCTAAAAGCCGGTGGTCCGGGAAAGTCAGTTTCCCCATTTTTCCCCGGTGGCGCGCAGATTCAAATCATGACGTCACTCGCTACCTAACGCTGAGAAGGCGAACGAGGATTTTAACAGTTTTTCTCTCGTTTTAAAGTGTTTTTATGAACTTTTTGAATTAAACAAATAACCTATGCATAATAATCGAGTGTCATTTCGCTTTTTTTTTTGTATATTTGAAGATAATTCATACGTTTTAAACCGCTGCAAAAGGCTGGTTTGCTGGGCGAGTACTCACATCACGACTACTTTTATTACACCTACATTTGTTTATTTGTATATGTATGTTATTAATATTAATTTTTTAGAGATTGTGTGTGCGTGCATGTAGAGTTTGTGTTGATAAGTGTATGTGGATAAGTTGATAAGTGTATCAGAAAGCATTAAAATGTTCATTTGAATTAAAATGACACACACACGTCTGTATATACAGTATATCAATTACATATATATCAATTTCATTAGTTCGTTCATTCTATTTGAAGCTTCGGATGTTTTTTTTTTTTTTGGTTTGGTTAGATTAGTTTTGAACTCGCTTCCCTGAAACTATCGCTAAAACAATGTACTGAGCCCTCCTGTGGATATAAAGCTTTATTATTGTGTTTGAATAAATAATCAGATCTACAACAGCAGGTAATAAACTATGGTGTGTCTTAACCGAAGCAAACACCACGATTATGCCTCGTTTCGTTCGACGGGAACGTGGTTCACTTGGCCGCGGTGTATTATAAACCTGTGGAATGTTTCACTGTTTATGTTCACATAAGAGGAATAAAAGCGAGTGAAATGTGGAAATGATGTGTGGCAACTCAATGAGAACTAAACCAAAGATTTCGGTAACTCCACTGAGTGTAACATCTGCATAGTGACACTGAACATCTTCACTTTTCCACTCCCACACCCCTGGGCCCAGCGTACACACGCGCTCCCAGACCCCTGGGTACACACGCGCTACCACGCCCATGGGCCCAGCGTACACACGCGCTCCCACACCCCTGGGCCCAGCGTACACACGCGCTCCCACACCCCTGGGCCCAGCGTACACACGCGCTCCCACAACCCTGGCCCAGCGTACACACGCGATCCCACACCCCTGGGTACACACGCGCTCCCACCCCTGGGCCCAGCGTACACAGGTGCTCCCATACCCCTGGGCCCAGCGTACACACGCGCTCCCACACCCCTGGGCCCAGCGTACACACGCGCTCCCAGACCCCTGGGTACACACGCGCTACCACACCCTGGGCCCAGCGTACACACGCGTTCCCACACCCCTGGGCCCAGCGTACACACGCGCTGCCACACCCCTGGGCCCAGCGTACACACGCGCTCCCACACCCCTGGGCCCAGCGTACACACGCGCTCCCACAGCCCTGGGCCCAGAGTACACACGCGCTCCCACACCCATGGGCCCAGCGTACACACGCGCTCCCACACCCCTGGGCCCAGCGTACACACGCGCTCCCACAGCCCTGGGCCCAGCGTACACACGCGCTCCCACACCCATGGGCCCAGCGTACACACGCGCTCCCACACCCCTGGGCCCAGCGTACACACGCGCTCCCACACCGCTGGGCCCAGTGTACACACGCGCTCCCACACCGCTGGGTACACTCGCGCTCCCACACCAATGGGCCCAGCATACATACGCGCTCCCACATCCCTGGGCCCAGCGTACACACGCGCTGCCAGACCCCTGTGCCCAGCGTACACACGCGCTCCCACAACCCTGGGCCCAGAGTACACACGCGCTCCCACTCCCCTGGGTCCAGCGTACACATGTGCTGCCACACCCATGGGCCCAGGGTACACACGCGCACCCACACCCCTGGGCCAAGCGTACACACGCGATCCCACACCCCTGGGCCCAGCGTACACATGCGCTCACACACCTCTGGTTACACACGCGCTCCCACACCGCTGGGTACACACGCGCTCCCACACCCCTGGGCCCAGCGTACACACGCGCTGCCACACCCCTTTGCCCAGCGTACACACGCGCTCCCACACCCCTGGGCCCAGCGTACACACGCGCTCCCACACCGCTGGGCCCAGTGTACACACGCGCTCCCACACCGCTGGGTACACTCGCGCTCCCACACCCATGGGCCCAGCATACATACGCGCTCCCATATCCCTGGGCCCAACGTACACACGCGCTGCCAGACCCCTGGGCTCAGCGTACACACGCGCTCCCACACCCCTGGGCCCAGCGTACACACGCGCTCCCACACCGCTGGGCCCAGCGTACACACGCGCTCCCACACCGCTGGGTACACTCGCGCTCCCACACCCATGAGCCCAGCATACACACGCGCTCCCACATCCCTGGGCCCAGCGTACACACGCGCTGCCACACCCCTGGGCCCAGCGTACACACGCGCTCCCACACCCCTGGGCCGAACATACACACTCGCTCTCAGAGCCCTGGGACCAGCGTACACACGCGCTCCCACACCCCTGGGTACACACGCGCTCCCACACCCCTGGGCCCAGCGTACACACGCGCTGCCACACCCATGGGCCCAGCGTACACACGCGCTCCCACACTGCTGGGTACACACGCACCCCTGGGCCCAGCGTACACATGCGCTCCCACACCGGTGGGTACACACGCGCTCCCACACCCCTGGGTCCAGCGTACACACGCGCTCCCACACCCCTGGGCCGAACGTACACACTCGCTCTCAGAGCCCTGGGACCAGCGTACACACGCGCTCCCACACCGCTGGGTACACACGCACTCCCACACCCCTGGGCCCAGCGTACACACGCGCTGCCACACCCATGGGCCCAGCGTACACACGCGCTCCCACACTGCTGGGTACACACGCGCTCCCACACCCCTGGGCCCAGCGTACACACGCGCTCCCACACCCCTGGGCCCAGCGTACACACGCGCTCCCACACCCCTGGGTACACACGCGCTCCCACACCCCTGGCCCCAGCGTACACACGCGCTCCCACACCCATGGGCCCAGCGTACACACGCCCTCCCACACCCCTGGGTCCAGCGTACACACGCGCTGCCACACCCCTGGGCCCAGGGTACACACGCGCACCCACACCCCTGGACCCAGCGTACACACGCGCTGCCACACCCCTGGGCCCAGCGTACACATGCGCTCACACACCGTTGGGTACACACGCGCTCCCACACCGCTGGGTACACACGCGCTCCCACACCCCTGGGCCCAGCGTACACACGCGCTCCCACACCCCTGGGTACACACACGCTCCCACACCCCTGGGCCCAGCGTACACACGCGCTCCCACACCCATGGGCCCAGCGTACACACGCAGTCCAACACTGCTGGGTACACACGCGCTCCCACACCCCTGGGCCCAGCGTACACACGCGCTCCCACACCGCTGGGCCCAGCGTACACACGCGCTCCCACACCCCTGGGTACACACGCGCTCCCACAACCCTCGGCCCAGCGTACACACGCGCTCCCACACCCCTGGGCCCAGCGTACACACGCGCTCCCACACCCCTGGGTACACACGCGCTCCCACACCCATGGGCCCAGCGTACACATGCGCTCCCACACCCCTGGGCCCAGCATACACACGCGCTGCCACACCCCTGGGCCCAGGGTACACACGCGCACCCACACCCCTGGGCCCAGCGTACACACGCGATCCCACACCCCTGGGCCCAGCGTACACATGCGCTCACACACCGCTGGGTACACACGCGCTCCCACACCGCTGGGTACACACGCGCTCCCACACCCCTGGGCCCAGCGTACACACGCGCTGCCACACCCCTGGGCCCAGCGTACACACGCGCTCCCACACCCCTGGGCCCAGCGTACACATGCTCTCACACACCGCTGGGTACACACGCGCTCCCACACCGCTGGGTACACACGCGCTCCCACACCCCTGGGCCCAGCGTACACACGCGCTGCCACACCCCTGGGCCCAGCGTACACACGCGCACCCAAACCCCTGGGCCCAGCGTACACACGCCATCCCACACCCCTGGGCCCAGCGTACATACGCGCTCCCACAACCCTGGGCCCAGCGTACACACGCGCTCCCACACCCCTGGGCCCAGCGTACACATGCGCTCCCACACCCCTGGGCCCAGCGTACACACGCGCTGCCACACCCCTGGGCCCAGCGTACACACGCGCACCCACAACCCTGCGCCCAGCGTACACACGCGCTCCCACACCCCTGGGCCCATCGTACAGATGTCGCCTTTAAAACTGCGCGTTTTCCCGCGGGATGCCGCAATTTAGCGCGCGGCTTGCCGCGACATGCCGGAGGCAGCATTCGGGAATTTAAAATAAATGTGTTGTGCTTCACTGAATATCCGCCAGATGGCGCATAGAAGGACTTTATCTAAAAGCCGGTGGTCCGGGAAAGTCAGTTTCCCCATTTTTCCCCGGTGGCGCGCAGATTCAAATCATGACGTCACTCGCTACCTAACGCTGAGAAGGCGAACGAGGATTTTAACAGTTTTTCTCTCGTTTTAAAGTGTTTTTATGAACTTTTTGAATTAAACAAATAACCTATGCATAATAATCGAGTGTCATTTCGCTTTTTTTTTTTGTATATTTGAAGATAATTCATACGTTTTAAGCCGCTGCAAAAGGCTGGTTTGCTGGGCGAGTACTCACATCACGACTACTTTTATTACACCTACATTTGTTTATTTGTATATGTATGTTATTAATATTAATTTTTTAGAGATTGTGTGTGCGTGCATGTAGAGTTTGTGTTGATAAGTGTATGTGGATAAGTTGATAAGTGTATCAGAAAGCATTAAAATGTTCATTTGAATTAAAATGACACACACACGTCTGTATATACAGTATATCAATTACATATATATCAATTTCATTAGTTCGTTCATTCTATTTGAAGCTTCGGATGTTTTTTTTTTTTTTTGGTTTGGTTAGATTAGTTTTGAACTCGCTTCCCTGAAACTATCGCTAAAACAATGTACTGAGCCCTCCTGTGGATATAAAGCTTTATTATTGTGTTTGAATAAATAATCAGATCTACAACAGCAGGTAATAAACTATGGTGTGTCTTAACCGAAGCAAACACCACGATTATGCCTCGTTTCGTTCGACGGGAACGTGGTTCACTTGGCCGCGGTGTATTATAAACCTGTGGAATGTTTCACTGTTTATGTTCACATAAGAGGAATAAAAGCGAGTGAAATGTGGAAATGATGTGTGGCAACTCAATGAGAACTAAACCAAAGATTTCGGTAACTCCACTGAGTGTAACATCTGCATAGTGACACTGAACATCTTCACTTTTCCACTCCCACACCCCTGGGCCCAGCGTACACACGCGCTCCCAGACCCCTGGGTACACACGCGCTACCACGCCCATGGGCCCAGCGTACACACGCGCTCCCACACCCCTGGGCCCAGCGTACACACGCGCTCCCACACCCCTGGGCCCAGCGTACAGATGCGCTCCCACAACCCTGGCCCAGCGTACACACGCGATCCCACACCCCTGGGTACACACGCGCTCCCACCCCTGGGCCCAGCGTACACAGGTGCTCCCATACCCCTGGGCCCAGCGTACACACGCGCTCCCACACCCCTGGGCCCAGCGTACACACGCGCTCCCAGACCCCTGGGTACACACGCGCTACCACACCCTGGGCCCAGCGTACACACGCGTTCCCACACCCCTGGGCCCAGCGTACACACGCGCTGCCACACCCCTGGGCCCAGCGTACACACGCGCTCCCACACCCCTGGGCCCAGCGTACACACGCGCTCCCACAGCCCTGGGCCCAGAGTACACACGCGCTCCCACACCCATGGGCCCAGCGTACACACGCGCTCCCACACCCCTGGGCCCAGCGTACACACGCGCTCCCACAGCCCTGGGCCCAGCGTACACACGCGCTCCCACACCCATGGGCCCAGCGTACACACGCGCTCCCACACCCCTGGGCCCAGCGTACACACGCGCTCCCACACCGCTGGGCCCAGTGTACACACGCGCTCCCACACCGCTGGGTACACTCGCGCTCCCACACCAATGGGCCCAGCATACATACGCGCTCCCACATCCCTGGGCCCAGCGTACACACGCGCTGCCAGACCCCTGTGCCCAGCGTACACACGCGCTCCCACAACCCTGGGCCCAGAGTACACACGCGCTCCCACTCCCCTGGGTCCAGCGTACACATGTGCTGCCACACCCATGGGCCCAGGGTACACACGCGCACCCACACCCCTGGGCCAAGCGTACACACGCGATCCCACACCCCTGGGCCCAGCGTACACATGCGCTCACACACCGCTGGTTACACACGCGCTCCCACACCGCTGGGTACACAGGCGCTCCCACACCCCTGGGCCCAGCGTACACACGCGCTGCCACACCCCTGGGCCCAGCGTACACACGCGCTCCCACACCCCTGGGCCCAGCGTACACATGATCTCACACACCGCTGGGTACACACGCGCTCCCACACCGCTGGGTCCACACGCGCTCCCACAACCCTGGCCCAGCGTACACACGTGATCCCACACCCCTGGGTACACATGCGCTCCCACACCCCTGGGCCCAGCGTACACATGCGCTCCCACACCCCTGGGCCCAGCGTACACACGCGCTCCCACACCCCTGGGCCCAGCGTACACACGCGCTCCCACAACCCTGGGCCCAGCGTACACACGCGCTCCCACACCCCTGGGTCCAGCGTACACACGTGCTGCCACACCCATGGGCCCAGGGTACACACGCGCACCCACACCCCTGGGCCCAGCGTACACACGCGATCCCACACCCCTGGGCCTAGCGTACACATGCGCTCACACACCGCTGGTTACACACGCGCTCCCACACCGCTGGGTACACACGCGCTCCCACACCCCTGGGCCCAGCGTACACACGCGCTGCCACACCCCTGGGCCCAGCGTACACACGCGCTCCCACACCCCTGGGCCCAGCGTACACATGATCTCACACACCGCTGGGTACACACGCGCTCCCACACCGCTGGGTCCACACGCGCTCCCAGAACCCTGGCCCAGCGTACACACGCGATCCCACACCCCTGGGTACACATGCGCTCCCACACCCCTGGGCCCAGCGTACACACGTGCTCCCATACCCCTGGGCCCAGCGTACACATGCGCTCCCACACCCCTGGGCCCAGCGTACACACGCGCTGCCACACCCCTGGGCCCAGCGTACACACGCGCTCCCACACCCCTGGGCCCAGCGTACACACGCGCTCCCACACCCCTGGGCCCAGCGTACACATGCGCTCCCACAGCCCTTGGCCAAGCGTACACACGCGCTCCCACACCCCTGGGCCCAGCGTACACACGCGCTCCCACAGCCCTGGGCCCAGCGTACACACGCGCTCCCACACCCATGGGCCCAGCGTACACACGCGCTCCCACACGCCTGGGCCCAGCGTACACACGCGCTCCCACAGCCCTGGGCCCAGCGTACACACGCGCTCCCACACCCATGTGCCCAGCATACACACGCGCTCCCACACCCCTGGGCCCAGCGTACACACGCGCTCCCACACCGCTGGGCCCAGTGTACACACGCGCTCCCACACCGCTGGGTACACTCGCGCTCCGACACCCATGGGCCCAGCATACATACGCGCTCCCACATCCCTGGGCCCAACGTACACACGCGCTGCCAGACCCCTGGGCTCAGCGTACACACGCGCTCCCACACCCCTGGGCCCAGCGTACACACGCGCTCCCACACCACTGGGCCCAGCATACACACGCGCTCCCACACCGCTGGGTACACTCGCGCTCCCACACCCATGAGCCCAGCATACACACGCACTCCCACATCCCTGGGCCCAGCGTACACACGCGCTGCCACACCCCTGGGCCCAGCGTACACACGCGCTCCCACACCCCTGGGCCGAACATACACACTCGCTCTCAGAGCCCTGGGACCAGCGTACACACGCGCTCCCACACCGCTGGGTACACACGCGCTCCCACACCCCTGGGCCCAGCGTACACACGCGCTGCCACACCCATGGGCCCAGCGTACACACGCGCTCCCACACTGCTGGGTACACACGCGCTCCCACACCCCTGGGCCCAGCGTACACATGCGCTCCCACACCCCTGGGCCCAGCGTACACACGCGCTCCCACACCCCTGGGCCCAGCGTACACACGCGCTCCCACACCCCTGGGTACACACGCGCTCCCACACCCCTGGGCCCAGCGTACACACTCGCTCCCACACCCATGGGCCCAGCGTACACACGCGCTCCCACACCCCTGGACCCAGCGTACACACGCGCTCCCACACCCCTGGGTCCAGCGTACACATGCGCTCCCACACCCCTGGGCCCAGCGTACACACGCGCTCCCACACCCCTGGGCCCAGCGTACACATGCTCTCACACACCGCTGGGTACACACGCGCTCCCACACCGCTGGGTACACACGCGCTCCCACACCCCTGGGCCCAGCGTACACACGCGCTGCCACACCCCTGGGCCCAGCGTACACACGCGCACCCAAACCCCTGGGCCCAGCGTACACACGCCATCCCACACCCCTGGGCCCAGCGTACATACGCGCTCCCACACCCCTGGGCCCAGCGTACACACGCGCTGCCACACCCCTGGGCCCAGCGTACACACGCGCACCCACAACCCTGCGCCCAGCGTACACACGCGCTCCCACACCCCTGGGCCCATCGTACAGATGTCGCCTTTAAAACTGCGCGTTTTCCCGCGGGATGCCGCAATTTAGCGCGCGGCTTGCCGCGACATGCCGGAGGCAGCATTCGGGAATTTGAAATAAATGTGTTGTGCTTCACTGAATATCCGCCAGATGGCGCATAGAAGGACTTTATCTAAAAGCCGGTGGTCCGGGAAAGTCAGTTTCCCTATTTTTCCCCGGTGGCACGCAGATTCAAATCATGACGTCACTCGCTACCTAACGCTGAGAAGGCGAACGAGGATTTTAACAGTTTTTCTCTCGTTTTAAAGTGTTTTTATGAACTTTTTGAATTAAACAAATAACCTATGCATAATAATCGAGTGTCATTTCGCTTTTTTTTTCGTATATTTGAAGATAATTCATACGTTTTAAGCCGCTGCAAAAGGCTGGTTTGCTGGGCGAGTACTCACATCACGACTACTTTTATTACACCTACATTTGTTTATTTGTATATGTATGTTATTAATATTAATTTTTTAGAGATTGTGTGTGCGTGCATGTAGAGTTTGTGTTGATAAGTGTATGTGGATAAGTTGATAAGTGTATCAGAAAGCATTAAAATGTTCATTTGAATTAAAATGACACACACACGTCTGTATATACAGTATATCAATTACATATATATCAATTTCATTAGTTCGTTCATTCTATTTGAAGCTTCGGATGTTTTTTTTTTTTTTTGGTTTGGTTAGATTAGTTTTGAACTCGCTTCCCTGAAACTATCGCTAAAACAATGTACTGAGCCCTCCTGTGGATATAAAGCTTTATTATTGTGTTTGAATAAATAATCAGATCTACAACAGCAGGTAATAAACTATGGTGTGTCTTAACCGAAGCAAACACCACGATTATGCCTCGTTTCGTTCGACGGGAACGTGGTTCACTTGGCCGCGGTGTATTATAAACCTGTGGAATGTTTCACTGTTTATGTTCACATAAGAGGAATAAAAGCGAGTGAAATGTGGAAATGATGTGTGGCAACTCAATGAGAACTAAACCAAAGATTTCGGTAACTCCACTGAGTGTAACATCTGCATAGTGACACTGAACATCTTCACTTTTCCGTTTACCTCTGAAAAAAAAGCTGTATTTTGTTTGTTTATATTTAGAGTTTTTATAACAGTAGAGCAAGTACCCGCGCGCACGCACACACATAGACACACACACACACACACACACACATACACACACACACACACACACACAGACACACACACTCCCCTGAGCCCTCGGGAAACATCCAATCACCGTCGGTATACAAATGAGTCAAGACGTAGCCTAACGTGGTGTCGTGTCGGATTTCAGCGGTCACGGAGCGGGAAGACTTTGAAGAAGCTGCAGTGACAGTAAACAACTGAACAACTTCACTTTTCCGTTTACCTCTGAGGAAAAAAAGCTGTATTTTGTTTGTTTATATTTAGAATTTTTATAGTAGTATAAGAGAAAGTTACAGTTTGGTCTGTACTGTAGTTCGCACCCTTGTAGAGAATAAATAAATGAATAACACCTTCATATCCCCTCTCAAGAGTGTCATAGTCCATTGTTAGTTTTAATGATCTGGCTGAAACTAATTATCACTACATAAGTACCCTAACACCATTGATCATGAGTCTCAGCTGAACCTAATTCTATACTTGTAACAGAAAATGTAGATGCAGATTCCAAATGTGTATTTATATAATAGATAGATAGATAGATAGATAGATAGATAGATAGATGTGTGTGTGTGTGTGTGTGTGTGTGTGCGTGTGTGTATGTGTGTGTGTGTGTGTGTGTGTGTAGGCTCTACGCAGGGGCAAGAGAGGGCAGCGCACCCTTAAATGTCTGCACATGTTAATATATTCCTAAAATGTATATATTACAAGTTGATAAACTGATCTGCGGTAGCGGAAAAATCCGCTGAAAATAGGACAGGCTGCAGCGCACGCGCACACACACACATACACACGCGCGCACACACACACACACACACACACAGACACACCTCCCTTGAGCCCTGCGTCTGTCGGATTTCAGCGGTCACGGGGTGGAAAGACTTTGAAGCAGTTTATATATGAATCTAAGCTTGAACTTATCAGCATTGTAAATATATAATACTTTTCAAATAAAATCGCTATTACTTTGACCCTGAAGTTTAGTTTAGCACACACAAAAAAACTGAAAAGTCATTTCTGGTAAATCAACGGAATGTGTAGTTTATTTACAGTAATTCATTAAAAAATGAATATACATACAGTACACAGTAAACACGGGAAAGATTACAAAATGAAAAAACAAACAGTGTCTACTTTATAAACAGCTTAGTATGTGCGTCGAGATGCTGAAATCCCTTGCATGTTTTTGCTTCCAAGTGGAGAGATATTTGACCGATAGCCTAGAACAAAAGATCTATAGGTGTGATCACAACCCCCTCCGACCGAGCGTGCCATCAATCACTGACCACCTCAGAAGTTCCCTCCAATGTATGGCTGCAATACTTGTTTTGCAAGTATTTTTAACACCATTCAAAGGCTTACAAGTTCCATTCAACATATAATGATGTCTCCACATGTTAATATATTCCTAAAATTTATATATTACAAGTTGATAAACTGATCTGCGGTAGCGGAAAAATCCGCTGAAAAAAGGACAGGCTACAGCGCACGCGCACACACACACAGACACACCTCCCTTGAGCCCTCGGTAAACATCCAAGCACTGAGGCACGCAAATCCCCTGACCACAATAAGGTGGCAATCCCTCAGGGGGGAAGATGAAAAATACAAATTAAATAAATAAAACAAAATAAAATATCCTTAATCCAGATTTTATCAATCAACGACATAATATTGATCTTAGCTGGATGGTCTAATTCTCAAAACCGTTTAACCTAAAGAAAAACTTAACACACTATAACTAGAATATTTACAAAACTGAAAGGTTGTCTTATGTATAATAAAAAAACCTCATAACTCAAAAAGATCATATTATGTTTTTATATATATTTTTTTAGATTTTTTTTTATAGTAACTGAACAGTTCTCTTCTCTCCAATCCACTCCTAAACCACAGTCTCCTATTTCTCTGTGCGTGCTCTGGAGCCTGTGAATGAATACACGCAGCGGAGGTTTTGTAAACTGTAGAGATACAATAATTTTACTGCTGGAAAATCAGCATTTTATCTAATTTGAAATATAAACCTAATATTATCTGTTACTTAATATATTTTCTTTAAAAACAGTGGTTTTTTATATCATAAATATAATAATCGATAATTATGTGGGTATCCAAATTAGATGGCTTTTAGTGAAATTAAACTGTAACTTACTTTAAAACTAAACATGGTCCCTAAAACGGAGCTCTGGACACAGAGCTACAGACCCCACTGTAACCCCCTTACCCAGTTAGCTAGCAGTTAATGACCACCACTACTTGTGCAGTTCATAAAAGGACAGGTAATGTTTGTCGCGCTGCTGCACAAACAGCACGCTCATTTATTTAAGAGAGAGTTTATGAGAGTTTATGAGTGTGCTGCTTTGATGTGCTGGGTATGGCGGGTCGTCGACGGCTGATCAGTGTAAAGTAGCGTACTTTACACACACTGATCAGCAGTTGACGCCCCGCCATACCCAGCAGATCAAAGGGGCAGTTATCGGCTATGACACGTTGAAGGAGAACTTAATAGTTCTCAAAAACTATTGTATTGTAGTGTAAATGTCTGCAACAATCACTAACCATTAAAATGTTTTTTTTTTTTGTAATTAAACACGAAAATATTAATTATATTTCCATATATACACACACGTACACACACACACACACACACAAGGGCGTAGGTTTGCTACCTATGACTCCAACTAATACCCCATCCCCCAATCCCCTTTTATATATATAATATATAAATAAAATATATATATAATTAAAATCTTAAAACATCGTGTTCACCCATGCACTGAAAAAAATAACTTGTAAGATTTACTTGATAAAATCCTCATAACAATTTGGACACAGATTTTAAGTAAATTTTATTGCTCCAATATTAAAGCTGAATCCCATTTCTACCCCTTCCCCCTACCCTTCCATTTGACGCGTTCACGTGCAGGGGTAGTGGTGTCTCATTTCTCTTTTGGTTGGAGGTGTAGGGGGAGGGGGGAAGGGCCAGATAGCCCTCCAAATTAAGATTTTTCAGGACCTCACTTCAAACGAAGGGCTAAGCGAAGTTTTCAACATGGCTGCTCACTCGAGCAAACAGAACCATAAATGTTAAGTCCTTTTTGCCATTAATAAAGATTTTTATGACAAGTTTTCATTATATGGATATTACCTTTAGTCTTGTGTTTGTGTTTATGGTGATGTTCTGTAAAGAAACGTTTGCAAAAAAAATCGCTAAAGTTTGCTAGCGGATAGCACATATTGCACAATATTACAAATATATATTTTTATGTCACATACACTTTACTGCATGCTACAAACAAATAAAGTTCAGTAGCACGGCATTTTGCCGAGCATTTGATAACGCATTGTTTGTTTTGCTTACGGCCATACACTATTGTTTTGCTTACACTATTCTTACTTATTGCAACGTGACCACAGTTTTGTAATTTATATTCTGTATATGGACGGCTGAGGAAACCCGAAGACTCATCCGTGTTCGAGGTGAAAATGAGCAACTTTTTTAAAAATCGAAATACGGCGCAAAAAACCTTTGGGAGTGAGTAATCTCTCTTATTGGAATGTGTGATAAACATCGGCGCATGTCCTCTGACGTAACATTAGGAACCAGCGACAACGTATGATGACGTATAACAGTGTTGTCCCATTTCTTAGGGGAAATATTTATATCCTTCCCCTTTCCACTTCATTTCAAGGGACAAGGGGAAGAAAATAGAATTGTGATTCAGCCTAAGTAAAACTCACCCGTAATTGTCAGGTAAAATTTACTTAATTAAAGTAACAATAAAAGAAATCAAGTAAAAGTTACATAATTATATTTAATGCACAAATTCGATTTATTTAAAATAATCAAGTAAAGTTGCAGGAACCTTAATTTTATGAAATTACTATCATTTTGTTTTGTGAGATTTTCCCTTCACTTGGTTTTATCAATTTATATTACTCCCTATAATAATGTAAACATTGCTAATTTATGTTTTGGAAAGAAACTTAAGTAATTATTTCATCTATATCTTTCATAAATCACACAACTAAAATATAATTAAACAGTTTATTCACCAACATTACCATATATTTGTGACATTCACAGTCTAGATCCAAGTTGTCTTTTTAATAAAAGTGCATTCAGCTAAATTTTGCATCCATAGAAAAAAACTGCACGGCACCAGGGCCTGAAATACTTGTTTTAAACAAAATTGTGTAAAATAATAAATAAATAAAATACAGCATTCATTTATAGGCGCGATGTCTAATGTTTTCTGTATATTTCTTCTTATACAGTCATTGTAAATGTAGTTGTGTTTACAGATAAATTATATGCAAATTGAAGACAAAATAAATGATATACTCATTTTTAATCCCTCAGTTGTTTATTCATTTGACCAATGCTCTATAATTTCTGTTATTTTTGAGTGCATTCATTAGGTGTAATGTCTGCAATGAAAGTAAATAGCAAAATAAGTTTACAATAGGTTTAAAAGTCTGAATCACTAATCAATAATTATCATAAAGGTGATATCAAGAATAATGACATTACACTAAAGAGGCCTATACAGACGTCATTTCTAATAAGTAAAAAAAAATAACGGCCAATTATCATAGGAGGCGTCCCATACTATATACACACCTCATATGAAATTATTTTACTGCAGCATTTTTGAGCTATGGGGCATTATTACACTTTAAAGGGGTATACAGTCCCCATTTCTAATAAGTAGAAAAAAACAATGATAAGTTCTTATTCAGGACGTCCCATACTATATACACACCACATAAACTATTTTACTGCAGCATTTTTGAGATATTGGACATTATTACACTTTAAAGGGGTATAAAGACCCCATTTCTAATAAGTAAATAAAAACAACCACCAGTTCTTATTCAGGATGTCCCATACTATATACACACGGAATATGAAACAATTTTACTGCAGCATTTTTTAGATATGGGGCATATTACACTTTAAAGGAGTATAAAGTCCCCATTTCTAATAAGTAGAAAAACACAACCAGCAGTTCTTATTCAGGACGTCCCATACTATATACACACCACATATGAAACAATTTTACTGCTGCATTTTTTAAATATTGGACATTACATGATAAAGGGGTATAAAGACCCCATTTCTAATAAGTAGAAAAAAACAACCACCAGTTCTTATTCAGGACGTCCCATACTATATACACACCAAATATGAAACAATTTTACTGCAGCATTTTTGAGATATGGGGCATTATTACACTTTAAATGGGTATAAAGTCCCCATTTCTAATAAGTAGAAAAAAACAATGATCAGTTATTAATCAGGACGCCCCATACTATATACACACCAAATATGAAAAAATTTTACTGCAGCATTTTCATCCTCATTATAGAAAACATTCATTGAAGAATAACTGCTACTTTTGAACAGTAAAACAAAATAAAAATCAATTCTGGTATTTAGAAAGACTAAATACATTATTTTGTCTGTTTTCTACGAATTCTGCTGTAACTTATCTACATAAAACAATTATTTGAATGGTGCATATTTAAGAAAAATATTGTAACAGACAACCGTCAAAGTCACCAATAAATAACACGGATATTAAAGCAGAAATGCAAATAAATAAGCAAGTAAAAATTGACGAGCATGTTGTATTATCTCTCAGTCCTGGGCGTCTAAATGAAAAGCGCTCTGAAAGGGTGTTGTCTCTGTGTCGTTCCTGAAACTACCGTAATCACTGTAATATGTGCGCACACTAAAATCAATCGCGGCTGGCTTGACCGTGTTTTTCTGAACCGCGGCTGGCTTTACCGCAGTTCTAATTTGTCTAAATCGCATTGCAGACAATAAAAATAAGTCGAGTCATCCTGTGACCCTGCATGCTTAATCTTTCCACACATGATTCTTGCTTCTCACTTTTTCCTTAATCCCTCGCTGATCTATCTTGTATTTTTCTAACGGTGTCAGAAACTTTGTGTTAGTAGCACTGCTTGACATGCTTGATGCCTTCCTCTTTTGTAATTTGCTTTGGATAAAGGCAAACTTACAAAAGATGAAGAAATGCCTAAATGTAGTTGTACGAATAAAAGATTATGTAATGATACAATGTAAATATTTTCACAGAAACAAAGCGTAAAGATGAGACGTGAATCTGAAGAGGATCTCTTTGATGATTGCCTGGTAAAGCATTGTTTTCTTATTAATTATACAATTTATTAATACCTTGAATATAGTGTTTGTTGTATTGGACAGAAGCATATAAATGCAAATGAATATATAAATCTGAGTAATTATTGAACGAATTTTCATGTTTGGACTAACCCTTTAAATACAAACTCAGCATTCATCATAGGATTTCCTGACACTGTAAAGGTGCAGAGTAATCTATGGAGTGTAGCCATCTCATGCTATGTTTTACAGTACAATGTTTTAGTGATGCAAGATTATTGCTAAAGCAATTTAACCCAAGTTTAACAATCTGAAGTATATGAAGTGATGGTCATTTTTTATTATCAATTATTTTTATTTATTTTTTTTCTCTGTGAAATGAAGTCAGCACAGGTTGAAGCAATTCAGATTTTTTTTTTTTTTCTCAAAATAAATTATTTATTTTCTTGTACATTTTATGCAGGGGGACAGACGAAGTGATGCCAGTATGCACCTTCTTAAAATCCTTGTCGTCTGTGCTGTTGAAGGGGAAGAACCGGTTGGTGTATCCATAATGCTTGAAGGAGAGGAAATTTTACAAGAATGTGGCAATAGCTCCGAGCACTGCGCTACACATTTGGGCTATTTTCAGAAAGTTCTTCTAGAACTTGATGGGATTAAGCTATCACCAAAAGTGCAATCTTTAAAGATGAAGTTATCTTAAAACATTTGATTTGGCTTGACTACAAGTCTTTACATGTTGTGTTTACATGTTCAGCTTAATGTTTTAATGCGTTATGGTTTCAATGGCATACTTTTAAGTGCACTAGTCCAGAGTGCTGATTTGAATGTTGCAACTTCACTGCTTCCGAGGGCTATTACGTTTTAACGTTTATTCTACAGTTTGTTTAATGTATTTTCTGCTGTATTTTATTTCTAAATGAATGCTGTATTTTATTTATTTATTATTTTACACAATTTTGTTTAAAACAAGTATTTCAGGCCCTGGTGCCGTGCAGTTTTTTTCTATGGATGCAAAATTTAGCTGAATGCACTTTTATTAAAAAGACAACTTGGATCTAGACTGTGAATGTCACAAATATTTGGTAATGTTGGTGAATAAACTGTTTAATTATATTTTAGTTGTGTGATTTATGAAAGATATAGATGAAATAATTACTTAAGTTTCTTTCCAAAACATAAATTAGCAATGTTTACATTATTATAGGGAGTAATATAAATTGATAAAACCAAGTTAAGGGAAAATCTCACAAAACAAAATGATAGTAATTTCATAAAATTAAGGTTCCTGCAACTTTACTTGATTATTTTAAATAAATCTAATTTGTGCATTAAATATAATTATGTAACTTTTACTAGATTTCTTTTATTGTTAATTTAATTAAGTAAATTTTACCTGACAATTACGGGTGAGTTTTACTTAGGCTGAATCACAATTCTATTTTCTTCCCCTTGTCCCTTGAAACGAAGTGGAAAGGGGAAGGGTATAAATATTTCCCCTAAGAAATGGGACAACACTGTTATACGTCATCATACGTTGTCGCTGGTTCCTAATGTTACGTCAGAGGACATGCGCCGATGTTTATCACATATTCCAATAAGAGAGATTACTCACTCCCAAAGGTTTTTTGCGCCGTATTTCGATTTTTAAAAAAGTTGCTCATTGTCACCACGAACACGGATGAGTCTTCGGGTTTCCTCAGCCGTCCATATACAGATGTCGCCTTTAAAACCCCGCGTGTTTTCCCGCGGGATGCCGCAATTTAGCGCGCGGCTTGCCGCGACTTGCCGGAGGCAACATTCGGGATTTAAAAAAAAATGTGTTGTGCTTCACTGAATATCCGCCAGATGGCGCATAGAAGGACTTTATCTAAAAGCCGGTGGTCCGGGAAAGTCAGTTTCCCTATGTTTCCCCGGTGGCGCGCAGATTCAAATCATGACGTCACTCGCTACCTAACGCTGAGAAGGCGAACGAGGATTTTAACAGTTTTTCTCTCGTTTTAAAGTGTTTTTATGAACTTTTTGAATTAAACAAATAACCTATGCATAATAATCGAGTGTCTTTTCGCTTTTTTTTGTATATTTGAAGATAATTCATACGTTTTAAGCCGCTGCAAAAGGCTGGTTTGCTGGGCGAGTACTGACATCACGACTACTTTTATTACACCTACATTTGTTTATTTGTATATGTATGTTATTAATATTAATTTTTTTGAGATTGTGTGTGCGTGCACGGAGAGTTTGTGTTGATAAGTGTATGTGGATAAGTTGATAAGTGTATCAGAAAGCATTAAAATGTTCATTTGAATTAAAATGACACACACACGTCTGTATATACAGTATATCAATTACATATATATCAATTTCATTAGTTCGTTCATTCTATTTGAAGCTTCGGATGTTTTTTTTTTTTTGGTTTGGTTAGATTAGTTCTGAACTCGCTTCCGTGAAACTATCGCTAAAACAATGTACTGGGCCCTCCTGAGGATATAAAGCTTTATTATTGTGTTTGAATAAATATTCAGATCTACCACAGCAGGTAATAAACTATGGTGTGTCATAACCGAAGCAAACACCACAATTATGCCTCGTTTCGTTCGACGGGAACGTGGTTCACTTGGCCGCGGTGTATTATAAACCTGTGGAATGTTTCACTGTTTATGCTCACTTAAGAGGAATAAAAGCGAGTGAAATGTGGAAATGATGTGTGGCAACTCAATGAGGACTAAACCAAAGATTTCGGTAACTCCACTGAGTGTAACATCTGCATAGTGACACTGAACATCTTCACTTTTCCGTTTACCTCTGAAAAAAAAGCTGTATTTTGTTTGTTTATATTTAGAGTTTTTATAATAGTAGAACAAGTACCCGTGCGCACGCACACACATAGACACACACACACACACACACACACACACACAGACACACACACTCCCCTGAGCCCTCGGGAAACATCCAATCACCGTCGGTATACAAATGAGTCAAGACGTAGCCTAACGTGGTGTCGTGTCGGATTTCAGTGGTCACGGAGTGGGAAGACTTTGAAGAAGCTGCAGTGACAGTAAACAGCTGAACAACTTCACTTTTCCGTTTACCTCTGAGGAAAAAAAGCTGTATTTTGTTTGTTTATATTTAGAATTTTTATAGTAGTATAAGAGAAAGTTACAGTTTGGTCTGTATTGTAGTTCACACCCTTGTAGAGAATAAATAAATGAATAACACCTTCATATCCCCTCTCAAGAGTGTCATAGTCCATTGTTAGTTTTAATGATCTGGCTGAAACTAATTATCACTACATAAGTACCCTAACACCATTGATCATGAGTCTCAGCTGAACCTAATTCTATACTTGTAACAGAAAATGTAGATGCAGATTCCAAATGTGTATTTATATAATAGATAGATAGATAGATAGATAGATAGATAGATGTGTGTGTGTGTGTGTAGGATCTACGCAGGGGCAAGAGAGGGCAGCGCACCCTTAAATGTCTGCACATGTTAATATATTCCTAAAATGTATATATTACAAGTTGATAAACTGATCTGCGGTAGCGGAAAAATCCGCTGAAAATAGGACAGGCTGCACCGCACGCGCACACACACACACACACAGACACACCTCCCTTGAGCCCTGCGTCTGTCGGATTTCAGCGGTCACGGGGTGGAAAGACTTTGAAGCAGTTTATATATGAATCTAAGCTTGAACTTATCAGCATTGTAAATATATAATACTTTTCAAATAAAATCGCTATTACTTTGACCCTGAAGTTTGGTTTAGCACACACAAAAAACAGAAAAGTCATTTCTGGTAAATCAACGGAATGTGTAGTTTATTTACAGTAATTCATTAAAAAATGAATATACATTGTACAGTACACGGTAAACACGGGAAAGATTACAAAATGAAAAAACAAACAGTGTCTACTTTATAAACAGCTTAGTATGTGCGTCGAGATGCTGAAATCCCTTGCATGTTTTTGCTTCCAAGTGGAGAGATATTTGACCGATAGCCTAGAACAAAAGATCTATAGGTTTGATCACAACCCCCTCCGACCGACCGTGCCATCAATCACTGACCACCTCAGAAGTTCCCTCCAATGTATGGCTGCAATACTTGTTTTGCAAGTATTTTTAACACCATTCAAAGGCTTACAAGTTCCATTCAACATATAATGATGTCTCCACATGTTAATATATTCCTAAAATTTATATATTACAAGTTGATAAACTGATCTGCCGTAGCGGAAAAATCCGCTGAAAAAAGGACAGGCTACAGCGCACACGCACACACACACACACACACAGACACACCTCCCTTGAGCCCTCGGTAAACATCCAAGCACTGAGGCACGCAAACCCCCTGACCACAATAAGGTGGCAATCCCTCAGGGGGGAAGATGAAAAATACAAATTAAATAAATAAAACAAAATAAAATATCCTTAATCCAGATTTTATCAATCAACGACATAATATTGATCTTAGCTGGATGGTCTAATTCTCAAAACCGTTTAACCTAAAGAAAAACTTAACACACTATAACTAGAATATTTACAAAACTGAAAGGTTGTCGTATGTATAATAAAAAAACCGCATAACTCAAAAAGATCATTTCATGTTTTTATATATATTTTTTTAGATTTTTTTTTATAGTAACTGAACAGCTCTCGTCTCTCCAATCCACTCCTAAACCACAGTCTCCTATTTCTCTGTGCGTGCTCTGGAGCCTGTGAATGAATACACGCAGCGGAGGTTTTGTAAACTGTAGAGATACAATAATTTTACTGCTGGAAAATCAGCATTTTATCTAATTTGAAATATAAACCTAATATTATCTGTTACTTAATATATTTTCTTTTAAAACAGTGGTTTTTTTATATCATAAATATAATAATACATAATTATGAGGGTATCCATATTAGATGGCTTTTAGTTAAATTAAACTGTAACTTACTTTAAAACTAAACATGGTCCCTAAAACAGAGCTCTGGACACAGAGCTACAGACCCCACTGTAACCCCCTTACCCAGTTAGCTAGCAGTTAATGACCACCACTACTTGTGCAGTTCATAAAAGGACAGGTAATGTTTGTCGCGCTGTTGCACAAACAGCACACTCATTTATTTAAGAGAGAGTTTATGAGTGAGCTGCTTTGATGTGCTGGGTATGGCGGGGCGTCGTCGGCTGATCAGTGTAAAGTAGCGTACTTTACACACACTGATCAGCAGTTGACGCCCCGCCATACCCAGCAGATCAAAGGGGCAGTTATCGGCTATGACACGTTGAAGGAGAACTTAATAGTTCTCAAAAATAGTGTAAATGTCTGCAACAATCACTAACCATTAAAATGTTTTTTTTTTTTTTTTGTAATTAAACACGAAAATATTAATTATATTTCCATATATACACACACACACACACACACACAAAGGCGTAGGTTTGCTACCTATGACTCCAACTAATACCCCATTCCCCAATCCCCTTTTCCACCAACCAACCCCCAACCCCCTGCCTCATCCACCTACCAACCTCCCACCCCAACTATGTCCACTGAATACATGTTTTTCTTAATATGGTGCGAAATCACTTTACATTAATACTAGCAATGCTTCGATTGATATTAATCCACTCGAAATGCAATTCATTAAGTTAAATTAAGGAATAGTGTAAAGTTAAAGGAATGTTTCATAACTGACAAAAAGATAGTCTTTAATAAAATAAAAACTATTCTTTATTGAGCCCTAGTGCAAATGAAACATCTCAATCATCTGTATATATATAAAAGTAGATTACATCTAAACATGAACTACTAGGTAGAGTACCACACAACAGCTCAATGCCTATTGCTCCTATATGAAGGAGACAAAAACATGCCTTCGCCTCTCGTTAACAAAAATAAACTGCTGGCATATTTGTTTGACATCAATATTGTCCAGGCTGTTCTTTTTTTCTTCTGATAAACACTAAAGATGATATTTTGTAGAATGCTGAAAACCTGTAATCATTGATTTACATAGTATTTGTTTTTCCTGCTACGGAAGTCAATGTTTTCAGCTTTTTTCCCCAATATCTTATTTTGTATTCAACAAAATAAAGAAAATCATTAAAGTTTGGAACCACTTAAGGAGTAAATAGTGAGTAAAGTTTTTTTGGGGGTGAACAATGGCTTTGACCCTAACTCTTCCCCTCTGACTGCACTAGGACCGGACAGCATTGCCACCTGATGAAATAGCGTGACAAAAAAGTGAAATGTCAGTTCAAAACTTTTGCCAAAAACACTAATGAATCACTTACATCCTCAGCCTATCACTCCTCATAATGCTAAATATTAGTATAATCAACATGTATAATACACGCACACATGTTATATACTGTATAATCAACATTCAGATTGACCTCCTGTGACCTCGCCTCTTCACCTGAACTACAACATGGCTGATCTGCTTCTGTCCCCTAATTGAAAAACATTGAGGGATTCCTTATGAGCATGGACAGAGAATGCCTCAGCCTATTATTGGTAACAATGTTAAATCTCAGGACAACTACAGTGGCTTGCAAAAGTATTCGCCCCCCGTGAACTTTTCCACATTTTGTCACATTACAGCCACAAACATGAATCAATTTTATTGGAATTCCACGTGAAAGACCAATACAAACTGGTGTACACGCGAGAAGTGGAACGAAAATCATACATGATTTCAAACATTTTTTTTTTTACAAATAAATAACTGAAAAGTGGGGTGTGTGTAATTATTCAGCCCCCTTTGGTCTGAGTGCAGTCAGTTGGCCATAGACATTGCCTGATGAGTGCTAATGACTATAGAGCACCTGTGTGTAATCTACACTCTCTCCATCGCTGTCTGATATACAGCACAGGTGTTTAGGTTCTGTTACCTGACAAAACAGGATAAACACATGCCATTTAAACAGCAATCATTTTATTTCACTTTTTCTGAGTCTTAGTGTGCAAACCTCGAATCAAATCATTAATGTTCGCCAAGTAAGTGAATGCATTTTAAAAACTATTTTTAAGTGGATTGTCTATTGGTGTCAACAAAATTCAAGCCATATGGCAATATTAGTATATTAGTTTATCAATTTCTTTCACAATACTGATTTCTGAAAAACAGTCACTAGATTAGGAGACTGACAGGGATCATATTTATACTTTTACATTTAGCTGTACAGTTACAGTTAGCGGTCACACACACACAATATATATATATATATATATATATATATATATATATATATATATAATATATATATATAAAATTAAATTCTTAAAACATCGTTTTCACCCATGCACTGAAAAAAAGAACTTGTAAGATTTACTTGATAAAATCCTCATAACAATTTGGACACAGATTTTAAGTAAATTTTATTGCTCCAATATTAAGGTTGAATCCGAACCCTTCCCCCTACCCTTCCATTTGACGCGTTCACGTGCAGGGGTAGTGGTGTCTCATTTCTCTTTTGGTTGGACGTGTAGGGGGAGGGGGGAAGGGCCAGATAGCCCTCCAAACGAAGATTTTTCAGGACCTCACTTCAAACGAAGGGCTAAGTGAAGTTTTCAACATGGCTGCTCACTCGAGCAAACAGACCCATAAATGTTAAGTCATTTTTGCCATTAATAAAGATTTTTATGACAAGTTTTCATTATATGTATATTACCTTTAGTCTTGTGTTTGTGTTTATATGTGTTTGTGTTTATACATTTTAATGAGATAAAAATGTATGTCGCTCTGGATAAGAGCGTCTGCCAAATGCCTAAATGTAAATGTTTATGGTGATGTTCTGTAAAGAAACGTTTGCAAAAAAAATCGCTAAAGTTTGCTAGCGGATAGCACATATTGCACAATATTACAAATATATATTTTTATGTCACATACACTTTACTGCATGCTACAAACAAATATGAAAGTTCAGTAGCACGGCATTTCGCCGAGCATTTGATAACGCATTGTTTGTTTTGCTTACACTATTCTTACTTATTGCAACGTGACCACAGTTTTGTAATTTATATTCTGTATATGGACGGCTGAGGAAACCCGAAGACTCATCAGTGTTCGTGGTGAAAATGAGCAACTTTTTTAAAAATCGAAATACGGCGCAAAAAACCTTTGGGGGTGAGTAATGTCTCTTATTGGAATGTGTGATAAACATCGGCGCATGTCCTCTGACGTAACATTAGGAACCAGCGACAACGTATGATGACGTATAACAGTGTTGTCCCACTTCTTAGGGGAAATATTTATACCCTTCCCCTTTCCACTTCGTTTCAAGGGACAAGGGGAAGAAAATAGAATTGTGATTCAGCCTAAGTAAAACTCACCCGTAATTGTCAGGTAAAATTTACTTAATTAAATTAACAATAAAAGAAATCAAGTAAAAGTTACATAATTATATTTAATACACAAATTAGATTTATTTAAAATAATCAAGTAAAGTTGCAGGAACCTTAATTTTATGAAATTACTATCATTTTGTTTTGTGAGATTTTCCCTTAACTTGGTTTTATCAATTTATATTACTCCCTATAATAATGTAAACATTGCTAATTTATGTTTTGGAAAGAAACTTAAGTAATTATTTCATCTATATTTTTCATAAATCACACAACTAAAATATAATTAAACAGTTTATTCACCAACATTACCAAATATTTGTGACATTCACAGTCTAGATCCAAGTTGTCTTTTTAATAAAAGTGCATTCAGCTAAATTTTGCATCCATAGAAAAAAACTGCACGGCACCAGGGCCTGAAATACTTGTTTTAAACTGTGTAAAATAATAAATAAATAAAATACAGCATTCATTTAGAAATAAAATACAGCAGAAAATACATTAAACAAACTGTAGAATAAACGTTAAAACGTAATAGCCCTCGGAAGCAGTGAAGTTGCAACATTCAAATCAGCACTCTGGACTAGTGCACTTAAAAGTATGCCATTGAAACCATAACGCATTAAAACATTAAGCTGAACATGTAAACACAACATGTAAAGACTTGTAGTCAAGCCAAATCAAATGTTTTAAGATAACTTCATCTTTAAAGCTTGCACTTTTGGTGATAGCTTAATCCCATCAAGTTCTGGAAGAACTTTCTGAAAATAGCTCAAATGTGTAGCGCAGTGCTCGGAGCTATTGCCACATTCTTGCAAAATTTCCTCTCCTTCAAGGATTATGGATACACCAACTGGTCCTTCCCCTTCAACAGCACAGACGACAAGGATTTTAAGAAGGTGCATACTGGCATCACTTCGTATGTCCCCCTGCATAAAGTGTACAAGAAAATAAATAATTTATTTTGAGGATTAACGTCTGCTTTGGAAGAGAGGTCAAATAAACAAATGTTCACAATGGGGAAAAAAAGTTAAATAAAATGCCTTTATGCCTTCAGAGACCTATGAAAAAATAAATTCTAGTAAGTATAAAACGCCATGGTCAGTTTTTATCCCATATAATGTACACACATTATATGATAAAAAAAAAGTAGAAAAAAACAATGATCAGTTCTTATTCAGGACGTACCATACTATATACACACCAATTATGAAACAATTTTTACTGCAGCATTTTTGAGATATTGGACATTATTACACTTTAAAGGGGTATAAAGACCCCATTTCTAATAAGTAGAAAAAAAACAATGATCAGTTCTTATTCAGGACGTCCCATACTATATACACACCACATATGAAACTATTTTACTGCAGCATTTTTCAGATATGGGGCATTCTCTCTGTGTTGTTCATGAAACTACCGTAATCACTGTAATATGCGCGCGCACTAAAATCAATCGCGGCTGGCTTGACCGTGTTTTTCTGAACCGCGGCTGGCTTTACCGCAGTAAATTAGAGTTGCTGTCAATACTGTATGAACATATGTACAGGTTCTTTACTCGTAACTCATTAATAAAGTTCGGCTTCAGAAAAAAAAACGTTTATTGCTAGTGCTCTTTTACCATTTAATGCTTTAACACACACGACTCAGTTTGTTCAGAAATGGCATCTAACTGGCGAGCCTTTGTCTGAACACGCCGTTTTCACTCGGGGTGGGGGTAAGAAACACACATCTTGGTGTATTAATCCGCGCGCTCGGTTCGTTATTATTTTATTTATTTATTTATTTACCACAGGACCCATGGGGGCTCCGTAGGTTCAGGTTTTTACACGAAAATGGTGTTTTGTGAATCTCCACACTATTAAAAACTGAAATTGCTAATTGTACGTCCTGAGATTAAGATGAACATTAATTGGGAGTCATGAAAGCAAGAATCACATCCAAAAAAGAAAGCTAAACTTACCTCGAACACGACAAACTCCAGCTCCAGCCACGCCGTGTTGTACTGTACCTCCGTGATGATCCACAACCGACTGATCCACAGCGCGGGCACAGCGTCTCCAAACACGCATGCGCAGTTTAATTTGCACACATTTTCAGCTTCCGTAGACACACAATACTTCAGACTGAAACACGACTGCCCCCTACAGGTAATGAAGGGCATGTTCACAGCTTCCCGCACGCAGCCGCGCAAAGCCGCGGCAAGTCACGGGATCCCTTTTCTCGAAACGCGGGTTTTTAATGGCGACATCTGGACAGAATATAAATTACAAAACTGTGGTCACGTTGCAATAAGTAAGAATAGTGTAAGCAAAACAATAGTGTATGGCCGTAAGCAAAACAAACAATGCGTTATCAAATGCTCGGCAAAATGCCGTGCTACTGAACTTTCATATTTGTTTGTAGCATGCAGTAAAGTGTATGTGACATAAAAATATATATTTGTAATATTGTGCAATATGTGCTATCCGCTAGCAAACTTTAGCGATTTTTTTTGCAAACGTTTCTTTACAGAACATCACCATAAACACAAACACAAGACTAAAGGTAATATACATATAATGAAAACTTGTCATAAAAATCTTTATTAATGGCAAAAATGACTTAACATTTATGGGTCTGTTTGCTCGAGTGAGCAGCCATGTTGAAAACTTCGCTTAGCCCTTCGTTTGAAGTGAGGTCCTGAAAAATCTTCATTTGGAGGGATATCTGGCCCTTCCCCCCTCCCCCTACACCTCCAACCAAAAGAGAAATGAGACACCACTACCCCTGCACGTGAACGCGTCAAATGGAAGGGTAGGGGGAAGGGGTAGAAATGGGATTCAGCCTTAATATTGGAGCAATAAAATTTACTTAAAATCTGTGTCGAAATTGTTATGAGGATTTTATCAAGTAAATCTTACAAGTTCTTTTTTTCAGTGCATGGGTGAACATGATGTTTTAAGAATTTAATTATATATATATATATATATATATATATATATTTATTGTGTGTGTGTGACCGGTGCAACTCACACGTCCTATTCCATTGTCACTCATACTGCCGTAGTTTTTAGAGCCCTAAAAAAGCATTCGCTAGTAAGTAAGTAAATAAAAGACAAATGAATAAATAGTTTTAAATTATATATATACAGGGGCGTAGATTTAGGGTGGACGGAGGGGATGTGTCCCCACCAATATCCTCCGACCATTGAAATGTCCCCACCAATAATTTAATCCACTTTTTTTTAATCGTTTTGTCAACATTAACCTAGACACGCAGAAAGGGATAAATCACGTACTCTCCTTGAGTCCTCCCGCCCCCAAAACACATATGAAAATTTTGATTGGCTGTGCCTTTCCCTGCCATCATGTGATAGACGATTGGCTGCGTTCAGACACAAGCAGCGCCAAATGCAGTGGACTCACATTCAGTACAGCAGGCCAGGTTATAGTCTGTGAATACGGACGTAAAACTAACAGCAGATTAAACAGCTAAATGTAAAAGTATAAATATGATCCCTGTCAGTCTCCTAATCTAGTGACTGTTTGTCAGAAATCAGTATTGTGAAAGAAATTGATAAACTAATATACTAATATTGCCATATGGCTAGAATTTTGTTGACAACAATAGACAATCCACTTCAGAAAAATAGTTTTTAAAATGCATTCACTTACTTGGCGAACATTAATGATTTCATTCGAGGTTTGCACACTAAGACTCAGAAAAAGTGAAATAAAATGATTGCTGTTTAAATGGCATGTGTTTATCCTGTTTTGTCAGGTAACAGAACCTAAACACCTGTGCTGTATATCAGACAGCGATGGAGAGAGTGTAGATTACACACAGGTGCTCTATAGTCATTAGCACTCATCAGGCAATGTCTATGGCCAACTGACTGCACTCAGACCAAAGGGGGCTGAATAATTACACACACCCCACTTTTCAGTTATTTATTTGTAAAAAAAAAAATGTTTGAAATCATGTATGATTTTCGTTCCACTTCTCGCGTGTACACCACTTTGTATTGGTCTTTCACGTGGAATTCCAATAAAATTGATTCATGTTTGTGGCTGTAATGTGACAAAATGTGGAAAAGTTCACGGGGTGGGGGGGGCGAAAACTTTTGCAAGCCACTGTAGTTGTCCTGAGATTTAACATTGTTACCAATAATAGGCTGAGGCATTCTCTGTCCATGCTCATAAGGAATCCCTCAATGTTTTTCAATTAGGGGACAGAAGCAGATCAGCCATGTTGTAGTTCAGGTGAAGAGGCGAGGTCACAGGAGGTCAATCTGAATGTTGATTATACAGTATATAACATGTGTGCGTGTATTATACATGTTGATTATACTAATATTTAGCATTATGAGGAGTGATAGGCTGAGGATGTAAGTGATTCATTAGTGTTTTTGGCAAAAGTTTTGAACTGACATTTCACTTTTTTGTCACGCTATTTCATCAGGTGGCAATGCTGTCCGGTCCTAGTGCAGTCAGAGGGGAAGAGTTAGGGTCAAAGCCATTGTTCACCCCCAAAAAAACTTTACTCACTATTTACTCCTTAAGTGGTTCCAAACTTTAATGATTTTCTTTATTTTGTTGAATACAAAATAAGATATTGGGGAAAAAAGCTGAAAACATTGACTTCCGTAGCAGGAAAAACAAATACTATGTAAATCAATGATTACAGGTTTTCAGCATTCTACAAAATATCATCTTTAGTGTTTATCAGAAGAAAAAAAGAACAGCCTGGACAATATTGATGTCAAACAAATATGCCAGCAGTTTATTTTTGTTAACGAGAGGCGAAGGCATGTTTTTGTCTCCTTCATATAGGAGCAATAGGCATTGAGCTGTTGTGTGGTACTCTACCTAGTAGTTCATGTTTAGATGTAATCTACTTTTATATATATACAGATGATTGAGATGTTTCATTTGCACTAGGGCTCAATAAAGAATAGTTTTTATTTTATTAAAGACTATCTTTTTGTCAGTTATGAAACATTCCTTTAACTTTACACTATTCCTTAATTTAACTTAATGAATTGCATTTCGAGTGGATTAATATCAATCGAAGCATTGCTAGTATTAATGTAAAGTGATTTCGCACCATATTAAGAAAAACATGTATTCAGTGGACATAGTTGGGGTGGGAGGTTGGTAGGTGGATGAGGCAGGGGGTTGGGGGTTGGTTGGTGGAAAAGGGGATTGGGGAATGGGGTATTAGTTGGAGTCATAGGTAGCAAACCTACGCCTTTGTGTGTGTGTGTGTGTGTATATATGGAAATATAATTAATATTTTCGTGTTTAATTACAAAAAAAAAAAAAACATTTTAATGGTTAGTGATTGTTGCAGACATTTACACTATTTTTGAGAACTATTAAGTTCTCCTTCAACGTGTCATAGCCGATAACTGCCCCTTTGATCTGCTGGGTATGGCGGGGCGTCAACTGCTGATCAGTGTGTGTAAAGTACGCTACTTTACACTGATCAGCCGACGACGCCCCGCCATACCCAGCACATCAAAGCAGCTCACTCATAAACTCTCTCTTAAATAAATGAGTGTGCTGTTTGTGCAACAGCGCGACAAACATTACCTGTCCTTTTATGAACTGCACAAGTAGTGGTGGTCATTAACTGCTAGCTAACTGGGTAAGGGGGTTACAGTGGGGTCTGTAGCTCTGTGTCCAGAGCTCTGTTTTAGGGACCATGTTTAGTTTTAAAGTAAGTTACAGTTTAATTTAACTAAAAGCCATCTGATATGGATACCCTCATAATTATGTATTATTATATTTATGATATAAAAAAACCACTGTTTTTAAAGAAAATATATTAAGTAACAGATAATATTAGGTTTATATTTCAAATTAGATAAAATGCTGATTTTCCAGCAGTAAAATTATTGTATCTCTACAGTTTACAAAACCTCCGCTGCGTGTATTCATTCACAGGCTCCAGAGCACGCACAGAGAAATAGGAGACTGTGGTTTAGGAGTGGATTGGAGAGACGAGAGCTGTTCAGTTACTATAAAAAAAAATCTAAAAAAATATATATAAAAACATAAAATGATCTTTTTGAGTTATGCGGTTTTTTTATTATACATACGACAACCTTTCAGTTTTGTAAATATTCTAGTTATAGTGTGTTAAGTTTTTCTTTAGGTTAAACGGTTTTGAGAATTAGACCATCCAGCTAAGATCAATATTATGTCGTTGATTGATAAAATCTGGATTAAGGATATTTTATTTTGTTTTATTTATTTAATTTGTATTTTTCATCTTCCCCCCTGAGGGATTGCCACCTTATTGTGGTCAGGGGGTTTGCGTGCCTCAGTGCTTGGATGTTTACCGAGGGCTCAAGGGAGGTGTGTCTGTGTGTGTGTGTGCGTGTGCGCTGTAGCCTGTCCTTTTTTCAGCGGATTTTTCCGCTACCGCAGATCAGTTTATCAACTTGTAATATATAAATTTTAGGAATATATTAACATGTGGAGACATCATTATATGTTGAATGGAACTTGTAAGCCTTTGAATGGTGTTAAAAATACTTGCAAAACAAGTATTGCAGCCATACATTGGAGGGAACTTCTGAGGTGGTCAGTGATTGATGGCACGGTCGGTCGGAGGGGGTTGTGATCAAACCTATAGTTCTTTTGTTCTAGGCTATCGGTCAAATATCTCTCCACTTGGAAGCAAAAACATGCAAGGGATTTCAGCATCTCGACGCACATACTAAGCTGTTTATAAAGTAGACACTGTTTGTTTTTTCATTTTGTAATCTTTCCCGTGTTTACCGTGTACTGTACAATGTATATTCATTTTTTAATGAATTACTGTAAATAAACTACACATTCCGTTGATTTACCAGAAATGACTTTTCTGTTTTTTGTGTGTGCTAAACTAAACTTCAGGGTCAAAGTAATAGCGATTTTATTTGAAAAGTATTATATATTTACAATGCTGATAAGTTCAAGCTTAGATTCATATATAAACTGCTTCAAAGTCTTTCCACCCCGTGACCGCTGAAATCCGACAGACGCAGGGCTCAAGGGAGGTGTGTCTGTGTGTGTGTGTGTGTGTGTGTGTGTGTGTGTGTGTGTGTGTGCGCGCGTGTATGTGTGTGTGTGCGTGTGCGCTGCAGCCTGTCCTATTTTCAGCGGATTTTTCCGCTACCGCAGATCAGTTTATCAACTTGTAATATATACATTTTAGGAATATATTAACATGTGCAGACATTTAAGGGTGCGCTGCCCTCTCTTGCCCCTGCGTAGAGCCTACACACACAAACACACACACACACACACATCTATCTATCTATCTATTATATAAATACACATTTGGAATCTGCATCTACATTTTCTGTTACAAGTATAGAATTAGGTTCAGCTGAGACTCATGATCAATGGTGTTAGGGTACTTATGTAGTGATAATTAGTTTCAGCCAGATCATTAAAACTAACAATGGACTATGACACTCTTGAGAGGGGATATGAAGGTGTTATTCATTTATTTATTCTCTACAAGGGTGCGAACTACAATACAGACCAAACTGTAACTTTCTCTTATACTACTATAAAAATTCTAAATATAAACAAACAAAATACAGATTTTTTTCCTCAGAGGTAAACGGAAAAGTGAAGTTGTTCAGCTGTTTACTGTCACTGCAGCTTCTTCAAAGTCTTCCCACTCCGTGACCGCTGAAATCCGACACGACACCACGTTAGGCTACGTCTTGACTCATTTGTATACCGACGGTGATTGGATGTTTCCCGAGGGCTCAGGGGAGTGTCTGTGTGTGTGTGTTTGTGTGTGTGTGTGTGTGTGTGTGTGTGTGTGTCTATGTGTGTGCGTGCGCACGGGTACTTGTTCTACTGTTATAAAAACTCTAAATATAAACAAACAAAATACAGCTTTTTTTTCAGAGGTAAACGGAAAAGTGAAGATGTTCAGTGTCACTATGCAGATGTTACACTCAGTGGAGTTACCGAAATCTTTGGTTTAGTCCTCATTGAGTTGCCACACATCATTTCCACATTTCACTCGCTTTTATTCCTCTTATGTGAGCATAAACAGTGAAACATTCCACAGGTTTATAATACACCGCGGCCAAGTGAACCGCGTTCCCGTCGAACAAAACGAGGCATAATCGTGGTGTTTGCTTCGGTTATGACACACCATAGTTTATTATCTGCTGTGGTAGATCTGATTATTTATTCAAACACAATAATAAAGCTTTATATCCTCAGGAGGGCTCAGTACATTGTTTTAGCGATAGTTTCACGGAAGCGAGTTCAGAACTAATCTAACCAAACCAAAAAAAAAAAAAAACATCCGAAGCTTCAAATAGAATGAACGAACTAATGAAATTGATATATATGTAATTGATATACTGTATATACAGACGTGTGTGTGTCATTTTGATTCAAATGAATATTTTAATGCTTTCTGATACACTTATCAACTTATCCACATACACTTATCAACACAAACTCTCCGTGCACGCACACACAATCTCAAAAAAATTAATATTAATAACATACATATACAAATAAACAAATGTAGGTGTAATAAAAGTAGTCGTGATGTGAGTACTCGCCCAGCAAACCAGCCTTTTGCAGCGGCTTAAAACGTATGAATTATCTTCAAATATACAAAAAAAAAAGCGAATAGACACTCGATTATTATGCATAGGTTATTTGTTTAATTCAAAAAGTTCATAAAAACACCTTAAAACGAGAGAAAAACTGTTAAAATCCTCGTTCGCCTTCTCAGCATTAGGTAGCGAGTGACGTCATGATTTGAATCTGCGCGCCACCGGGGAAACATAGGGAAACTGACTTTCCCGGACCACCGGCTTTTAGATAAAGTCCTTCTATGCGCCATCTGGCGGATATTCAGTGAAGCACAACACATTTATTTTAAATTCCCGAATGTTGCCTCCGGCAAGTCGCGGCAAGCCGCGCGCTAAATTGCGGCATCCCGCGGGAAAACACGCGCAGTTTTAAAGGCGACATCTGTATATACCAGAACTTGGGTAAGCCACTGCAGAAGGAGCAGGGGAGAGAAGTAGTGGCTGTGTGTGCTTGGTGACTGGGGAAGCCTTTAGTGACGAGCGAGGAGGCGGGGCTATGACGCGGGGGAATCTCCACAATCCTGGAAGCCGAACACGGGGAATTTTCTCGTGTTCTTGCGAGTGGTTCCTTATTATCGGTCCGCTTAGCACATAGGATGGAATGCAACGGATTATCCTCTTCGGCGAATGTGAAGATAAAGCGCTCACCGTGGATGTCTTTTCTCCGCGAGCACGAGAGTGCTACAAAAGCGAGGGTGATCGCGTCGGAGGAGGAAGCCGTCTGATGAAGGAGGCGAAGTGGTGGCTAGAAGAATCGTCTTTGTCCAGGCGAGGGTCGATATCCGGAAATCCAGCAGCGAGAGCGAATGAATCCAAATCGTGAGTACAAATCCGAAGTCTTGAAAACATGCGAGGTCATACACATTAATCAGTCCGACAATAGCAGAAGTACCAGGAGGGGTGTAGGCAAGAGAAATATCCGAGAAACAGGCAGGGTAGACAACAGGCTAGGTAGACTTGAAAATCACTTTGACAAAACAAACGCGAGGCACACGAGTAAGATACTGCGGCACTGAATGGTTTTCTCAGCGTGCTTAAAAAGCCTAGAGGTGATTGCATGATCGGTTACAGGTGTGCTAGAGCTGCAGGTGAGCTTGCTGGGGAAAAACCTGGAGTGGAATTCTAGGGTCTGGAGGTGCTGGGTTGATCTGGCTGGTATGTGACACTACTAACCTTATGGCGTTACTGTAGTCTATAAAGTGGTGATTATTCATTGTTTTGGCGAGTGCACAACGATCTGATTATAATCTCATATTAGTTAAAAAGGCATGTTTAAAGTTTTGCAGTTGTTTAAATGCGTAGCTTGGTCTGTTCAATAAGCATCGTCACATCTCTGTTATCTGTTATAATGGTGTTATGCAGCATCTGTTATATGTTGCAATCCTGATGTTTTAGGCGCCTGCACTAAGTTTGTACATGCTAAATAAACATTTATCGATTGAAACTGATCTATTCGTTTTGTGCATGAAAAATAAATGTTTGTTTTACATGCATAAACGATGCACAAACGATATGACATGGTTTATCGGACTATCGGTTCAAACTGGTCTCTTCGTTTGTCCATGGTCTGTTCATGGTTTGTGCATGCAAAATAAATGTGCTCATCTTCATTTTGCACGCACAAGCAACGCACAAACTAATTCAGAGTTTTTTCTTCTGATCATGTGCGGGGCAAATTCATCCAGGTCTAACACCACCGCGACCACGATGTTATTAAATACAGTAAAGATATTAC
The DNA here is from genome assembly GCA_030522415.1 of Channallabes apus. Taxonomy (NCBI): domain Eukaryota; kingdom Metazoa; phylum Chordata; class Actinopteri; order Siluriformes; family Clariidae; genus Channallabes; species Channallabes apus. The sequence continues at coordinate 22,863,293 of CM060110.1, forward strand.
TACTGGAAGCATACACTGCGAAAAGAAAAAGCATTAAGCGGTAGAAAAAAAAAATTTAAATACACCACTAATGTGTAACTGTAAAAGTAAGTGAAGGCATGTCTGCTTAGACAACAGTGACGTTAATACAGCATCAGCAACTTTACAGTAACATTATATAATGCACGCCGCTTAAATAAAGTGTATGTATCGCTGTAATTAAGGCTTTCTAACACACAAACGTAACGTGCAGTCTTACCGTGCATGTTATGTTGGACGAATATCTCTGTCAATATATACAAATATCTCCGAATAGTCTAGAAAATCCGTCTGCATCGGCATGAGGGGGGCGATAGGGGCGGGTGCAAGGCGCACACTCGACGTTGGTTGGTTTTAAATCATGCAGATATTTTGGAAACGGAGGAAGCTGATTGGCTTTGAATTTTGGAAACGGAGGAAGCTGATTGGCTTTGAATTTTGCAAACGGAGTGTGAATTTTGGAAACACAAGGACGTGATTCGACAGAGAGACTCGACGCGGATTGGTCGAGCTGAATTTTGGAAGGAAGGAGAGGTGATTGGCTGTGAATTATGGAGAATTTTGGAAAAGGGCAAAGATGATTGGCTTTGAATTTTGGAAGGCAAGAGACATGATTTGCCGAAAGAAGCAGCCGCACGGTGTCCAGGTAGCGCGCATCGGACACTTGGAGACAACACACCCCAGTCACGGTAATAAGCCACTCGACTTCTTTGAATGCAAGCTCTAGATAAGTGACGAAGTAAGCCTGTTATAATAATAACTTGGTGTTAGTTGATCTTATTGGTTTAGAAATTTATATTTCAATAAATAGTAAACTTGGCCGATTTCGTTATCATTTAGTTTAGACAAGTGGGGCTTGAAAATTCTCCCACCCCCTTAAGTGGGGAATGACAGAAATATGGTCATATATTTCAGTTAATAAATCTACTACAATTTTTTTTTACTCATTATTGTACAGTACACATCAATAGCTCTGGTTCAGATTTTTCATGTTTGTTGTTGAAATTACCATCACTGTTGTATATACCGCGATGAATGAAAATGTCACTTTGCACGACCTGGCGGCCATTTTACGAATGACTTTGAAATGCAACTGATTTATTGTGGCCGCTGTCGCCTTTAAACGGCGGTGAGCGCGATGGTAATAACCATTCCGATTGAGTAACCACTGTACCTGGACTCCATTTTAACATCAATTATTATAGCTGAACTGCCTGCCACCTAATACACTGTATAAATGCAAATCATTTCCTGCTATCTGTTTTACCCAGATGAGGATGGGTTCCCTGTTGCGTCTGGTTCCTCTCAAGGTTTCTTCCTATTACCATCTCAGGGAGTTTTTCCTTGCCACTGTCGCCCGCGTCTTGCTCACCAGGGACTATCTGACCATTTTGATTCATACACATTCACATTCCATACAAACTTAAATATTTCTTTTGATTGTGTAAAACTGCTATACAAATAAAATTGAATTGAATTATAAAATATGTACAAATCCATCCACTGAATTTTGGGATGAACTAATATTTACGTTAAAATTACTGTACGCTGTCATGCATTGATGAGGCGAACGCAGATGCAGGGCAAAGTAGGCAATTTATTTACACAAAATAATAGACAAGAAAGCAAGAGTAACCACGTTAATTTTCAAGGGGCTGGTGACTTCCCAGGCTGGGTCTGCAGGCGGGAAAAAGAACAACCAAAACAAAACATAAACAGGCCTTCAGCAAAGTGCTGAACTTGGCGGATCAAGAGTCCTTCACCTTGACCGTGAACTTCACGCCGGCCCTTGTGACTTCCGTGAACCAAAAAAACCCGACGCCTTTCAGTCCTGGGGTAAATAAAGAGAAAACATACACACATGAGAAACACTGAGACAAACGAGGGCATGCACAACAGTGAACAGACAAGGTGCTATGGGTTCGGCTGGAATAAATAGTGAGACACACGGGGTAGACACAGGTGAACTTGATCTCTAATCAAGTCGTGTTGCGTGGACGTAGACACACTAGGGGGAGACAAAGCGGAGAAGACGGAGAAGATATCAGCGTTAGAGGAGCGCATCCAGGCTTTAGAGAGGGTTAGAGAATGTGAAAGCAGCGTTATTCCCGTAGCGGACAGTCTGGGTGCCACAGGCGGAGATAAACAGCCCCCGACTCCGGCATTAGAGCCCTCACAGCGGGGCGAGTGGGTGACGACTCGGCGGCATACTCGTTCAGCCAAAGCTAACGCTAAGGCTAGCCCACCGGAGCACACCTCCTCTGCGCTTCACGTGTCCAACAGGTTTGCTCTCCTCAGTGATACACCCGCTGAGAAACCTGAAAGAGCTCTGGTTATAGGAGACTCTATACTGAGGGACGTGAAATTAGCTAGACCTTTAGGGGCGCCAGCGGGAGTGGTTAGGTGTATCCCGGGAGCCAGAGCACCGGACATAGCAGGTAATCTTAGGGCTCTAGGACAGCACAGGTTCTCTAAGATAGTGGTACATGCAGGAGCTAATGATATACGCCTTCGTCAGTCAGAGGTTAGTAAGAATAACTTTACAGAGGTGTTTAAATTAGCGAAGGCGATGTCCGATGAAGTAATATGCTCTGGTCCCATCCCAATGAGACGTGGCGACATAGCTTACAGCAGGTTATGGTCGCTGAACCACTGGATGTCCAGGTGGCGCTCCGAAAATAATGTGGGCTTCATAGACAATTGGAAGACCTTTGAGGGCAAAGCTGGCCTGTTAGAGCGGGACGGTGTCCATCCCACTCGGGAAGGTGCTGCTCTCATTTCCTGTAGTCTCAGTAGAGGTCTAGTTAATCGGTGACAATCCAGAGCCCAGGCCAGGGAGCAGACAGACAGGCTAAACCAACTATACACTTATCAACACAAACTCTCCGTGCACGCACACACAATCTCAAAAAAATTAATATTAATAACATACATATACAAATAAACAAATGTAGGTGTAATAAAAGTAGTCGTGATGTGAGTACTCGCCCAGCAAACCAGCCTTTTGCAGCGGCTTAAAACGTATGAATTATCTTCAAATATACAAAAAAAAAAGCGAAAAGACACTCGATTATTATGCATAGGTTATTTGTTTAATTCAAAAAGTTCATAAAAACACCTTAAAATGAGAGAAAAACTGTTAAAATCCTCGTTCGCCTTCTCAGCATTAGGTAGCGAGTGACGTCATGATTTGAATCTGCGCGCCACCGGGGAAACATAGGGAAACTGACTTTCCCGGACCACCGGCTTTTAGATAAAGTCCTTCTATGCGCCATCTGGCGGATATTCAGTGAAGCACAACACATTTATTTTAAATTCCCGAATGTTGCCTCCGGCAAGTCGCGGCAAGCCGCGCGCTAAATTGCGGCATCCCGCGGGAAAACACGCGCAGTTTTAAAGGCGACATCTGTATATACCAGAACTTGGGTAAGCCACTGCAGAAGGAGCAGGGGAGAGAAGTAGTGGCTGTGTGTGCTTGGTGACTGGGGAAGCCTTTAGTGACGAGCGAGGAGGCGGGGCTATGACGCGGGGGAATCTCCACAATCCTGGAAGCCGAACACGGGGAATTTTCTCGTGTTCTTGCGAGTGGTTCCTTATTATCGGTCCGCTTAGCACATAGGATGGAATGCAACGGATTATCCTCTTCGGCGAATGTGAAGATAAAGCGCTCACCGTGGATGTCTTTTCTCCGCGAGCACGAGAGTGCTACAAAAGCGAGGGTGATCGCGTCGGAGGAGGAAGCCGTCTGATGAAGGAGGCGAAGTGGTGGCTAGAAGAATCGTCTTTGTCCAGGCGAGGGTCGATATCCGGAAATCCAGCAGCGAGAGCGAATGAATCCAAATCGTGAGTACAAATCCGAAGTCTTGAAAACATGCGAGGTCATACACATTAATCAGTCTGACAATAGCAGAAGTACCAGGAGGGGTGTAGGCAAGAGAAATATCCGAGAAACAGGCAGGGTAGACAACAGGCTAGGTAGACTTGAAAATCACTTTGACAAAACAAACGCGAGGCACACGAGTAAGATACTGCGGCACTGAATGGTTTTCTCAGCGTGCTTAAAAAGCCTAGAGGTGATTGCATGATCGGTTACAGGTGTGCTAGAGCTGCAGGTGAGCTTGCTGGGGAAAAACCTGGAGTGGAATTCTAGGGTCTGGAGGTGCTGGGTTGATCTGGCTGGTATGTGACACTACTAACCTTATGGCGTTACTGTAGTCTATAAAGTGGTGATTATTCATTGTTTTGGCGAGTGCACAACGATCTGATTATAATCTCATATTAGTTAAAAAGGCATGTTTAAAGTTTTGCAGTTGTTTAAATGCGTAGCTTGGTCTGTTCAATAAGCATCGTCACATCTCTGTTATCTGTTATAATGGTGTTATGCAGCATCTGTTATATGTTGCAATCCTGATGTTTTAGGCGCCTGCACTAAGTTTGTACATGCTAAATAAACATTTATCGATTGAAACTGATCTATTCGTTTTGTGCATGAAAAATAAATGTTTGTTTTACATGCATAAACGATGCACAAACGATATGACATGGTTTATCGGACTATCGGTTCAAACTGGTCTCTTCGTTTGTCCATGGTCTGTTCATGGTTTGTGCATGCAAAATAAATGTGCTCATCTTCATTTTGCACGCACAAGCAACGCACAAACTAATTCAGAGTTTTTTCTTCTGATCATGTGCGGGGCAAATTCATCCAGGTCTAACACCACCGCGACCACGATGTTATTAAATACAGTAAAGATATTACTACTGGAAGCATACACTGCGAAAACAAAAGCATTAAGCGGTAGAAAAAAAAAATTTAAATACACCACTAATGTGTAACTGTAAAAGTAAGTGAAGGCATGTCTGCTTAGACAACAGTGACGTTAATACAGCATCAGCAACTTTACAGTAACATTATATAATGCACGCCGCTTAAATAAAGTGTATTTATCGCTGTAATTAAGGCTTTCTAACACACAAACGTAACGTGCAGTCTTACCGTGCATGTTATGTTGGACGAATATCTCTGTCAATATATACAAATATCTCCGAATAGTCTAGAAAATCCGTCTGCATCGGCATGAGGGGGGCGATAGGGGCGGGTGCAAGGCGCACACTCGACGTTGGTTGGTTTTAAATCATGCAGATATTTTGGAAACGGAGGAAGCTGATTGGCTTTGAATTTTGGAAACGGAGGAAGCTGATTGGCTTTGAATTTTGCAAACGGAGTGTGAATTTTGGAAACACAAGGACGTGATTCGACAGAGAGACTCGACGCGGATTGGTCGAGCTGAATTTTGGAAGGAAGGAGAGGTGATTGGCTGTGAATTATGGAGAATTTTGGAAAAGGGCAAAGATGATTGGCTTTGAATTTTGGAAGGCAAGAGACATGATTTGCCGAAAGAAGCAGCCGCACGGTGTCCAGGTAGCGCGCATCGGACACTTGGAGACAACACACCCCAGTCACGGTAATAAGCCACTCGACTTCTTTGAATGCAAGCTCTAGATAAGTGACGAAGTAAGCCTGTTATAATAATAACTTGGTGTTAGTTGATCTTATTGGTTTAGAAATTTATATTTCAATAAATAGTAAACTTGGCCGATTTCGTTATGATTTAGTTTAGACAAGTGGGGCTTGAAAATTCTCCCACCCCCTTAAGTGGGGAATGACAGAAATATGGTCATATATTTCAGTTAATAAATCTACTACAATTTTTTTTTTACTCATTATTGTACAGTACACATCAATAGCTCTGGTTCAGATTTTTCATGTTTGTTGTTGAAATTACCATCACTGTTGTATATACCGCGATGAATGAAAATGTCACTTTGCACGACCTGGCGGCCATTTTACGAATGACTTTGAAATGCAACTGATTTATTGTGGCCGCTGTCGCCTTTAAACGGCGGTGAGCGCGATGGTAATAACCATTCCGATTGAGTAACCACTGTACCTGGACTCCATTTTAACATCAATTATTATAGCTGAACTGCCTGCCACCTAATACACTGTATAAATGCAAATCATTTCCTGCTATCTGTTTTACCCAGATGAGGATGGGTTCCCTGTTGCGTCTGGTTCCTCTCAAGGTTTCTTCCTATTACCATCTCAGGGAGTTTTTCCTTGCCACTGTCGCCCGCGTCTTGCTCACCAGGGACTATCTGACCATTTTGATTCATACACATTCACATTCCATACAAACTTAAATATTTCTTTTGATTGTGTAAAACTGCTATACAAATAAAATTGAATTGAATTATAAAATATGTACAAATCCATCCACTGAATTTTGGGATGAACTAATATTTACGTTAAAATTACTGTACGCTGTCATGTCTTCCATTGATGAGGCGAACGCAGATGCAGGGCAAAGTAGGCAATTTATTTACACAAAATAATAGACAAGAAAGCAAGAGTAACCACGTTAATTTTCAAGGGGCTGGTGACTTCCCAGGCTGGGTCTGCAGGCGGGAAAAAGAACAACCAAAACAAAACATAAACAGGCCTTCAGCAAAGTGCTGAACTTGGCGGATCAAGAGTCCTTCACCTTGACCGTGAACTTCACGCCGGCCCTTGTGACTTCCGTGAACCAAAAAAACCCGACGCCTTTCAGTCCTGGGGTAAATAAAGAGAAAACATACACACATGAGAAACACTGAGACAAACGAGGGCATGCACAACAGTGAACAGACAAGGTGCTATGGGTTCGGCTGGAATAAATAGTGAGACACACGGGGTAGACACAGGTGAACTTGATCTCTAATCAAGTCGTGTTGCGTGGACGTAGACACACTAGGGGGAGACAAAGCGGAGAAGACGGAGAAGATATCAGCGTTAGAGGAGCGCATCCAGACTTTAGAGAGGGTTAGAGAATGTGAAAGCAGCGTTATTCCCGTAGCGGACAGTCTGGGTGCCACAGGCGGAGATAAACAGCCCCCGACTCCGGCATTAGAGCCCTCACAGCGGGGCGAGTGGGTGACGACTCGGCGGCATACTCGTTCAGCCAAAGCTAACGCTAAGGCTAGCCCACCGGAGCACACCTCCTCTGCGCTTCACGTGTCCAACAGGTTTGCTCTCCTCAGTGATACACCCGCTGAGAAACCTGAAAGAGCTCTGGTTATAGGAGACTCTATACTGAGGGACGTGAAATTAGCTAGACCTTTAGGGGCGCCAGCGGGAGTGGTTAGGTGTATCTCGGGAGCCAGAGCACCGGACATAGCAGGTAATCTTAGGGCTCTAGGACAGCACAGGTTCTCTAAGATAGTGGTACATGCAGGAGCTAATGATATACGCCTTCGTCAGTCAGAGGTTAGTAAGAATAACTTTACAGAGGTGTTTAAATTAGCGAAGGCGATGTCCGATGAAGTAATATGCTCTGGTCCCATCCCAATGAGACGTGGCGACATAGCTTACAGCAGGTTATGGTCGCTGAACCACTGGATGTCCAGGTGGCGCTCCGAAAATAATATGGGCTTCATAGACAATTGGAAGACCTTTGAGGGCAAAGCTGGCCTGTTAGAGCGGGACGGTGTCCATCCCACTCGGGAAGGTGCTGCTCTCATTTCCTGTAGTCTCAGTAGAGGTCTAGTTAATCGGTGACAATCCAGAGCCCAGGCCAGGGAGCAGACAGACAGGCTAAACCAACTATCTGCTAGCTGTATAGAGTCGTCACTCAGGGTTCACCATATTGAGACTGTGTCTGTTCTCCGATCTAAGCAAAAATATAGAAATTCTCAGAAAGTCTGTTTCAATAATCTAATTAACATACAGTGGTTACAAAATTGGAATGGCGATCTCGCCGCGTATACCGCCGTTTAAAGGCAACAGCGGCCAAAATAAATCAGTTGCATTTCAAAGTCATTCGTAAAATGGCCGCCAGGTGGCGCAAAGTGACATTTTCATTCATCGCAGTAAATACATCAGTGATGGTAATTTCCACAACAAACATGAAAAATCTGAACCAGAGCTATTAATGTGTACTGTACAATAATGAGTAAAAAAAAATTATAGTTGATTTATTAACTGAAATAAATGACCATATTTTTCAAGAGAATTTTCAAGCCCCACTCATCAAACAAAATTATAACGAAATCGGCCAAGTTTACTATTTATTTAAATATAAATTTATAAACCAATGAGATCAAATAACACCAAGTTATTATTATAACAAGCTTACTTCGTCACTTATCCAGAGCTTGCTTTATTAACCTTGCCTTATTTAACGTTACTTGGGTGCATTGTCTTTAAGTGCTTGCTTGGTGTAGCGGTTAGAGCACACGGTCAGTGATACATAAAGCGCCGGTTTGAATCCCGAGGGATGATGTTTTAAATTTTTTTATTTTAATTATAGCAAAATTAAAATAAAAAAATTGTTGTATTTTGATTTTGATTCAGCATACTATAGAAAAAACAGCAAACTCACACGCAACCAGTTTGTATTCTTTAAATTTAGGGGAGTGACGGCTCGGTCTGCTGCTGCTGCTGCGTGTGTGTGTGTGTGTGTCATTAGTGGTGGCCATCTGCAGTACCGGGAGTTTTGATTTACGACAGCTGTTTACGGCAGTGTAGTCCAGTGCGGGAGATGCATTGTGGGTAATGAAGTCCGGTGTTACATCTGTTACATTTTTGATAACAATAGTTTTTTTTACAAACATTTCTAAACCAATAAGATCAAATGACACCAAGTTTAAAACAGATAAAATACACGTGCAAATAGTATAATTGTATAACAGGCTTACTTCGTTACTTATTTAACGCTTGCTTTCAAAGAAGTCGAGTGGCTTATTAACGGGACGGAGGTGTGTTGTCTCTTAGTGCTTGGTTGGTGTAGTGGTTAGAGCGCTTGGTCAGGGATTTACAAAGCGTCGGTTCGAATCCTTGATGATGCTGTTTTAAAAAATTGTTCTATTTTAATTTTACTCAGCAAACAAACACCAAACAAAAAATTTTATTATTCAGAGCACGATATACAACCGTAATGAGTCCCATGTGACCAACGTATTTAACAGTGATGAGTCCATAAAATCAGTAGCAGCTAATAATTACTAATTACTTTAGTTAATGCTGCTACTGATTTTATTCCAGCTTACCTGTTCAGGTTGATTGCGATTCTTTTTAAAATATTGTCTCAGTTTTATATGTTGTTCGTCTTGATGTTTGTCTTCTTTTCACTTGGCAACACTCAAATGCAAATTATTCACCGTGAATCAGCTGTTCTCACCTATACATTCAGAGAAACTGAATGAGCTGAAATGAGCCTTTGTTTCACGACCGCGACACCCCTCTCTCTCTCGCACATACAGTACAGAGTAGACCAAATCATTACAGTACATACTTTATCCAACGAACCTGAAAAATATCCACATAATGATGAGTTAAGAAGCATTGCTTAATTTTTGTTTAGACAGACTGTTTGTATCTGATTATTGGTATTATTAAAGAACAGCAGCACAAACAACAACACAAGGGCTTGTACAGCAAAGAGTTAAATTTGTAACAGTAAAAGGCATCCGAATTTAAATATATAAATTACTAGAAACAAATTGAGCACACTATCAGAATAAAAAATAGAACAAATCAAATGTTTTTTACACATACACAAGGAGGATAATGATACCGAGTTTATATTAAAATATCAAATATTGTAATATTGTTTTTGTGTTATTATAAATAATGAAATGCAGTAGGCTGTTATGGTCATCATCAAAAGAAAATATATTAAGTAACAGATAATATTAGGTTTATATTTCAAATTAGATAAAATGCTGATTTTCCAGCAGTAAAATTATTGTATCTCTACAGTTTACAAAACCTCCGCTGCGTGTATTCATTCACAGTCTCCAGAGCACGCACAGAGAAATAGGAGACTGTGGTTTAGGAGTGGATTGGAGAGAAGAGAGCTGTTCAGTTACTATAAAAAAAATCTAAAAATATATATATAAAAACATAATATGATCTTTTTGAGTTATGAGGTTTTTTTTATTATACATAAGACAACCTTTCAGTTTTGTAAATATTCTAGTTATAGTGTGTTAAGTTTTTCTTTAGGTTAAACGGTTTTGAGAATTAGACCATCCAGCTAAGATCAATATTATGTCGTTGATTGATAAAATCTGGATTAAGGATATTTTATTTTGTTTTATTTATTTAATTTGTATTTTTCATCTTCCCCCCTGAGGGATTGCCACCTTATTGTGGTCAGGGGATTTGCGTGCCTCAGTGCTTGGATGTTTACCGAGGGCTCAAGGGAGGTGTGTCTGTGTGTGTGTGTGTGTGTGTCTGTGTGTGCGCGCGCGTGCGCTGTAGCCTGTGCTTTTTTCAGCGGATTTTTCCGCTACCGCAGATCAGTTTATCAACTTGTAATATATAAATTTTAGGAATATATTAACATGTGGAGACATCATTATATGTTGAATGGAACTTGTAAGCCTTTGAATGGTGTTAAAAATACTTGCAAAACAAGTATTGCAGCCATACATTGGAGGGAACTTCTGAGGTGGTCAGTGATTGATGGCACGGTCGGTCGGAGGGGGTTGTGATCACACCTATAGATCTTTTGTTCTAGGCTATCGGTCAAATATCTCTCCACTTGGAAGCAAAAACATGCAAGGGATTTTAGCATCTCGACGCACATACTAAGCTGTTTATAAAGTAGACACTGTTTGTTTTTTCATTTTGTAATCTTTCCCGTGTTTACCGTGTACTGTACAATGTATATTCATTTTTTAATGAATTACTGTAAATAAACTACACATTCCGTTGATTTACCAGAAATGACTTTTCTGTTTTTTGTGTGTGCTAAACTAAACTTCAGGGTCAAAGTAATAGCGATTTTATTTGAAAAGTATTATATATTTACAATGCTGATAAGTTCAAGCTTAGATTCATATATAAACTGCTTCAAAGTCTTTCCGTGACCGCTGAAATCCGACAGACGCAGGGCTCAAGGGAGGTGTGTCTGTGTGTGTGTGTGCGCGTGTGTAGGTGTGTGTGTGCGCGCTGCAGCCTGTCATTTTCAGCGGATTTTTCCGCTACCGCAGATCAGTTTATCAACTTGTAATATACACATTTTAGGAATATATTAACATGTGCAGACATTTAAGGGTGCGCTGCCCTCTCTTGCCCCTGCGTAGAGCCCACACACACACACACACACACACACACATCTATCTATCTATCTATTATATAAATACACATTTGGAATCTGCATCTACATTTTCTGTTACAAGTATAGAATTAGGTTCAGCTGAGACTCATGATCAATGGTGTTAGGGTACTTATGTAGTGATAATTAGTTTCAGCCAAATCATTAAAACTAACAATGGACTTGTCTTACACACATTGTTTTAGCGATAGTTTCACGGAAGCGAGTTCAGAACTAATCTAACCAAACCAAGAAAAAAACAAACATCCGAAGCTTCAAATAGAATGAACGAACTAATGAAATTGATATATATGTAATAGATATACTGTATATACAGACGTGTGTGTGTCATTTTAATTCAAATGAACATTTTAATGCTTTCTGATACACTTATCAACTTATCGACATACACTTATCAACACAAACTCTCCGTGCACGCACACACACAATCTCTAAAAAATTAATATTAATAACATACATATACAAATAAACAAAAATATAAACGTCTATATTGAAGTTTACGGTGAACGCAGAGTCGGCTAAGCAGACGTGATGACGCGCGCGCCCTCACCTCTGTTACGGCTGCCTACAGTATTTGGCCAAAAGAATTATAATAATTGAACGATATGCCTGGTCCTGGAAAGAGACATCAACAGTCCGGCGCTGAGAAACGAAAGAACCGAAAGAAAGAAAGCCTAAGATGAAGCCCGTGCATCAATTCCAGAAATAAAACTTTACTTTATTCTGTCGACGTTAATAATGTAATAACGTAACATTAACGTAAAATAACGCAAATTTCATTTAACAGCAGGGGGGGACAATAAATATATATTTTTATAAATTTATTGCATTGTTTATGTTGTTTACAGTCAAGCCATCAACATACAATAAAATGTAAACATGAGATCTAAACTAAAAACTGTGCTCCCTGTGCTGGTGCTGGCAATATCATCTCTTTGTTCTGCTGTCTCCGGCTCCCTCCCTGGTTCTGAATCTGCCACTTCCTCTACTCTCACTGTCTCAGAACAGACTGACTCCTGAAGCAGAAAAAAAATGCAGGAAATTATGTTTTCTAACATGCGTTAGATAGTTTTTTTTTTATCACTCTATACACAATACTTTGCTATTTTTATAGATGTTGAGCATCGTGAGCAAGCCCGAGATCATATTAACGTTAATTATCACCAGCCGGCATTAATAGCACACGAGTAACGTGAGTTGGACGCACACCAATCGATTCGACTATGGTTAATCGCTCACTCCGTAGGCTCCCTGAATAGGCGGGAAAGGGATGGAACCGCGCATTCGTCCCGGCAGGAAAAAAAAAACTAAACAGATCTAACAGATGAGGACTCAGATTAATGTGCAAAAAATATATAATAAAACTATATAAGTCTACATAGCCTTTATAAGACTCTACCTTAAGCGCACTTAAAACATTTTAGTTAGTTTTAAAATAAAAAATTTTAAAACATCACTCGGGATTCGAACCAGCGCTTTCCCGGGGATTCTTTAGCTAAAACTCCCTAAACGCTTTCCCATTCATTTTCAATGGTAGTGCAAAACCACTACGGATGTAATATATTCTCGGCCTCTGGTGGCCGCTGCGGAGCCCCGCCGGCGCCGTTCCGCGCGCTGATTGGTCAATTCGCCGTAGAAAAAAACCCTAAACCGTTTCCCGTTCATTTCCAATGGTAGTGCGGTTCCGCGCGCTGATTGGTCGATCCGCCGTAGAAAAAACCCTAAACCGTTTCCCATTCATTTTCAATGGTAGTGCTAAAACCACTACGGATGTAATATGCTTTCGGCCGCTGTGCGCCCGCCCCGCTGGCGTCGTTCTGCGCGCTGATTGGTTGAGCCAGAACCTGAGTGAGAGACGCACAGTGTGCGTTTGGACTACACAGAGACCCCCGCTGATCATCGGTAAGTTCTTTTTTATTATTAATTATTATTAATTTCAACTTAAACACGACACGAACAGATGAATAGATGTTATCTCAGCTCTTCCGCTGTAATCTGTTTGCTTTTGCAGAGTTTATCGTCTGCGTTAATCTTCATCATTCACTGACTGCTTGTGTTCACGTCTAAACACTCTGTAAACTTCATTCATTCATTTAGTTAAAGGTCATTTAAATGAAGTAGCAACGAGACAAAACGATAAATTTCATTAAAAAAGAAAAAACGCTACATTTCATTCTGTTACATCTAACACTAATGTGTTTACTTCATAAGGAATGTAATTATTGTAAACTATAGTATATTTATCCACTTTGGGTGAATTTCCTGGTACTTATTGTGCACCACAAGAGGTTACTAAAGTTCAACAGGTCTCTAATATGGTATTTTTGTTCATACTGTACCACAGTAGATATGTTAGTACACAATATTGGTGTGGTAAAGCACAGGCAGTATCATATTAAATGAAGTTACTGTGTAAATATTACTATGGCTATCGTACATAAACATGTGGAACGTATTTTCTATGGTATCTCCATCCATGTTCCACACAAGGGTGTGTACTAAAGTACGTAACATGGCAGAATCATGTACCGTAGTGTAGTACATGTTCTATATCAGTGAATAAGTCCAAAAAATTATATGCTACATGCCATCGTAAATTTTCTTATGTGTTGTGTTTTCATTCAATGTTATGTTTACTGTATTCATTGGATTTTAAGATATTTCAATGTTCTGTTTGTGCACTGTAAGTAAAACCTTATTGTGTAAAATGCATAGTTTTTGTGATAGCTCCCATGTATCCGTGGGATTTCATGCCAGTGTCAGGCCTCTGCCAGCATTACAGATAATGTATGTTTGTTTAATTTGGGCAGAAGGAAACATAGACAGTTAGAATTAGATAGTGCAGACAGTAAAAGTACCAGTGCTGATATTTAAACTTCATAATCCTTGTTGCCCACTGAGCATTTATCAACATATTTTATAAAAAACTATGCTTGTCTGTGATGCTTAATTACACAAAATATTTGTTCTTTTTAACAGGTAAAATGCAGGTTTTTCAGGACCTGAAAGAGCTGTCTAACCAAAAGTCCTCCTGCACCACAAAGTGTTTTCCCAAACTGAATCTTCACTTAAATCTTTCCTTCTCAACCCAAACAGCCAACTCGTACACAGGGGTTACCATAGAATGGCAGGGAAGTAGATTACTGACCTGCAAAGGTATTTTTTTTTGTACAAGGATATTTAGAAGCATGGAGAAGGAAGGATTTTTCAGGATTTTACATTTAATGAGATGAAAAGACAAAGATGGGAAAAGATAATGTAAGAAAGGGGGAGACTGACAGTGGTTTCTCAAGTGTGTATTTTTTTTGTTCTTCTTGTTCTTTATAGTTTTTTATAAAAACTATTTCACTAATGCTGCCCTTTGTCAAAAAAGAACCATTAGAAATGTCCACTCATCTGATTATTATTACTATTATTTTTGTATCTATTTTGTATATATTTATTTATCTTTTATCTTTCTGTTGAAATCTGTAAGACACTCTGGTGGCCCCATTCATTTTAAACATTCATTCTTCTGTAAAAGGAGAAGGCAAATTTTTCTTGTATATATGATTAGCATTAATTTTTAGCATTTAGCATTCAGTTTTTTGCTATGTTATTGTTGGCAAGAGTTTTTTCGATGTTTGTTTAAAATATAATAATTTCTGCATGCTTTATTAAGAAACATGAATAATGTATAGTGAGAAGTAAATTAAGTTAATGAGTGTAGAGATTGTAACAATTAATTGCAATTTCAATTAAAAGTGTTTCAGCTGAATAATTGAAGTCAGTCTTATTATTTAATAGCCACAAACCAAGTTTTTGGATATAACCATGCCATTACATTATCCAGTTATGCTTCAGTACTAAACACATGTTTGCAATTGAGATTTTTTTTCTTAAGCTATGAAACACATTAAAATTAGCATTCACCTCACAGTTGCTATAATTTAATGATAATCATAAGCAAAAAGTGTAAAACAAAGGATTCACATTTATTACATTTTCACCCAGAGCGGGATTCGAACCGGTGTCGGGACGATTTTATGCTATTATTTAAACGGCGTCAGACCACGTGGAAAATGCTTCAATTTCATTGGCTGTCACTGAATGCCAGCTATTCACGGCTTGCCCGTGAGCACTGGCCGAGTGTTCTAACCGCTACACCAAGCGGTCACTTAGAGACAATGCACACCAGAGACGTTAATAAGCCACTCGACTTCTTTGAAAGCAAGCGTACGTCTTTGATAAGTGACGAAGTAAGCCTGTTATAATAATAACTTGGTGTTATTTGATCTTATTGGTTTAGAAATTTATATTTAAATAAAACCCTACACACTTCTTTTCTAATTACACGTGATAAAATCTAAAGGGTCACTGTGTTAATATTTATTGTGCTTAAATTTGATCTTAATAAGATTTGATTTAATTTGAATTCTACATTTGTACTGTAATTATAGTACTGTGATTATGAATTCGGTCAACTACAGTGTTTCACTTGATGTTATCGGCTATTACGTGTATTATTGAGGCAGAGAATGAACTAAGGCATGAGGCGTCAGTCTGTAGTTATATAGCGCCACTCAGTGGTAAAAGCCAGCAAATGCACAGCAAATGCACATCCCGTAATGCGGCGGCGACGTTACATACGACGCTCCGATTTTGTAACCACTGTAAAGACCACAAACTCGGATCATACTGAATGCGCAGCCGGCAACTCTGATCTGAAGCTAGGATTGTTAAATATTAGATCTCTCGCATCAAAAGCAGTTATTGTTAATGAAATTATCACAGATCAGGCGTTTGATATACTCTGTTTACCTGAAACATGGGTTAAACAGGATGAGTATGTAGCTCTAAATGAAGGTACAGATGTCGTCCTTAAAACCCTGCGTGTTTTCCCGCGGGATGCCGCAATTTAGCGCGCGGCGTGCCGCGACTTGCCTGAGGCAACATTCGGGAATTTTAAATAAATGTGTTGCGCTTCACTGAATATCCGCCAGATGGCGCATGGAAGGACTTTATCTAAAAGCCGGACCAAGTACAACAATGAATGTAAGGACGCGGATGAACAGTGCTGAAGCGAACATGAATTTTATTTTGTTTTATAATAGATCTATCATGATGAATGAGTGTATATGTGCTTCACATTATCAAACACAGGCAAAGGAGACAGAAATTATTGAGGGATCCACTGAAAAAAGTAAACCTAGTTTAATGTGTTTTTTTTTCTCATTCCATTAGTAAAAAAAAATAATTTGCTCTTTTTAACTGAAGTGTCTAATTTATGCTTATGGGTGAATCTTTTTTTTTTTTTTTAGTATAATGCTGTTTACAGCAGGAAACCAAAGTGAAATATTTCATTTTGATCAAGGTACTCTTATTAGGTTGAGTGTGATTTGCGCATGCGCAGTTTTTAGACCATAGTTTTGCCGGTATAATTTTATTTCCGCCTCAAACTGGAGCATGACGTTGAAACAAGTAAGGAAGGATATCAGAACCTGTATTTCAGTTACTGTTAGTTAAAGCCCCTGATTAAACTTAAATCTAATCCATTCACAAAGGACATTTCTGCTTCAAACCGTGTCTCATGACCTCATGACGCAGCATTTTCACGGACTGAATCACCTGCGGGTGGAGATTCTCAAAGAAAACTCCTTTAAACCAGGTAAGAAAGCACACTCATGTCATTTCTATGTTAAATGTATCTCTTCTATGAGCAAATTCATGATTTATGTCAGGAACAACTACTTTGTAGATTGAGTTTTGTGTCCGTGTTTGCTACTGTAGCTAAAACCACCTATATTACCTGCATTAGCATTAGCTAACTAACGTGGTGATTTTCAAAAACACCGGAGTTTATACAGTAAGTCAGCGGCGCCAAAGAAAATAATTATATTTAAGTACCGTTGGTTAACGATGTAAAAATTAATAGGAAAGTGACGTAAACATAGAACAAGCTAATTTGGAGTGAGTGCTGTTTGTAGTGTACTGCTTTCTATACTTTATACACACTGTAATTAAGATTTGCTAACATAAGAACTTGAGCCAGTCCAATTTTTGTTTTTACCTTTTTTTATTTTTTTTAAAGATCAGTAATGAGTTTCTGAGAATTATATCTGCTCCACTTCAAGCAAGATTACTGGTTTCCTTGGACAAGCAACACTACAAACTAATTGAGATCATCAGAAACTAGGGAGGAACCCGTCAGAGAGAAGACCAGAGATATAATCTTCATCTTCAAGTTCTTGATCTGGTATGTACTCGCTCAAAAGCAGAAATTAGCTTGGTGTCAAATGTAATCTTGTGAATGGAAGCCACAGGACCTGAGCAAGGCATCCACATCAAGTTGGCTGTGATGCACTAAATTAAAATATAACTAGCAGAATAAAACTCTTTAGTTTAACTTGTTCACAGGTTAGTGTATGCTGTCTGAATACAGGTTTCAATGTCTGCCATGTTCATTTTTTCACGCTTTACAAGCCTAACATAACCAACAATACTATGTATATTTTTATGACCCTAGAGCCTGGAGGTGATTACCTCCTGAAATTAATACTTAAAATGATAAACTTTATCATTAATACATAGTGTGTATATGTATGTCAGTTATTTTGGCGTATTCATTGAGCTAATTACATTTATCATGCTGCACCATAATCCTAGGTGTTTTTTTCACTCATAGGGAGCATTAAGTGATTTTACATGCATACATCAGACACTGTTTTGCCAAATAGAGCAATTGTCTAACAAATGTCCTTTCTTTTATTAGGTTGTTCAGAAAGATGAAGCTCAGGCAGAACTTGTGAGGTGCACAATGGCCCTGTTTGTCCTCAGGTAGGAAGAGGACTGTCTTCAGCCTCCACAGGAAATCGGGATTGTGACTTTTTGAGTTTCCATCAGTCGCACATGAATGTTCCATGTTTTACCTCTGCTGATTTTGTTTCAAGAACATTTTCTAATTTTCTTTTCAGTCCAATTAATAAATGTGTGTTGCAAAGTTGAGTGTTACTATTTGTAATTTTATGGAGTAATGTTAACATTTTGGATGAAAATATGTTCATTCCACAATAAATGTTTATATAAAGAAATGTGCTTTGAGTGTAAATCAATATGTAATTAAGTTTTTTATGCTTATTTTTATGCTTATACTTTTTTATATTTAAATTATGAATGCCTTAAATCTTAGAGTAAAAGGTTTATTTACATTACGTCACTTCCCAAATATTAGGTGTGACAGATTACTTCAATTGTTTTAAGTTTAGCCAGTGCTATTTTTTTTTTCAGTAGGGTCAATCAGATGTACAGTGTGGGTAAGTGTGGTGCTTTCATTGAAGGGATAATGACTGATAATTATTTTTTTTTTTTTTTTCGGGTGAACAATTTCTTTAATGTTTTCTGAGTTGGGGCTGTTCAGTAGAAAGTAATAGGCTCACCAATTTACAGTATGATCTTTCAATTTAACAAGTGTAATGTAAACAAGTTAGTTATTATGAGTATGGAAAACATCTTTTCCTGCATTGTTTTTTTCTGCTTCAGGAGTCAGTCTGTTCTGAGACAGTGAGAGTAGAGGAAGGGCCAGGTACGGTTCAGGACCAGGGAGGGAGCCGGAGACAGCAGAACAAAGAGATGATATTGCCAGCACCAGCACAGGGAGCACAGTTTTTAGTTTAGATCTCATGTTTACATTTTATTGTATGTTGATGGCTTGACTGTAAACAACAAACAATGCAATAAATGTATAAAAAATATATATATTTATTGTCTCTTTCCAGGACCAGGCATATCGTTCAATTATTTTTTGGCCAAATAGGCAGCCGTAACAAGAGGTGAGGGCGCGCGCGTCATCACATGTGCTTACCCGACTCTGCGATCACCGTAAACTTCAATATACATAGACGTTTATATTTTTGTTTATTTGTATATGTATGTTATTAATTTTACTTTTTTAGAGATTGTATGTGCGTGCACGGAGAGTATGTGTTGATAAGTTTATGTGGATAAGTTGATAAGTGTATCAGAAAGCATTAAAATGTTCATTTGAATTAAAATGACACACACACGTCTGTATATACAGTATATCAATTACATATATATCAATTTCATTAGTTCGTTCATTCTATTTGAAGCTTCGGATGTTTTTTTTTTTTTTGGTTTGGTTAGATTAGTTCTGAACTCGCTTCCGTGAAACTATCGCTAAAACAATGTACTGAGCCCTCCTGAGGATATAAAGCTTTATTATTGTGTTTGAATAAATATTCAGATCTACCACAGCAGGTAATAAACTATGGTGTGTCATAACCGAAGCAAACACCACGATTATGCCTCGTTTCGTTCGACGGGAACGTGGTTCACTTGGCCGCGGTGTATTATAAACCTGTGGAATGTTTCACTGTTTATGCTCACATAAGAGGAACAAAAGCGAGTGAAATGTGGAAATGATGTGTGGCAACTCAATGAGAACTAAAGCAAAGATTTCGGTAACTCCACTGAGTGTAACATCTGCATAGTGACACTGAACATCTTCACTTTTCCGTTTACCTCTGAAAAAAAAGCTGTATTTTGTTTGTTTATATTTAGAGTTTTTATAACAGTAGAACAAGTACCCGCGCACACGCACACACATAGACACACACACATAGACACACACACACACACACAGACACACACACTCCCCTGAGCCCTCGGGAAACATCCAATCACCGTCGGTATACAAATGAGTCAAGACGTAGCCTAACGTGGTGTCGTGTCGGATTTCAGTGGTCACGGAGTGGGAAGACTTTGAAGAAGCTGCAGTGACAGCTGAACAACTTCACTTTTCCGTTTACCTCTGAGGAAAAAAAGCTGTATTTTGTTTGTTTATATCTAGAATTTTTATAGTAGTAAGAGAGAGTTATAGTTTGGTCTGTACTGTAGTTCGCACCCTTGTAGAGAATAAATAAATGAATAACACCTTCATATCCCCTCTCAAGAGTGTCATAGTCCATTGTTAGTTTTAATGATCTGGCTGAAACTAATTATCACTACATAAGTACCCTAACACCATTGATCATGAGTCTCAGCTGAACCTAATTCTATACTTGTAACAGAAAATGTAGATGCAGATTCCAAATGTGTATTTATATAATAGATAGATAGATAGATAGATAGATAGATAGATAGATAGATGTGTGTGTGTGTGTATAGGCTCTACGCAGGGGCAAGAGAGGGCAGCGCACCCTTAAATGTCTGCACATGTTAATATATTCCTAAAATGTATATATTACAAGTTGATAAACTGATCTGCGGTAGCGGAAAAATCCGCTGACAATAGGACGGGCTACAGCGCACACACACACATACACACACACACACACACACACACAAGGGCGTAGGTTTGCTACCTATGACTCCAACTAATACCCCATCCCCCAATCGCCAAAATAAACTGCTGGCATATTTGTTTGACATCAATATTGTCCAGGCTGTTCTTTTTTTCTTCTGATAAACACTAAAGATGATATTTTGTAGAATGCTGAAAACCTGTAATCATTGATTTACATAGTATTTGTTTTTCCTGCTACGGAAGTCAATGTTTTCTATGGAACGATATCGCGGACAATATTCAAATGCAATTGCAAATAGCATTTGCAATTGCGTTTCCCATATGTGGACGCACAAAGTGTGCCATAATTCAAATGCAATTGCAAACTTTGCATTACCGTTTGCTGATTCGCCTTCGCGAGCGCACACTGACTGCCAAATTTCAAATGAAAAAACAAAGTCCATTTGCATTTGTATTTCCCAGGTCTTACACGTCATGAACCTGTCATATTTAAATAGCAAAATCAATCACCACGTTTGCTTTCTCACTTTCTCTGCGCCGCGCGTCAAGCCGGCCAAAATTCAAACGCAATCGCTAATCCATTTGCAATTGCATTTCCAACACGTTACACAGAAACCTGTCAATCAGCGTCAGGGGCGGGTCTATACTGTGGGGCGGGATTGTATGGGGAGTGACGTCACTCGCACTCGCCGACCAAGAGGGGGATATTTGAGCACTGGAGGTGAACCGAGATTATCTCATTTGTTTATCAAGAAATAAACACACAAAAATGACAAATCGCATATTTTCTTGCTCCGGAGTGGACAGAGAAGTTTTTACAAATAAAAATATTTTTAGATCTTCTCCTGTTACAGCCTGCTGGAGCTAAATCTTTCAGAAACGCTGCGTACCGGTGTTATGCGCTAAAACGCCTCCCTGCCACAGATTGCACCCCCACAAAATCTCTGTCAAATATATGAGGACATCACAATTAAATATTCATATTATTATTATCAAATATAATATATGAGTATTATCACGAAGCGATTTTTATTATAAATAAGAAATATAAAAATATACATGTACAACCCCTGGCAAAAATTCTGGAATCACCCCTCTCAGAAGATGTTCATTCAAATGTTTAATTGTGTAGAAAAAAAAACAAGCACATACATGCCACAAAACTATTTTCACTCAACAATCCAAACTTCTGGCTGTATAAAACACTTAAAAAAAAAACAAAGAAAGATAACTATAGTCAACGACAACTGTTTTAACAGCTCAAACAGAGGAAAAAAATATGGAATCACCATGCACTTTCCATTTCTACAACTGCTAATTAGTCTACAGTTAAAAAAGAGTGCTTGCACACATTAGGGATGTGTTGAACCAAGATGATTGACATAACTCATAGCTCCAACACGAGAGATGTCAGTTGAAACAAAGGAGAGAATTATCAAACTTCTTGAAGAAGGTAAATCTTCATGGAATGTTGCAAAAGATGTTGGTTGTTCCCAGTCAGCTGTGTCTAAAATCTGGACCAAGTACAAATCAAATGGAAAGGTTGTAAAAGGGAAGCGTACTGGTAGACCAAGAAAGACATCAAAGCGCCAAGACAGAAAACTTAAAGCAATATGACTTGAAAACAGAAAATGCACAACAAAACAAATGAGGAACAAATGGGCAGAAAGTGGAGTCAATGTCTGTGAACGGACAGTAAGAAATCGCCTAAAAGAAATGGGATTTACATACAGAAAAGCCAAAAGAAAACCATCATTAACATCTAAACAGAAAAAAACAAGGGTTTTTTCATTATTGAAAAAATCATTATTGATATGGGGTTGTATGTCAGGTAAAGGTATGGGAGACATGACAGTCATTACATCTTCTATAAATGCACAAGTTTATGTTGAGATTTTGGACACTTTTCTTATTCCATCAACTGAAAGGATGTTTGGTGATGGTAGCATAATTTTTCAGGATGATAATGCATCGTGCCATAGGGCAAAATCTGTGAAAACATTCCTACAGGAAATACATATAATGTCAATGGCATGGCCTGCAAATAGTCCGGACCTTAATCCAATTGAAAATCTGTGGTGGAAATGAAAGAAAATGGTCCAGGACGAGGCTCCAACCTGCAAAGCTGATCTGGCAACTGCAATAAGACAAAGCTGGAGACAGACTGATGAAGTATACTGTTGGACATTAGTTAAATCCAGGCCTCAGAGAATTCAAGCTGTTATAAAAGCCAGAGGTGATGCAACAAAGTACAAGTAGTGTTTTTATTTGGTGATTCCATACTTTTTCCCTCTGTTTGAGTTGTTAAAACAGTTGTCGTTGACTATAGTTATCTTTCTTTGTTTTTTTTTTAAGTGTTTTATACAGCCAGAAGTTTGGATTGTTGAGTGAAAATAGTTTTGTGGCATGTATGTGCTTGTTTTTTTTCTACACAATTAAACATTTGAATGAACATCTTCTGAGAGGGGTGATTCCAGAATTTTTGCCAGGGGTTGTACATGTATATTTTTATATTTCTTATTTATAATAAAAATCGCTTCGTGATAATACTCATATATTATATTTGATAATAATAATATGAATATTTAATTGTGATGTCCTCATATATTTGACAGAGATTTTGTGGGGGTGCAATCTGTGGCAGGGAGGCGTTTTAGCGCATAACACCGGTACGCAGCGTTTCTGAAAGATTTAGCTCCAGCAGGCTGTAACAGGAGAAGATCTAAAAATATTTTTATTTGTAAAAACTTCTCTGTCCACTCCGGAGCAAGAAAATATGCGATTTGTCATTTTTGTGTGTTTATTTCTTGATAAACAAATGAGATAATCTCGGTTCACCTCCAGTGCTCAAATATCCCCCTCTTGGTCGGCGAGTGCGAGTGACGTCACTCCCCATACAATCCCGCCCCACAGTATAGACCCGCCCCTGACGCTGATTGACAGGTTTCTGTGTAACGTGTTGGAAATGCAATTGCAAATGGATTAGCGATTGCGTTTGAATTTTGGCCGGCTTGACGCGCGGCGCAGAGAAAGTGAGAAAGCAAACGTGGTGATTGATTTTGCTATTTAAATATGACAGGTTCATGACGTGTAAGACCTGGGAAATACAAATGCAAATGGACTTTGTTTTTTCATTTGAAATTTGGCAGTCAGTGTGCGCTCGCGAAGGCGAATCAGCAAACGGTAATGCAAAGTTTGCAATTGCATTTGAATTATGGCACACTTTGTGCGTCCACATACGGGAAACGCAATTGCAAATGCTATTTGCAATTGCATTTGAATATTGTCCGCGATATCGTTCCATAGTTTTCAGCTTTTTTCCCCAATATCTTATTTTGTATTCAACAAAATAAAGAAAATCATTAAAGTTTGGAACCACTTAAGGAGTAAATAGTGAGTAAAGTTTTTTTGGGGGTGAACAATGGCTTTGACCCTAACTCTTCCCCTCTGACTGCACTAGGACCGGACAGCATTGCCACCTGATGAAATAGCGTGACAAAAAAGTGAAATGTCAGTTCAAAACATTTGCCAAAAACACTAATGAATCACTTACATCCTCAGCCTATCACTCCTCATAATGCTAAATATTAGTATAATCAACATGTATAATACACGCACACATATTATATGTTATATACTGTATAATCAACATTCAGATTGACCTCCTGTGACCTCGCCTCTTCACCTGAACTACAACATGGCTGATCTGCTTCTGTCCCCTAATTGAAAAACATTGAGGGATTCCTTATGAGCATGGACAGAGAATGCCTCAGCCTATTATTGGTAACAATGTTAAATCTCAGGACAACTACAGTGGCTTGCAAAAGTATTCGCCCCCCGTGAACTTTTCCACATTTTGTCACATTACAGCCACAAACATGAATCAATTTTATTGGAATTCCACGTGAAAGACCAATACAAACTGGTGTACACGCGAGAAGTGGAACGAAAATCATACATGATTTCAAACATTTTTTTTTTTACAAATAAATAACTGAAAAGTGGGGTGTGTGTAATTATTCAGCCCCCTTTGGTCTGAGTGCAGTCAGTTGGCCATAGACATTGCCTGATGAGTGCTAATGACTAGAGAGCACCTGTGTGTAATCTACACTCTCTCCATCGCTGTCTGATATACAGCACAGGTGTTTAGGTTCTGTTACCTGACAAAACAGGATAAACACATGCCATTTAAACAGCAATCATTTTATTTCACTTTTTCTGAGTCTTAGTGTGCAAACCTCGAATGAAATCATTAATGTTCGCCAAGTAAGTGAATGCATTTTAAAAACTATTTTTCTGAAGTGGATTGTCTATTGGTGTCAACAAAATTCTAGCCATATGGCAATATTAGTTTATCAATTTCTTTCACAATACTGATTTCTGACAAACAGTCACTAGATTAGGAGACTGACAGGGATCATATTTATACTTTTACATTTAGCTGTTTAATCTGCTGTTAGTTTTACGTCCGTATTCACAGACTATATCCTGGCCTGCTGTACTGAATGTGAGTCCACTGCATTTGGCGCTGCTTGTGTCTGAACGCAGACAATAGTCTATCACATGGTGGCAGGGAAAGGCACAGCCAATCAAAATGTTTATATGTGTTTTGGGGGCGGGAGGACTCAAGGAGAGAACGTGATTTATCCCTTTCTGCGTGTCTAGGTTAATGTTGACAGAACGATTAAAAAAAAAAAGTGGATTAAATTATTGGTGGGGACATTTCAATGGTCGGAGGATATTGGTGGGGACACATCCCCTCTGTCCACCCTAAATCTACGCCCCTGTATATATATAATTTAAAACTATTTATTCATTTGTCTTTTATTTACTTACTTACTAGCGAATGCTTTTTTAGGGCTCTAAAAACTACGGCAGTATGAATGACAATTGAATAGAACGTGTGAGTTGCACCGGTCACACACACACACACACACACACATTTTCATTATATGTATATTACCTTTAGTCTTGTGTTTGTGTTTATGGTGATGTTCTGTAAAGAAACGTTTGCAAAAAAAATCGCTAAAGTTTGCTAGCGGATAGCACATATTGCACAATATTACAAATATATATTTTTATGTGACATACACTTTACTGCATGCTACAAACAAATATGAAAGTTCAGTAGCACGGCATTTTGCCGAGCATTTGATAACGCATTGCTTGTTTTGCTTACAGCCATACACTATTGTTTTGCTTACACTATTCTTACTTATTGCAACGTGACCACAGTTTTGTAATTTATATTCTGTATATGGACGGCTGAGGAAACCCGAAGACTCATCCGTGTTCGTGGTGAAAATGAGCAACTTTTTAAAAAATCGAAATACGGCGCAAAAAACCTTTGGGAGTGAGTAATCTCTCTTATTGGAATGTGTGATAAACATCGGCGCATGTCCTCTGACGTAACATGGACACACAGGAATGTAAATGACCACTGCATTTATGACCCAAAAAATAAACGCTTTGAGATGATTTATTTGCCGTATGGTGTGTTTATTTGAACATGTTCAGTAAATTTATGAATTACACTCAAAGTGTCAGCGAAACCGGTTTGCAAATAATTTGTGTGTGTGTTAGGTGATGTGAGAGTGGGTTTTTCAAACTTGCAGTAAAACATTTTTGGGGGCAGTTTTTGATTCCCCCTTATCTAAGTACTGTAAAAACTTATATAGTCTTGGGTTAAAAAGTCTGCATTTCAACATGCATCCCCCACCTCTAAAGACTAAGCTCCTGTTGGTATAGCTCTTAAGGTCACTGTGGCACGCAAACCCCCTGACCACAATAAGGTGGCAATCCCTCAGGGGGGGGAGGTGAAAAATACAAATTAAATAAAATAAATTATCCTTAATCCAGATTTTATCAATCAACGACATAATATTTATCTTAGCTGGATGGTCTAATTCTCAAAACCGTTTAACCTAAAGAAAAACATAACACACTATAACTAGAATATTTACAAAACTGAAAGGTTTTCTTATGAATAATTAAAAAAAACATTATAACTCAAAAAGATCATATGTTTATATATATATATTTTATAGTAACTGAACAGCTCTCTTCTCTCCAATCCACTCATACACCACAGTCTCCTATTTCTCTGTGCGCGCGCTGCAGCCTGTGAATGAATACACGCAGCGGAGGTTTTACATATTTAAAACGTAAAAAGGTGTCTCCATCATAAATAGCCCTGAATTAACTATATATATATATATATATATATATATATATATATATATATATATATATATATATATATATATAGAGAGAGAGAGAGAGAGAGAGGAGAAAGGTGTTTTGCTGGCGAAAAACATTTTAGGCAGAGACGCCTGCTCGTTTGTTTTAAAACCCCCCAATCCTACCCCATTCCCGGAAACCGGTTTGATAACTTCACACCTTATGTGAATGAAAGGTGAGATGGGGGAATTACAGTGGGGGTTCTGTGGGTCTCCAAACTCAGAAGGCTACGTGTCAGCCGATAACTGCTCCTTTGATCTGCTGGTTACAGCGGGGCGCCGACTGCTGATGAGCGTATAGTAGCCTGTACAAGCTAGGCCATTTTTAGATTTGAAATTTTAAGGGGTTGAATAGAGAACCTACTGTCTTATTTATGTAGCGAAAACACGAAATTAAACTAGATAACATGATCAGAGTTTTAATATTTATATTTAACTAGATGGAAGGCTTTTCAAGTCACATGGGAAAAAAAATTCTGTTCAGTTCTACAGTTTATCCCACAGTTTATTCCATTGTCCAGCCTCAGGACAATGTAATCAATGTAATATGCTGTTTTCTGGTTAAATTTTTCTGATTGGACCCGTACATAGAAAGTTTATACTGTAAACATACTTTATATTATATAAAAAATAAAAGAATCGCTCAAGTTTCAAGTGTCACATACACTTTACTGCATGCTACAAACAAACTCACCCGTAATTGTCAGGTAAAAATCTACTTAATTAAATTAACAATAAAATAAATCAAGTAAAAGTTACATAATTATACTTAATGCACAAATTACTTGATTATTTTAAATAAATCTAAAGTTAATGCATTGTTGTATCAGCAGGAACCTTGATTTTATGAAATTACTATCATTTTGTTTTGTGAGATTTTCCCTTACTTGGTTTTATCAATTTATATTACTCCCTATAATAATGTAAACATTGCTAATTTATGTTTTGGAAAGAAACTTAAGTAATTATTTCATCTATATCTTTCATAAATCACACAACTAAAATATAATTAAACAGTTTATTCACCAACATTACCAAATATTTGTGACATTCACAGTCTAGATCCAAGTTGTCTTTTTAATAAAAGTGCATTCAGCTAAATTTTGCATCCATAGAAAAAAACTGCACGGCAACAGGGCCTGAAATACTTGTTTTAAACAAAATTGTGTAAAATAATAAATAAATAAAATACAGCATTCATTTAGAAATAAAATGCAGCAGAAAATATTTTAAACAAACTGTAGAATAAACGTTAAAACGTAATAGCCCTCTGAAGCAGTGAAGTTGCAACTTTCAAATCAGCACTCTGGACTAGTGCACTTAAAAGTATGCCATTGAAACCTTAATGCATGAAAACATTTTAAGCTGAACATGTAAACACAACATGTAAACACTTGTAGTCAAGCCAAATCAAATGTTTTAAGATGATAACTTCATCTTTAAAGCTTGCACTTTTGGTGATAGCTTAATCCCATCAAGTTCTAGAAGAACTTTCTGAAAATAGCCTCTCCTTCAAGGATTATGGATACACCAACCGGTTCTTCCCCTTCAACAGCACGGACGACAAGGATTTTAAGAAGGTGTCACTTCGTCTGTCCCCCTGCATAAAATTTACAAGAAAATAAATCATTTATTTTGAGAAGCAAAAAAAATCTGAATTGCTTCAACCTGTGCTGACTTCATTGAGAAAAAAAAAATAATAAAAATAAATGATAATAAAAAAATGACCATCACTTCATATACTTCATATTGTTAAACTTGGGTTAAATTGCTTTATCTTGCATCAGTAAAACATGGCATGAGATGGCTTTACAGTGTCAGGAAATCCTATGATGAATGCTGAGTTTGTATTTAAAGGGTTAGTCCAAACATGAAAATTCGTTCAATAATTACTCATTTATATATTCATTTGCATTTATATGCTTCTGTCCAATACAACAAACACTATATTCAAGGTATTAATAAATTGTATAATTAATAAGAAAACAATGCTTTACCAGGCAATCATCAAAGAGATCCTCTTCAGATTCACGTCTCATCTTTACACTTTGTTTCTGTGAAAATATTTACATTGTATCATTACATAATCTTTTATTCGTACAACTACATTCAGGCATTTCTTCATCTTTTGTAAGTTTGCCTTTATCCAAAGCAAATTACAAAAGAGGAAGGCATCAAGCATGTCAAGCAGTGCTACTAACACAAAGTTTCTGACACCGTTAGAAAATACAAGATAGAACAGTGAGGGATTAAGGAAAAAGTGAGAAGCAAGAATCATGTGTGCAAAGATTAAGCATGCAGGGTCACAGGATGACTCGACTTATTTTTATTGTCTGCAATGCGATTTAGACAAATTAGAACTGCGGTAAAGCCAGCCGCGGTTCAGAAGAACACGGTCAAGCCAGCCGCGATTGATTTTAGCGTGCGCACATATTACAGTGATTACGGTAGTTTCAGGACCGACACAGAGACAACGCGCTTTCAGAGCGCTTTTCATTCAGACGCCCAGGACTGAGAGATAATACAACATGCTCGTCAATTTTTACTTGCTTATTTATTGGCATTTCTGCTTTAATATCCGTGTTATTTATTGGTGACTTTGACGGTTGTCTGTTACAATATTTTTCTTAAATATTCACCATTCAAATAATTGTTTTATGTAGATAAGTTACAGCAGAATTCGTAGAAAACAGACAAAATAATGTATTTAGTCTTTTCTAAATACCAGAATTGATTTTTATTTTGTTTTACTGTTCAAAAGTAGCAGTTATTCTTCAATGAATGTTTTCTATAATGAGGATTAACGTCTGCTTTGGAAGAGAGGTCAAATAAACAAATGTTCACAATGGGGAAAAAAAGTTAAATAAAATGCCTTTATTTCACTTCAGAGACCTATGAAAAAATTTATTCTAGTAAGTATAAAACGCCATGGTCAGTTTTTATCCCATATAATGTACACACATTATATGATAAAAAAAAAAAGTAGAAAAAAACAATGATCAGTTCTTATTCAGGACGTCCCATACTATATACACACCACATATGAAACTATTTTACTGCAGCATTTTTCAGATATGGGGCATTATTAAATTTTAAAGGGGTATAAAGACCCCATTTCTAATAAGTAGAAAAAAACAATGATCAGTTCTTATTCAGGACGTCCCATACTATATACACACCACATATGAAACTATTTTACTGCAGCATTTTTCAGATATGGGGCATTCTCTCTGTGTTGTTCATGAAACTACCGTAATCGCTGTAATATGCGCGCGCACTAAAATCAATCGCGGCTGGCTTGACCGTGTTTTTCTGAACCGCGGCTGGCTTTACCGCAGTAAATTAGAGCTGCTGTCAATACTGTATGAACATATGTACAGGTTCTTTACTCGTAACTCATTAATAAAGTTCGGCTTCAGAAAAAAAACGTTTATTGCTAGTGCTCTTTTACCATTTAATGCTTTAACACACACGACTCAGTTTGTTCAGAAATGGCATCTAACTGGCGAGCCTTTGTCTGAACACGCCGTTTTCACTCGTGTTGGGGGTAAGAAACACACATCTCGGTGTATTAATCCGCGCGCTCGGTTCGTTATTATTTTATTTATTTATTTATTTACCACAGGACCCATGGGGGCTCCGTAGGTTCAGGTTTTTACACGAAAACGGTGTTTTGTGAATCTCCACACTATTAAAAACTGAAATTGCTAATTGTACGTCCTGAGATTAAGATGAACATTAATTGGGAGTCATGAAAGCGAGAATCACATCCAAAAAAGAAAGCTAAACTTACCTCGAACACGACAAACTCCAGCTGCAGCCACACCGTGTTGTAACCTCCGTGATGATTCCCAGCCGACTGATACACAGCGCGGGCACAGCGACTCCAAACGTCATGCGCAGTTTAATTTGCACACATTTTCGGCTTCAGTAGACACACAATACTTCAGACTGAAACACGACTGCCCCCTACAGGTAATGAAGGGCATGTTCACAGCTTCCCGCACGCAGCCGCGCAAAGCCGCGGCAAGTCACGGGATCCCTTTTCTCGAAACGCAGGTTTTTAATGGCGACATCTGTAGTCCTCCTGGATACAGCTACATACACCAGCCTCGGTTAACTGGAAGAGGAGGAGGCCTCGCAGTTATTCATGTTGATAATCTGTCTATCGTACAAAAACATAAATTCTTTATAGTAACATAAGTATACTTAAGTATATTAAGTCAGCTCAGTCGATTCCACTAATTATAATTTACAGACCTCCAGGGCCGTATTCTGAATTTCTTAGTGAATTTGCGGATTTCATCTCAGACCTGGTCGTTTCTGTAGACAAAGCGTTAATTGCCGGAGATTTTAACACTCATTTTGAGAATCCAGAAGACCCTCTGAGAACAGCATTTATGTCCATCCTGAACTCTGTAGGCGTAAATCAGTGTGTAGTAGGACCCACTCATAAAGCAGGTCACACTTTAGACTTAATAATATTTTTCGGATTAAGTATAAGAAATGTATTCACAATTCCACTGTCTGAAATTATCTCAGATCACTATCTTGTCTCCATTCAAGTGTGTCACAGTGATAATGTACGCACAGCACCGCGCTACCGTATTAAACGTACATTCACATCAACTACCACACAGAGTTTTATCAGTAATCTCCCAGAGTTACCAACTTCGATTAGGCCACAGTCTGACCCCACAGAACTTGATCAGGCGACTGAATATTTAGAGTCGACACTTCGTTGTACCTTAGATAATGTAGCTCCAGCTAAAAGAAAAATTATGGGAGATAAGAAACTCGCTCCCTGGTATAACGATCACACGCGCACTTTAAAACAGACTGCTCGGAAATTAGAGCGTAAATGGCGTCAAACTAAATTATTCGTATTTCAAATAGCATGGAAAGAGAGCATCCTGAACTATAGGAAAGCTCTTAGTGTAGCTAGATCAACGTATCTCTCCACTCTTATAGAAGAAAATAAAAATAATCCTAGATTTTTATTTAATACCGTAGCCAAATTAACCAGAAATAAGACCACTACAGAAATCTCCACAACAACATCATGCAATAGCGAGGACTTCATGAACTTTTTTAATAATAAAATTGTAAATATCAGGCATAAAATTGAGGCTTTGAAACCGAACAATGTAATTGATACAGATGTTAACCTAGCCATGTCAGATTCAAACCTAGAATACTTTACTCCCCTTGAAGAGAATGAACTAATTTCACTCATCTCTTCTGCAAATTCATCAACCTGTATATTAGATCCTATACCGACACATTTTCTTAAACAGATAGGACCAGAAATAACAGAACCGCTGTTGAGAATTAATTCCTCACTCAGCATTGGTTATGTTCCAAAATCTTTTAAATTAGCAGTTATCAAACCAATAATTAAGAAACCTGACCTCGACCCCTGTCAGCTGTCCAATTACAGGCCAATATCAAACCTCCCCTTTATCTCTAAGATTCTGGAAAAGATAGTAGCAGAGCAGCTATGCTCATATCTACATAGAAATGGCATACATGAACTGTATCAGTCAGGATTTAGGCCTCATCACAGCACAGAAACAACACTCGTTAAAGTAGTAAATGACCTCCTATTGGCCTCTGATCAGGGTTGTGTAACTATGCTTGTATTACTCGACCTCAGTGCAGCTTTTGACACCATTGATCATGCTATTCTTCTTCACAGATTAGAAAATGTAGAAGGAATTAAGGGTACAGCCCTCTCCTGGCTCAGATCCTATTTGACCGATCGTTATCAGTATGTAGACTTAAATGGTGATTTTTCTGCATGTTCTCTAGTGGAGTTTGGCGTTCCGCAGGGTTCAGTTTTAGGCCCACTGCTTTTTTCCCTTTACATGCTTCCTCTGGGCAACATAATCCGTAAGCATGGTATTAGTTTTCATTGTTATGCTGACGACACACAGCTATACGTCTCAACAAAACCTGATGAGAAAAACCATCTTACTAATGTGAGCAATGTGTGCAGGACATAAGAAATTGGATGCTAATTAACTTCCTTCTGGTTAATCCGGATAAGACAGAAGTTCTAGTCATAGGACCGCATACAGCTAGAAGTAAAATCTTAGATCACACCGTAACTTTAGATGGCCTTTCTGTTCAAGTGCAACAGTAAAAGACCTCTGTGTGATTATAGATTCCAGCCTTTCATTTGAAGCTCATGTAGATAATATCACCAGGATAGCATTCTTTCACCTCAGAAATATTGCTAAGATAAGAAATATATTGTCGGTAAACGATGCAGAAAAACTAGTTCATGCTTTTATCACTTCTAGGTTGGACTACTGTAATCCTTTACTGTCTGGTTGCTCAGTTAGGTGCATAAACAAGCTTCAGCTAGTCCAGAATGCAGCAGCGAGAGTCCTCATTAGAACCAGAAGATATGAGCACATCACCCCCATCCTATCTTCACTACATTGTCTCCCTGTGAAATTTCGCATTGATTTTAAAATACTACTCTTGACATATAAAGCATTCAATGGTCTCGCGCCGCAGTATCTGAGCGAACTGCTAGTGTCTTACGATCTGCCACACCTACTTCGGTCAAAGGATGCAGGCTGCTTGTCAGTATTGCGTATTATGAAAACTACAGCTGGGGGTAAAGCTTTTTCTTACAAAGCCCCAAAATTATGGAATAGTCTTCCAAATAGTGTTCGGGACTCAGACACAGTCTCAGTGTTTAAGTCTAGGCTCAAAACCTATTTATTTAGCCAAGCATTTTCATGAATAGATTTGCCATAAGGTAAAGGAGCAGATCTGGGGGACTCATGGATGTAGAGTATTATGGTGAACTGGTATGTTAAGATGCTGTCTTCCTCAGTCTCATTTGATCACTCAGGTTTGTTGACGGTGAGGTGATTGTTTGCTTTACATCTCATGTTTGCTTACCCTCATCTTTGTGTTTCCTTCTGGCTCTCCCTTTTAGTTATGCTGTCATAGTTAGTCCTGCCGGAGTCCCTGCTTGCACTCTACAGTAAATATACATTCACATTAGACATTCTGACTGTGACCATACCTAATTGCAATCTCTCCTCCTCTTCTCTTCCTCCCCCTCTTTCTCTTTCCCCTCTCCCCCTGTCTCCCCCTTTCACTCTTTCTCTCTCTCTCTATGTCAAGCTACACATGTGGTTCCTGAGCTGCCAGTGATCCAGACTCCCTCTGCCCTCCGGACCTGTCTGATCCATCCTGGTGCCCCGTTTCTGGTTGGAGGTCTCGTCGCATGGATGCCCCGTGTGTCTCTTTAGGATGTGTCTGGTGTCTGGGGATGATTCTATCTACTTAGAAGATGGTTCTGGCCTCGACTGGTGTTGTCAGCTGTTTCTCTGAGGACTTGACAATTCGATAGTTCAGGACTGGAACTTTCTACAAGTCTAACTGAGTCTCCAATAACTACTGGACTCCATTTTACATCAACTATTATAACATCAATTAGCATCAACTATTATAGCTGAACCTAACACTTAACACTGTATAAATGCAGATCATTTCCTGCTATCTGTTTCACCCAGATGAGGATGGG
The DNA here is from genome assembly GCA_030522415.1 of Channallabes apus. Classification (NCBI taxonomy): domain Eukaryota; kingdom Metazoa; phylum Chordata; class Actinopteri; order Siluriformes; family Clariidae; genus Channallabes; species Channallabes apus. Next base: position 22,897,565 of record CM060110.1, read on the forward strand.
TTCCCTGTTGAGTCTGGTTCCTCTCAAGGTTTCTTCCTATTACCATCTCAGGGAGTTTTTCCTTGCCACTGTCGCCCTCTGGCTTGCTCACCAGGGACTATCTGAACATTTTGATTCATACACATTCACATTCCACACAAACTTAAATAGTTCTTTTGATTGTGTAAAGCTGTTTTGAGACAATGTCAATTGTTAAAAGCGCTATACAAATAAAACTGAATTGAATTGAATTGAATTGTGTACACAACCACTCTACAATGATAAAGAGCCGCCCAGCGATTTTCTTTTATTTTAATAATATAAGATGCCCCTTCTGAAATCAGGCCGTTTTCAAAAGCCTGTCGGTGTGAAGTCACACCGACAGAGGCTGCTCCTACTATAGTTGATTGACACTGGTGTTTTAGCAAAGACCCGCCCCGAGTGAAAAAAGAGCCATCGGCCATTGTTTTTCTACACTGGAGCAAAATGGCGCCTACATGAGTGTGGTGTGCAGTTTATTGCTGTAGTGCGGTGGTCTAGTGATTAGGATTCGGCACTTTCACGTGGGAGACCCGGGTTTGATTCCTGCTCAAGGTACATGCTTTTTTTTGCACTACATATTTATAAAGTTTTTCTAAGGTTCGTTTTGTAACAAGCCGAGTGCGCTATGCTTCGGTAAGCTTTTCTGACATAAGGAGAGACTCAGTCAAACACACACACACAATGCTTCGCGTGTATGATGTCCTATTCTCGGCATCTATATGACTCAGTCACACACACACACACACACACACACACACGTTGTCTGTCAGAAAGGTCTCTGTTTATTAACAGCAAAAGATCGGTATAAATATGTTTGACTAAACACCTGTGCTATAGACATATGTTACTACAAATGAACCATTGTAAATGTCCTGGTGAGATCCCGAAAAAACAATGCTTCGCGTGTATAAGGTCACGGGTTGAATAGCTGGCGTTTCCAAGGTGGCAACCATTAATCCTTTGTGGTCTAGTCCTTAGGATAGGGCGCTCTCAGCGCAGCAACTTCAGTTCGATTCCCGGTCTGGGAAGTCAGAAAAGTTTTACAACCAGATTCACATGTAAAATTTTATATACATATTTAACTATATATATATATATATATATATATATAAATAAATATATGAGTGCATAATAAAAACATTACAAAATATAGGGGAAATATATATATATAAATATTTATAATATATATATATATATATATATATATATATATATATATATATATCCCCTACATTTTGTAAGATTTTTATTATGCCCTCATTTGTACATTGTATATTTGTACAACTATTTTACTAGTTAAATTTATTTTCTTTAGTATTTCTTTTTATTAATATTTATTCCTTACGTATAAGCTTTTATTTTCTTTTTAAGGTCACTGGCTGTCGTATAAGCATTTCACTGCATATCGTACTGTGTATGACTGTGTATGTGACAAATAAAATTTGAATTTGAATCAAAGGAGAGGAAGATAGGTGGAAGGAGACAGAGAGGGAGAGAGGGAGAGAGAGAGACAGAGTATGGGAAGGTGAGCGTGAATGAACAGATGCAAGAGGAGACAGGAAGATAGCAGCAGGGAAGATTTAACACGTTAATATCAGATCTATGAGGAAGAGAGCAAGAGAGTAGACATAACTCATTTATATATAAAATAATTCTAACATCATGTAAAATTATTTTTAACTGTTTTTTCAATATTTTTAACTGTTGTCAAAGCTATACCCCACTTCTATTGTGAAGACACGCCCCACAGAACTGGGGGGCGGGTTCAGTAGAGGTCATTAACATTTAAAGGAGCATGTACTGAAACAGGTTGCTGAGAACAGAGCTACTTTTTACCAGGTAAAAGTAATGTTTTTTTACAGAACAATTGAGAATTTTTAATTAAAGTATATTACAAACTTTTCATTAGGACCCTAAAGAATCATAGTAACCTATGCAAAATTGAGACTGTATGTCTCCTTTAAAAAAAGACTCAGACCATGTTGTGAAAGCATTTAAACAAATTCTTTTTGAAAAGTTTGAAGAAGGTTCAGCAAGAACAACAGTGAACCTCACTATGTTTTTACTACAATCCTTGACCCCAGGTAAGATTTAAACAAGGACAGATATTACATGAATTTAAGCCAAATAATATTGTCTCTATACTAACTAAAACTTGGTGTGGTTTTGATTGTAGTCTAGGCTAAATATAATTTAAAGAAAATGGATGCAACTTTAAGCCTGCACCTTTGTGGCTGCATAAGTGTGAATTGTACTACTAAAATAAGATTATGCACCTGCAAAGTTAGGTTTAACAATTGCTTGTTATATACTAGATATAGTACATGCACAAGGCGGCGCGGTGGTGTAGTGGTTAGCACTGTCACCTTGCACCTCCAGGGTCTGGGTTTGATTCCCCAGCCAGGCTCGATTCCCGTCTCTGTGTGCATGGAGTTTGCATGTTCTCCCCGTGCTTGGTGGGTTTCCTCCGGGTACTCCGGTTTCCTCCCACAGTCCAAAGATATGCAGGTTAGGCTAATTGGCGTTCCCAAATTGCCTGTAGTGTGTGATTGGGTGTGTGAGTGTGTGTATGTGTGTGTGTGCCCTGCGATGGATTGGCACCCTGTGCAGGGTGTACCCCGCCTAGTGCCCGAAGTCTCCTGGGATAGGCTCCAGGTCACCCCCTGAACACAGGATTAAGCGGTATAGAAAATGAATGAATGAATGAGTACATGCACACTCAACTGATGTCTTCAATTCAGCCTTGATGTTGTTTATTTACCTCTAATTGTTGGTGACGTAGCTTCCTGTTTTTGTATCGTTGCTGCGAAAGTTTCGCGTTTGTATCAGCGTTTAAATTACAAAGCTTTATACAATGACAATATTAATAGCAACTAGCTTTTACATCTTCATACTATTCGGCTTCGCCTTTTTTCCTGCAATTTTTATAGAATGTTTAGACTTTCTTCCTACGTCATTAGTGATAATTTTATTTGTGATAGGTGTGTGTTAGTGAGCACTCTGACGGAGAAGATATCAGCATTAGAGGAGCGCATCCAGACTTTAGAGAGTGTGAGAGCAGCGTTATTCCCGTAGCGGACAGTTTGGGTGCCACAGGCGGAGATAATCAGCCCCCGACTCCGGCATTAGAGCCCTCACAGCGGGGCGAGTGGGTGACGACTCAGCGGCATACTCGTTCAGCCAAAGCTAACGCTAAGGCTAGCCCACCGGAGCACACCTCCTCTGTGCTTCACGTGTCCAACAGGTTTGCTCTCCTCAGTGATGCACCCGCTGAGAAACCTGAAAGAGCTCTCGTTATAGGAGACTCTATACTGAGGCCTATCTGACCATTTTGATTCATACACATTCACATTCCATACAAACTCAAATAATTCTTTTGATTGTGTAAAGCTGTTTTGAGACAATGTCAATTGTTAAAAGCGTTATACAAATAAAATTGAATTGAATTGATGCAAAGATGGTTAATTCGATTATGACAATAAACCAGAGATGCATTGACTCCAAAATATTGGAGGCACAAATGAACCAGGGGCCGGACTGATGAGATAATACAAGAAACAAAGCCCATACTCATATCACAAGTGCTTTGTAGGAAATGCATGAAGGAATTCTGAATGAAATGTGATGTTTGTCCAGTGAATGATTTGACAGCAGACATGTTAAACCTATACCTATCGCATAAACCCCTACACACCTTGTGCTCAGCAAGTGCATGATATTGGCATTGTGCATGAAATCTGGTTCTTCCTCGTATGCGTTTGGCAACCATGGGATCTCGAGCCTTTAGCTATGCTGCCCTTTACCTGTGGAATCTATTACCTCTTGATATCCGGAATAGTAACTCTACGTCTGTCTTCAAATCCCATTTAAAAACACATCTCTTCAGGCAGACATACTTTGAACACTGCATTACTTGTATATTGTCCTTTACTATTGTTGTTGTTGTTGGCAAGAGCGGGCAGCGCCCACTCAAATAAATGTCTTTCCCCCTCAAATCAAAATTTTTAAATGTTGAGAAAGCACATGTTAATATACTCACAAAATGAATATATTACAAGTTGATAAAATGATCTGCGGTAGCGGAAAAATCCGCCGAAAAATGACACTACACAATACGGTATTAGATTTCAAGTCTCTGTCCCTCCGCATACAGGCTGCATTGTGTGCACACACACACACACACTCTTCCCCTGAGCCCTCGGTAAACATCCAATCACCGTCGGTAATGCAAATGAGTCAAGACGTAGCAAGAGTGGATTTCAGAGAAGAGAGCTGTTCATTTACTATTAAATAAATAAATAAATAAATAAATAAAACATATGATCTGTTCTATAGCCCATCTGCTTTAACTGTTTAAAATTATTCATAAGACAAATTTTCACACTATAAAATAACATGATGCAAATGATACTGTATGATCCAAAATGTGTTCTAAAATGGCATGTTTATGTTCAAATACTGAACATGGGTATTCTGAAGTTGCACATGTGTATTTAAATCTAGAACACATAAGTTCAAACACTTTTTTTTTTGCTGTTTTTCCTATAGTATGCTGAAGCAAAATCAAAATAAAACATTTTATTTAGTTTTATTTTTATTTTGCTATAATTAAAATAAAACAATTTTAAAACATCATCACTCAGGATTCGAACCGGCACTTTGTAGATCTCTGGCCGAGCACTCTAACCGCTACACCAAGCGGGCACATAGAGACAATGCACCCCAGAGACGTTAATAAGCCACTCGACTTCTTTGAAAGCAAGCTCTAGACAAGTGACGAAGTAAGCCTGTTATAATAATAACTTGGTGTTATTTTATCTTATTGGTTTAGAAATTTATATTTAAATAAATAGTAAACTTGGCCGATTTCGTTATAATTTTGTTTGATGAGTGGGGCTTGAAAATTCTCCTGAAAAATATGGTCATTTATTTCAGTTAATAAATCTACTATAAATTTTTTTTACTCATTATTGTACAGTACACATCAATAGCTCTGGTTCAGATTTTTCATGTTTGTTGTGGAAATTACCATCACTGTTGTATTTACTGCGATGAATGAAAATGTCACTTTGCGCCACCTGGCGGCCATTTTACGAATGACTTTGAAATGCAACTGATTTATTTTGGCTGCTGTTGCCTTTAAACGGCGGTATGCGTGGCGGGATGGTTATTCCAATTGAGTAACCACTGTAGGAACACCAACAATAACTTACAATGTTTTAACAATCAAATCAGTTTTGTTTTGGTTATTAGTTAGATTCTCTTGGGAGGAGAAATTACAGTCGGTAAAGAGGCCTGGTCCAGTATCAAAAACAACACCAAAGACTCTTTGTTTATGAAGGAGTTAGCAGTGGCGTTTTGGGGTACAAAAACGTTGGGGGAAAGGAGCCTAACAGGGAAAGAGTGTCCTACTACAAAAACCACCAGACAGCCTTTAACACCACAGAAAAACTTACAACATTAAAAGGTATGTTATCCTTGGTAGCAGATGCCACTTGCTGTTTGAAGGAAGCCAAAAGATTCTATACTATATTGTATGTCACAGTGTACAGACAAACAAGAATGCACACATGCACAAAAAACTACAGTTATAGCAGTTCATCATCTTTTCTTTGTATGGATTATTGTCAATACTCTTATAGACTGCAAACATTTTGATGCCAGATTTGGTACTAAGGTTGTAATTTTTCTGTCTAACCTATCCTATTTGTTTAACATATCTTTTTAGTCTGCTTCAATGAATGGCTTCAAGACAAAAACATGAAGGAGACAGAATTAGAAGCCAGACTGGGGAAAGCTGGACGTTACATTACAGAAAAAATAATGGACATTAACAAACAAAAAGTTGGGGTAAGTTGTTATTGTCATGTTTGTGTGCAGGAGACACATTGGGTTATCAATTGGAGAAGCAATAGTGTGAACGTAACTGTGTGAATGTGTCCATGAGAGGTTTCTTTCATATTTTGTTAAGTTATTAATCTTTTGTCAAAACTTGTTGATTGTTAAGAAATCATATTGTTACAAATGTGCATATTTGACATATTGCTACATATTGTTACTGTTTATGTTGGCTAATAAAGTTGATTTTATAATTATTCTATTCTATATTTTATTTAATGATTTGAATATTGTCTTGTAAATAATGAGTTAGTAATGTACATGAAACAAAAGAAGCGTTGTAATATTTGTATTCTGGCTTTTATACCATCTTAACATTTGATGGAGTAATGAACAGCCTACCATCAGATGTTGGTATGCTGGGATGCTAGTGCTGGTATGCTGGTCACCCTGCTGATGCTGGTGGAAAAAAACAGCATAGACCCAGCATAGCTGATGACCAGCTTGACCAGCATATACAATAAACATTTATAAATTCTTTCCGACATGAGTTGGCCCGGTGTTACGCGCAGAGTGCCGGGAGATTTCCTGAAGCTCCGAAGTCGTTGGGGTATTTTTTTCTAAATAGACGCTATCTTTAATAACTGATGGAGGTTTTGAGGTGTATACACATGCATTCTTGCCTAAACAACTCTTAAAACTACCACAATAACAGTAATATTTCGAACATTTTGCAGGCTTCCATTGGGGAAAAACGAAAGAATAATGAATGAACCAGTTCATTCATTCATTCTTTTTCTATACCGCTTAATCCTGTGTTCAGGGTCGCGGGGGACCTGGAGCCTATCCCAGGAGACTTCGGGCACTAGGCGGGGTACACCCTGGACTGGGTGCCAATCCATCGCAGGGCACACACACACACACTCTCACACACCCAATCACACACTACGGGCAATTTAGGAACGCCAATTAGCCTAACCTGCATGTCTTTCGACTGTGGGAGGAAACCGGAGTACCCGGAGGAAACCCACTGTCACGGGTGAACTAACCTGAAGGACCAGAAGACGTAGCTTTAGCGGTTAGCCCAATGTAGCGTGGATGGTGAACCCAAACGCGGAGAGAAGCGAGTAGGTAGGATATCCCCGCGATTTAGTTTAAGGACTCTCACAAAGGGTGAGCGAGGGAAAAACACAAATTTAACCCGCGTCCTATAAATGCACACACAAATAGCAGAAAGCAATAACCCAAAATACTGGTGAGTACTCACGGTTTGGTAGATCGCAACACGAACCGACATGGGCCGAACTCAATGACTGAGCGCTCTGCTATGGTTTATTTACTCCTTTTATACTTCCTGATTTACGACCGCTCTACTTCCGGGTCCTAGTGCTGGTCGTGGATTGAGTGTGCATGACAGTACCCCCCCGTCCAGGACCGGCTCCAGATGGTCCTGGGATGGAGGATACCCTGTGACGGTAATCCCGAATTAGTTCTGGGTCGAGGATGAAACGTGCCGGAACCCACGTCCGTTCTTCGGGGCCATAGCCCTCCCAATCAACCAGGTACTGAGTACCTCTGCCCCGAGGGCGCGAGTCGAGGATCCGTCGGACGGTGTAAGCGGGACCGCCGTCAATGATACGGGGAGGAGGAGCAGGGGGGGTGGGTGGAACCATGGGTGAAGTGATGAAGGGTTTTAGTTGGGATGTGTGGAATACTGGGTGGATTCGGAGCGCCGCAGGCAGCTGGAGCCGGTAGGTGACAGGGTTAATTTTGAGGTGGATGCGATATGGTCCAATGAATCTGGGTGATAGTTTTCTTGATTCAGTGTGTAGATGGAGGTTCTTCGTAGACAGCCATACCTTGTCACATCCGTTATACAAACGTCCCGGAGGGTGTCGACGGCGATGTTGAGCGACGTAGCGTGTGTTGGCTCGTTCGATGGCTTGACTCGTCAATGTCCAGAGCCGCCGACACCTGCGGACCAACTGTTGGGCTGATGGTACATCAACCTCCGGTTCTTGGTGTTCGAACATCGGAGGTTGGAAACCATGGCATACCTCGAATGGACTGAGGTTGGTTGCAGACGAGACGTGTAGGTTGTGTGACAACTCAGCCCATAGGAAGTAGCGAGCCCAGGAGCGCTGACGATCCGCCACAAAACACCTTAGATAGCGCTCCAGTTGTTGGTTGGTCCGCTCCGTCTGACCATTGGTCTGGGGATGGTACCCAGAAGATAGGCTGCAGGTGGAATGGATCAGACGGCAGAAGGCCTTCCAGAACCGGGCTGTGAACTGGGGCCCCCTATCCGAGACGATGTCTTTGGGGAACCCATGCAGGCGGACTACGTGCTCTAATATCAGTTTTGCGGTGTCCTTGGCTGACGGGAGTCCGGTCAGGGCCACCAGGTGCACGGCTTTGGAGAAACGATCGACGATGGTTAAGATGGTATTTCTTCCTTCGGATTCCGGCAGGCCCGTGATGAAATCGACGGCAATGTGTGACCAGGGCCGACGGGGAATTGGAAGTGGTTGAAGTTCCCCTGGTGTCGGCTGGTTGGTGTCCTTTGCCCTGGCACACACTGGGCACGCCTGAACGTATTCGTCGATGTCCTTGGTCATGGATGGCCACCAGAAGGCGCGCTGGACGAACTGAGTTGTACGCCTGCTTCCTGGGTGCCCGGAGAGGAGTGAGGTGTGGCCCCACTGGATGACTTCCGATCTCATGGGGTGAGGCACGTAGAGACGTCCAGGCGGCGCACCTGCCGGTTCGTTCTCCGTGACCTGTGCCTGGTGGACGCTTGTTTCCAGTTCCCAGCGGAGGGGTGCGATAATCCTGGATGGTGGGAGGACAGGCGCGGGTTCCGCCCGGGCGACATCCTCTTCATGCTGACGGGAGAGGGCATCAGCCTTGGTGTTTTTCGAGCCCGGGCGGTATGACAGATGGAAATCGTAATGTTCGAAAAATAGTGCCCATCGCGCCTGCCTCGGGTTCAGCTGTTTTAGGTTGCGGATTGTGATGAGATTTTGGTGATCGGTCCAGACGATGAATGGCTCTCTGGTGCCCTGGAGCCAGTGACGCCATTCCTCCAAAACCCACTTTATGGCCAGCAGCTTGCGGTCCCCTACCCCGTATCGCTGCTGAGTGGTGTAAAATTTTTTGGAGAAAAAACTACAGGGGTGTAGTTTTTGGTCTGGACCTCGCTGGGAGAGAACAGCCCCAGCGCCCACGTCTGAGGCGTCCACCTCCACAACGAATGGTTGACTTGAATCTGGGTGAAGAAGAATCGGTGCAGTGGTGGAAAGTTGGCAAAGCCTTTGGAATGCTGAGATGGCGGCAGAGTCTAGAGTGAAGGGTGACGGTGAGGGTCGGGTCAGAGCGGTTAGGGGGGCGGCAACCGTACTGTAGTCCCGGATAAAGCGACGATAGAAGTTCGCAAACCCGAGAAACCGTTGAAGCTGCTTAAGGGTCTTGGGTAGGGGCCAATGACGCACAACTTCGAGTTTCTGCGGGTCCATGGCCACACCCTGGGGCGAGATGACAAAACCCAGGAACGTGGTGGAGCGCTCGTGAAAAGCGCACTTTTCCAACTTACAGTACAGTTGATGGGCGTGTAATCTCTTTAAAACCGCTCTGACGTGCTGAGTGTGTTCTTCAGGAGTTCGTGAGTAAATTAGGATATCGTCCAAGTATGCGAATGCCCACCGCCCTAACATGTCCCGGAGAACGTCATTGATGAAATGTTGGAAAGCGGCGGGGGCATTGCAAAGGCCAAAGGGGATTACTAGGCTTTCATAGTGTCCCGTGGGTGTGATGAAGGCCGTCTTCCACTCATCACCCTCTCTGATGCGCACCAAGTTGTAGGCGCTCCGCAGGTCCAACTTTGTGAAGATGGTAGCGCCAGAGAGGGCGTCCAGGGCAGAGTTGGTAAGAGGCAGCGGGTGTCGGTTCTTTATGGTGATGTTATTTAGCCCCCGATAGTCGACACATGGCCGAAGTTCTCCTCCTTTTTTCTTCACGAAGAAGAACCCCGCGGCAGCAGGCGATGAGGAGGGCCGGATGGTACCTTGGCGGAGGGCATTTGTCACATAGTCTTCCATCGCCTGCGTCTCGGTGGTGGAGAGAGAGTAGAGGTGGCCGCGGGGTGGTATAGAGCCCGGCTGGAGGTCGATTGCCAGGTCATAGGGGCGATGCGGTGGGAGGTGTGTGGCGCGTTTTCTACAGAAAACCTCAGCCAGGTCTCGGTACGCAGTGGGGATGGCGTTGGTGTCGACGTCGGGGGCCTCGGACTCCCTAGAGCACGTCCCAGCCGCAGCCCTCAGGCAAAGTTCAGTGCAGGTCGCGCCCCATTGTAGAATTCTGTTCTGAGTCCAGGATATGAGGGGGTCGTGTTGGATGAGCCATGGGTGACCCAGAATGATGGGTGGTGATGAGACGGAGGTGAGGTGAAACCGGAGCTGTTCTTTGTGTTGGTCGATGATGAAGGTGATAGGATGGGTTTGGGCGATGATAGGGCTAGATGAGAGGGGGCGACCGTCAACTGAAGTGATCTGAATGGGCTGGGATAACGTCTCAATTTTTACCCCCAATTTTTTGGCATAGGATGAGTCAATGAAGTTACCCGCGGCCCCGGAGTCGATGAAGGCGGTACTTTGAACTCGTATGTGGCCAATCTGGAGGGATACCTGAACCGTAAGGCGCATGTTAGGGTTGTCGATGGTGGTGGAGATCTGAAGGAGACCCGGTGAATCTCTCCCTCTGTTCACCGGGGCTGGGCGTTTCCCGGACGTAGAGGGCAGATCGCTCGGTGATGGTCCGCGGAGCCACAATATGCGCACAGACCCTCTTTGAAGCGGCGTGCGCGTTCCGATACGGTCAGGGAGGCGCGCCCTAGTTGCATGGGTTCCCCGGCTCCTGTGTCAACCACGGCAGGAGGTGGAGAACCGACATGTCCAGGTGTGGCGTAGGTGGCGAAAGAAGGTGGTCGTGGTAGGTTGAAGGTGAAGGTCGATGCTGGCGGCAGGGTTCTAGGAGCTGGCTTCGGACGAGAGACGAGGCGTTGGTCGATCCGCAGGGCCAGTTGGATTAGCCCCTCCAGTGTAGCGGGGAGCTCTCGCCCGGCTAGTTCATCTTTTATCCTAGAAGCCAACCCCTCGTAGTATGATGTCCGGAGCGCTGAATCTCCCCAGGTGGTCTGAACGGCGAGCGTGCGGAATTCAGCCGTATAGCGACTCACGGACAATGCTCCCTGCCGCAGATGATAAAGCTTTGAGTCGGTCTCCACCTCGCCCGCAGGGTGTTCAAAGGTGAGTTTGAGTTGACGGGTGAATTCGTTGTATGAATGAGCGACGTCCGTGTCAGCGCGGATAACTGCCGTGGCCCACTCAGCTGCCTGCCCTGTTAGCAACGAAACGAGTAGTGCAATGCGTAGTCGGTCGGTGGAGTACCTGGTGGAATTAAACTCAAACACCAACTCAAGTGCTGTTAAAAACACACTGCATTTCCCGTCCGTGCCATTCCACTTTTCTGGTAGAGAAAGAAAAACATCAGAAGGGGGGGGGGGGGGAGGGGTGATGATGCGGCGGCGCGGCCTCCGCGGCGTGCAATCGAGCAGTGACGCCATCAACAGCCGCGCGGAGATCCGCGTTCTCCCGCCGGAGCTCAGTGACCTCGCGGCGGAGAGAAGCGAGATCCCCGGTTAGCTGATTGATTAGCGCGGCATGCTGATCCACAACGTCGCAAAGACTCGCGTAATCCGCTGGGTTCACCGCGGAAGGCTCAGTCATTCTGTCACGGGTGAACTAACCTGAAGGACCAGAAGAAGTAGCTTTAGCGGTTAGCCCAATGTAGCGTGGATGGTGAACCCAAACGCGGAGAGAAGCGAGTAGGTAGGATATCCCCGCGATTTAGTTTAAGGACTCTCACAAAGGGTGAGCGAGGGAAAAACACAAATTTAACCCGCGTCCTATAAATGCACACACAAATAGCAGAAAGCAATAACCCAAAATACTGGTGAGTACTCACGGTTTGGTAGATCGCAACACGAACCGACATGGGCCGAACTCAATGACTGAGCGCTCTGCTATGGTTTATTTACTCCTTTTATACTTCCTGATTTACGACCGCTCTACTTCCGGGTCCTAGTGCTGGTCGTGGATTGAGTGTGCATGACACCCACCAAGCACGGGGAGAACATGCAAACTCCATGCACACAGAGACGGGAATCGAGCCTGGCCGGGGAATTGAACCCAGACCCTGGAGGTGCAAGGCGACAGTGCTAACCACTACACCACCGCGCCGCCGAACAAACCAGTTGTTGGGTCAAAATAACCCAACCAGGTGTTCATTTGTAAATGACCCACTACATCTCATATGACTCAACATGAACAACCCAACAATGTGTTTAAAATATCTGAAATAACCCAGAACTTAAATAACAATAAACATATACAGAGATACACTATATAACAGTTTATACTTTGTACAAATCAAATTGTCAGCTAGTGAACTTGATCTAAAGAACATTTACCCAATGTTTTTTTTACTCATTATTGTTAAGTACATATCAACAGCTCTGCTTCAGATTTTTCATGTTTGTTGTGTAAAGTACTCATGTGGAAATTACCATCACTATTGTATTTACTGCGACGAGTGAAAATGTCACTTTGCTCCACCTGGTGGCCATTTTATGAATTACTTTGAAATGCAACTGATTTATTTTGGCCGCTGTTGTCTTAACACGATGGTGAGCACGACGGTAATAACCATTCCGATTGGGTAACCACTGTAAGCCACATTTCATGTGATATGCACATTTTCAGATTCCTTGTTGAATAAGCTTCATTTTGATACTAATTTTATCACTGAGCAGTGTTGGGGGAGGTTACTTTTTAAAGTAAACTAATTACATTACAAAATTAAAAAGTCTTCAAAAAGTAATCAGTTTTTTACTGATTACTGCATTACTTTCTGATAAAGGTAACTAGTCAGAGTACTTCTTCATTGCAGAAAATGAAAACTCCTTTGTGATTCCTCATGCATGTTGTTTTAGTCAAGACCTTTATAATTACTCTACCATCATCACTCAACGAAGTCTGGCCCATAATCTGTTAACTACTAATATGCCTATCCCACCTATGCGGTTTCACGAGGTGATTCATCATGATTCACAGCGAATTTTTCCGCGCGTTGGTCCTCGCATAGTCAAACCGCATAGGTGAGATAGGGCTATAACAGCATAAATAACATAGGGGGTGTTATCAGGGGCTTATGGGATGACTTTCGCACACACACAATAACAGGTTGGTAATGACTGCTGTCTGGTTCATGGATTACATAAATTGTCTAAATAATGGATTAAATTTTTGAAAAAGTAACTAAATAAATAAGTAATTAAATGGCGGACCTAACGTGTTAGATTACTCGCTACATCAAAAAGTAATAAAAGTACTCTAACGCATTACACCCAACACTGAGTATGTCCCTTTCCTGAAATATGGAGTTTGGATTTGTGTACAAGGAAGGTCTCAGAATCCTATTCTTAAAATATTTAAATGAGAATTCTGTGATGTTTACATTTAGGCATATTGCAGATGCAGTTATCCAGATATTTTTTAAATATATATATCTATATCTGTGATCCAATGCCTTAACCACTGAGCTACCCCCCTGACCCTGTAGAAGAAAGTAGTAGGTAGGAGGTAACCTTGAGGCTCATTTTAAGACCAGAATTTCCCATCTATCTATAAAATAACCATTATATCAACCAGTGAAGATTTAAATGCATATTTTTCAATAATCCAGCTAGGACAGTGTTCATTAAAACAATGTTTGTGCATTAAAACAATGTTTATGATAAAGACTTGCTCCATTCTTTTAAAGATGTGACTTAACCTTTGGGAAAACTGATCCAAGTCAATCAGGATGAGGCCTCTCATTTTCTGCACATCAGTCTCTACTTTTTACCTCCTACTGTGCCTTCTTGTGCTCTCATGACAGAGGCAAATCCCGATGCCTAACCCATGCTTTTATTACATTCTTCCAATAAAAAGCTAGGACAGGATTTATTAGGTACTCTGCACAGACATTTAGTATCCCACCCTCCCATCCAGTTATTCAGTGAAAATCAATAGAAAGCAAAGAAAATGGAAGTCATACAAGTGTCACCATGATATTATGTTGGTTATCTGGTTAGATTCATGACATGGCTGTGGAGTGCCTATGAGCCAGACGTTCTGCTTACATTGCAGGACCCAAAGTGGGGGGTATTTAGAGTAAGCCAGCGGTCAGAAACATTTCCTCTCTATTTCACTCATTTATCATAGGGAGATTTGTGCAGAGTAGGAAGGGATGTTGATATTCCATAATAGAGATGTCAGCTTTTACATAGCCACCATCAGATTTATTGTTATTTTGTTCTTATGACCTGGAAATATGCTGATAAAATAATACAAAATACAGTGAAACCTCAGATTACAAGGAGCACCGTGTCAAATTACACATGCGCGCGCACACACACACACACACACACACACACACACACACACACACACACACACACACACACACACACACACACACACTTTCATCTTGTGATCACTGGTGGAAATTGGGCTACTGTTGTTCGAAAAAGGAGAGGAGGAAGGCGTGTTCAAAAGCAGAGAGAGAAAAGGAAAGGCAAGAGTTTAGGAGTGATAGTAGGGACCATGACAGGAAAGGGAAGAGAGTTGGTTGATATGATGCAGAGATGGAAGTGGATATACTGTGCATCCAGGAGACCAGGTGGAAAGGTAGCAAGGCCAGAAGCTTAGGAGCAGGGTTCAAATTGTTTTACCATGGTGAGGATAGGAAAAGAAATGGAGTAGGAGTTATTCTGAAAGAGGAGTTTGTAACGAATGTGCTAGAGGTGAAGAGAGTATCAGATAGAGTGATGAGTCTGAAGCTGGAAATTGAAGGTATAATGTTCAATGTTGTTAGTGGTTATGCCCCACAGGTAGGATGTGAGTTAGAAGAGAAGGAGACATTCTGGAGTGAGTTAGATGAAGTGATGCTGAGCATCCCCAGAGGTTAGAGAGTGGTGATTGGTGCAGACTTTAATGGACATGTTGGGGAAGGGAACAGAGGTGATGAAAATGTGATGGGAAGGTTTGGTCTTCAGGACAGGAATGTAGAAGGACAGATGGTGGTGGACTTTGCAAAGAGATGTAATCTGGAAGAGATCAGCAAAGTGTTGGTAGGGGAGAGTGTAGCCAGACAACACAGAATGGTGGTGTGTAAAATAACCCTGGTGGTGAGGAAGGTGAAGAGGACAAAAGTAGAGCAGAGGACAAAGTGGTGGAAACTGAAGAAAGGAAGAATGTTGTGTAGTCTTTAGGGAGGAGTTGAGACAAGCTATGGTTGGTCAGGAGGTGCTTTCAGTTAACTGGAGAACTACAGCCAATGTGATCAGGGAGACAGGTAGGAGGGTACTTGGTGTATCATCAGGTATGGGAAAAGTGGACAAGGAGAGTTGGTGGTGGAATGAGGAACTCCAGGAGTATATACAGGGAAAGAGGCTAGCTAAGAAGAAGTGGGACTCTGAGAGGACTGAATAGAGTAGAAAGGAGTACAGGGAGATGCAGCATAAGGTGAAAGTAGAGGTGGCAAAGGGCAAACAAAGAGCATATGAGGACTTGTATACTAGGCTGGACAGTAAGGAGGGAGAGGTGGATCAGTACAGGTTGGCAAGGCAGAGAGATAGAGATGGGAAGGATGTGCAGCAGGTTAGAGTGATAAAAGATAGAGATGGAAATGTACTGACAGATGCCAGGAGGGTGATGGAAAGATGGAAGGAGTACTTTAAAGAGTTGATGAATGAGGAAAATGAAAGAGAACAAAGAGTAGAAGAGGTGACTGTTGTGGAACAGGAAGTAGCAAATATTAGTAAAAGTGAGGTGAGAAGGGCGTTGAAGAGGATGAAGAGTGGAAAGGCTGTTGGTCCTGATGAAATACCTTGGTGATATTATGGAAGTGCTTAGGAGAGTTGGCAGTAGAGTTTCTGACTAGTTTGTTTAACAAGATCTTGGACAGCGAGAGGATTCCAGAGGAATGGAGGAGAAGTGTATTGGTGCTGATTTTTAAGAACAAGGGAGATGTACAGAGCTGTAGCAATTACAGAGCCATAAAGCTAATGAGCCATACAATGAAGTTGTGGGAAAGAGTTAAGCCAGGTTAAGGGCAGAGGTGAGCATTTGTGAGCAGCAATATGGTTTTATGCCTAGAAAGAGTACATCAGATGCAGTATTTGCTTTGAGGATGCTGGTGGAGAAGTACGGAGAAGGAAATAAAGAGTTGCATTGTGTCTTTGTAGATTTAGAGAAAGCGTACGACAGGGTGCCGAGAGAGGAGCTGTGGTGCTGTATGAGGAAGTCTGGAGTGGCAGAGAAGTATGTTAGAGTGGTGCAGGAAATGTATGAGAGCGCTAAGACAGTGGTAAGATGCGCTGTAGGTGTGACAGAAGAGTTCAAGGTGGAGGTGGGTCTTCATCAAGGATCGGCCCCTTTTTGTTTACTCTGGTGATGAACAGGATGACAGATGGGGTAAGACAGGAGTCTCCATGAACTATGATGTTTGCAGATGACATTGTGCTTTGTAGCAAGAGCAGGGAACAGGTGGAGGAAAATTTGGAGAGGAATGAAGGTTAGCCGCAGCAAGACAGAATACATGTGTGTGAATGAGAGGGACCCAAGAGGAACGGTGAGGATACAGGGAGAAGAGGTAAAGAAGGTGCAGGATTTTAGTTACTTAGGGTCAACGGTCCAGAGCAACAGAGATGCTCAAAGGAGGTGAAGAGGCACGTACAGGCATGTTGCAATGGGTGGAGAAAAGTGTCAGGTGTGTTCTGCAATAAAAGAGTATCAGCGAGAATGAAAGGAAAGGTGTACAAGACAGTGGTGAGACCAGCAATGCTCTACGGCTTAGAGACAGTGGCACTGAAGAAAAGACAGGAGGCAGAGCTAGAGGTAGCAGAACTGAAGATGCTGAGGTTCACTTTGGGAGTGACAAGGATGGATAGGATCAAGAATCAAGAGTTCATCAGAGCGACAACCCATGTTAGATGTTTTGGAGATAAACTCAGAGAGGCCAGATTGAGGTGGTTTGGACATGTTCTGAGGAGAGATTGTGAATATATCGGTAGAAGGATGCTGAAGTTGGAACTGCCAGTCAGGAGGTCTAGAGGAAGACCAAAGAGGAGATTTATGGATGCAGTGAGAGAGGACATGAAGTTAGTTGGTGTGAGAGAAGAGGATGCAGAGGATAGGGTTAGATTGAGGTACAGTAGATGATTCGGTGTGGCGACCCTTGAAAGGTGAACAGCCGAAAGACAAAGAAGAAGAAGAGGTCAGCCTTCCTGTAATAGTTCTTGCAAGAACAGTATTGTCAAGTGCATTTGCAAAATCCATCAAGCACCATAATGAAACTGGATCTCATGAAGGCCATCCCAGGAGGGCGAGACCAAAACCTACCTCTGCCGCAGACTGAAAGTTCATTTAGAGTTATCAGCCTGAAAAATGACCAATTAACTGCACCTCAGATTAAAGGCGTTATGAAGTCTTTACAGAGCATAAGTAGCAGACACATCTCAAAATCAACTGTTCAAAGGAGATTTGTCATACACATTCAGCCGCGACCGGCACTAGGACCCGGAAGTAAGACGGTCGCGAACCTGAAAGCATAAAAGGAAACAAGATGGCGCCGCACATCGCTCTGTCATTGAGTTATGCCCAGGTCTTTTCGGAATCGTTCCCGTATATGTGAGTACTCACTTTCTTGGCTATACTTTCAGACTGAGTGTGTGTTTATAGGACTAGGGTTAGATTGTGTCTTTCCTTTGCTCATTGAGTGTGAGAGTCCTTATAGCAAATCGCGTGATTATCCTGCCCGCTCGTGTTTATCCGCGTTTGGGTTTACCATTCACGCTACAGGGCTAACTGCTAAAGCTATCATCTCTCTGGTCATCCCGGTTAGTTCGTGACAGATAGCGCGATCATCATTCTGGTCATCCCGGTTAGTTCGTGACAGAATGACAGAGCCTAAAGCAGTAAACCCAGCGGATCACGCCCGCCTCTGCGATGTGGTTGACCAGCATGCTTTGCTCATCAATATGCTAACCGCGGAGCTCGATTCTCTGCGCCGGAGTGTCCAAGACATCGCGGCCTTGCGCCGCGAGGTCGCGGAGCTTAGCACCCCCCCCCTCTTCCGATGTTTTTCTAGCACCTCCAGACAAATGGGATGGCACGGATGGGAAATGCAGTTTTTTTTTAACATCGCTGGAACTGGTGTTTGAGTTCAATGCCACCAAGTACTCCACCGACCGGCTGCGCATTGCACTACTCATCTTGTTGCTATCAGGGCAGGCAGCAGAGTGGGCCACAGCAGTCCTGCGCGCGGACACAGACACCGCGCACTCTTATAATGAGTTCACCCGCCAACTCAAGCTTACGTTTGAACATCCCGCGGGCGAGGTGGAGACCGACACAAGACTCTACCACCTGCGGTAGGGCGGACTGTCCGTGAGTAGATACACCGCTGAGTTCCGAACCCTCGCCGTCCAGACCTCCTGGGGAGACGCAGCCCTCCGGACGTCCTACTTCGAGGGGCTGGCTAATCGTATCAAAGACGAGCTAGCCGGACGAGAGCTCCCAGCCACACTGGAGGGGCTAATCCAGCTAGCCCTCCGGATCGACCAACGCCTCCTCTCTCGTCCGAAGCCAGCACCCCGAACCCTGCCGCCACCATCCACTTATTTCTACACTGCACCAAGGCCACCACCCACCGTCACCACCGCTCTCCCTGGACGTGTCAGATCTCCACCCCCTGCCGTGGTTGACACCGGAGCCGGGGAACCCATGCAACTAGGGCGCGCCTCCCTGACCGTGGCGGAACGCGAGAGACGTTACCGCGAGGGACTGTGCGCCTATTGCGGCTCAGCAGCGCACCACCGAGCCACCTGCCCGTCCCGTCCGGGAAACGCCCAGACCCGGTGAGAGATAGGAGAGACTCCCCGGGCACCATCCACCTCTCCGCCACCACCGACAACACCGCTACTCGACTCACGGTCCAGGTAACCCTCCACCTTGGCCACAAACGGGTCAGAAGTACCGCATTCATCGATTCTGGTGCCGCGGGTAACTTCATTGACTCAACGTATGCCAGAGGATTGGGGGTAAAGATTGAGGCGTTATCCCAGCCTGTGAGAATCACCTCAGTCGACGGGCGGCCCCTCTCGTCCAGCCCCATCACCCAGCAGACTCCACCCATCACTCTCGTCCTCGGCCAACATCAGGAGTCCATACAATTTCACCTCACACCCATCTCCTCTCCACCCATCATCCTCGGCTATCCCTGGCTCTTTCAGCACGACCCACTCATCTCCTGGTCTCAGAGCTGGATCCTTCAATGGGGGCCGACCTGCACCGACTTATGCCTACAGGCCCAGGCTGGGACATGTTCCTGGGAGTCCGAGGCCCCCGACGTCGACATCCACGCCATCCCTCCACTGTATCGAGACCTGGCTGAGGTGTTCTGCAAACGCCGGGCCAGCCACCTTCCACCTCATCGACCCTACAACCTAGCCATTGAACTCCAGCCAGGCTCCAGCCCCCCCCGCGGCCATCTCTACTCCCTCTCTACCAACGAGACCCAGGCTATGGAGGAGTATGTTGCCAACGCCTGGCGAAATGGCACCATCAGGCCCTCCTCTTCGCTGGCTGCCACGGGGTTCTTCTTTGTAAAGAAGAAAGGGGGCGAACTTCGCCCGTGTGTCGACTATCGGGGGCTTAAATAAAATCACCATCCGAAATCGTCACCCTCCGCCTCTTACCAACTCAGCCCTGGACGCCCTCTCTGGTGCCACCATGTTCACTAAGTTGGACCTCCGGAGCGCCTACAACTTAGTGCGCATCAGAGAGGGTGATGAGTGGAAGACGGCCTTCATCACCCCCACCGGACACTATGAGAGCCTGGTCATCCCATTTGGTCTCTGCAACGCACCCTCGGCCTTCCAAGCTTTCATCAACGATGTCCTCAGGGATATGCTAGGCCGATGGGTGTTTGTCTACCTGGACGACATTTTGATCTATTCACGTACCCCCGCTGAACACACCAAACACGTTCGAGCTGTCCTTAAGAGATTGCTCGCCCACCAGTTGTACTGTAATCTGGAAAAGTGTGCTTTTCACGAGCACTCCACCACGTTCCTGGGTTTTGTCATCTCGCCCCAGGGTGTGGCCATGGACCCGCAGAAACTGGCCCCTACCCAGGACACTCAAACAGCTCCAACGCTTTCTCGGGTTTGCGAACTTTTATCGTCGCTTTATCCGGGGCTACAGTACAGTTGCAGCACCACTCACTGCACTTACCAGGCTCTCCAACCATTCCTTCCGACTCGACCCTACCGCCATCTCAGCTTTTCACCGACTCTGTCACCTGTTCACCACCGCACCCATCCTGCTTCATCCAGATGCCAGCCTACCGTTCGTTGTGGATGTGGACGCGTCGGAGGTGGGCGCCGGCGCTGTTCTCTCCCAACGAGGTCCAGACCAGAAGCTACACCCATGTGGCTTCTACTCCAAAAAGTTAAACCCCACTCAGCAGCGATACGGTGTAGGGGACCGCGAACTGCTGGGCATAAAGTGGGCCTTGGAGGAGTGGCGTCACTGGCTCCAGGGCGCGAGTGAGCCATTCATCGTCTGGACGGACCACCAAAACCTGATCACCATCCGCAGTTTGAAGCAGTTGAACCCACGACAGGCACGGTGGGCGCTGTTCTTCGAACAATTCAATTTCCACCTCTCGTACCGCCCGGGGTCGAAGAACACCAAGGCTGATGCCCTCTCCCGGCAACACGAGCGAGAGACGCCCCGGGCGGACCCCGTGCCTGTCCTTCCACCCACCCGCATCATCACACCCCTACAGTGGAACCTGGAAACGAGGGTCCGCCAGGCACTGACCAGGGAACCCGCACCGGCAGGTGTGCCGCCCGGACGGCTCTTCGTCCCCAAACGACTCTGACCCGAGGTCCTCCAGTGGGGCCATTCATCCCCCATCGCAGGACACCAAGGGAGCCGGAGAACCACCACCTTCGTCGGCCGGGTCTTCTGGTGGCCCTCAATGAGGAGAGAGATAACCGAGTTCGTTCGGACATCAATCAATCAACTCCAGGGGAACTCCAACCACTCCCAGTTCCCCGTCGACCCTGATCCCACATTGCCGTAGATTTCATCACGGGCCTGCCGGATTCAGATGGAAAAGACGTCATTCTGACCATTGTGGACCGCTTCTCCAAGGCAGTGCACCTGGTGGCCCTCGCTGGACTCCCGTCAGCGAAAGATACAGCCGAGCTGATATTGGAACACGTAGTCCGATTGCATGGGTTCCCAAAGGACATCGTCTCGGACAGAGGTCCCCAGTTCACCGCCCGCTTCTGGAAGGCCTTCTGTCGTCTGATCGATTCGTCCTGCAGTTTGTCTTCTGGCTACCACCCCCAGACGAACGGTCAGACGGAGCGAACCAACCAACAGCTGGAGCGCTAACTAAGATGTTTTGTGTCGGATCGCCAGCGCTCCTGGGTCTGCTACCTCAAGTGGGCCGAGTTATCTCACAACCTCCACGTCTCCTCAGCCACCAACCTGAGCCCATTTGAGGTGTGCTATGGTTTCCAGCCTCCGATGTTCACCCACCAGGAACTGGAGGTTGACGTACCATCGGCCCAACAGTTGGTTCGCCGGTGCCGGCGGCTATGGCACCAAGCCAACCTCGCCATCCGACGCACCAACGCCAACTATGTGGCCCAACACCGCCGCCGGCACCCCCCGGGACGGTTGTACCACGTAGGTGACAAAGTGTGGCTATCAACCAAAAACCTCCACCTGCACACAGAGTCCAAAAAGTTATCACCAAGGTTCATCAGGCCATACCGCTTTACTCTCAGGATCAACCCTGTCACCTACCGGCTCCAGCTGCCTGCGGCGCTCCGGATCCACCCTGTCTTCCACACCTCACAGCTGAAACCATTCACCACCTCACCCATGGTTCCACCCACCCCCCCTGCTCCCCCTCCCCGAATCATTGACGGCGGTCCCGCCTACACCGTGCGACGGATCCTCGACTCGCGCCCTCGGGGCAGGGGCACCCAGTATCTGGTCGACTGGGAGGGCTACGGCCCCGAGGAGCGTATACTTTCAGACTGAGTGTGTGTTTATAGGACTAGGGTTAGATTGTGTCTTTCCTTTGCTCATTGAGTGTGAGAGTCCTTATAGCAAATCGCGTGATTATCCTGCCCGCTCGTGTTTATCCGCGTTTGGGTTTACCATTCACGCTACAGGGCTAACTGCTAAAGCTATCATCTCTCTGGTCATCCCGGTTAGTTCGTGACAGATAGCGCGATCATCATTCTGGTCATCCCGGTTAGTTCGTGACAAGATTAATGCATTTTTTGCATGCCTTCAGCATTCCTTTACAATGTACAAAGAAATAAAAATCAGGAATGATCCTGGAGTTAGAAAGTGACCCCAAACTTTTGAACGGTAGTATTAGGGCCAGGACTCGATTTAAAAAAAATTATCTAATTAATTAGAGGCTTTGTAATTAATTAATCGAAATAAATCGCATGTAAATATTTGACCTGAGAACAGTGAGAAGTAAGTTTTTACATATGTTTTTTTAGTATACCACTGAATAATGACTGAATACATAAGCTTAAGCAGCAAAATATTGTTTATTTTTGTTCAACCAAATCCAACAGACCAGTGCAATATTGCCATTAAGTGTAGCAATAGAATATTTAGAAATATAGTAGCCTACATTTCAGAAATTCAGGTACCCTATAGGTATGCAATAAGCGAATTCCTTGTTGCATAGCTTGCACACAACCAGGCTCTTATCGATGCTTCCATCCATTCGTTTTTTATAACAAAATTTCCCATCCACAGGGCCAACCAAAGCGGTCTCATCAGCTTCTTTGTCCATGTTCACTGTGGTTTGATTTTGTCTCAACGCTAGTTGGTGCTCCAGTATAATCGGTCCGCCGAAACTCATCCAGTGAGAAACGTTCCGCGGTGCAAAAATAAATGCGATTAAAATGCGTTAAAAAAATGTACGCATTATTTTTGTGTAATTAATTAATCTAAATTAATGCGTTAAAGTCCCGGCCCTAATATATATACACTCAAAAACAAAATATCAGTTAAACACAAAATATTCCCAAGACCTCTTTGGCACTAATGAAGATTTTAAAAACATGGACCTGAAACATTTTCCTTCAGATTTCCTGTTATTTCTCTATTAACCAAAAGCTTTTTTTTAGTTTAGCACTTTCTCTCTGACAAATTAAATAAAATGTAATTACTGTAGGTATCCTAATGGCATGGGGGTGTTTGCTGGTGTGTGCAGGACTTCCTGGTCTACAACCCAAGCAAATTAATCAGACACTCAGCACCAGAGTCAAACAAAAGAGAACATCGATCCACCAGTCTGGGTGTCTCTGGTTGGGGAGGAGGGGTTGTTGTGAACTTTTAGTGAAAGACATTCTAACTATTGATTCCAATATCTTAAATGCACAGACCATTTCAAGACAATTACTCATCATCAGAAAGGAATCCCAGATTTTGGAATAGGGCCTTTGATATACATGTACTGTACACTATATATGAATATATATGTGGTTGTCTCTGTGTGTGTGTGTGTGTGTACACTTGCATGCATCTGTGTTTGTATAAATAAATTTTATTCATAAACAAAATTTATTAAAAAATCTTTGCTCGACTTGCGGAACACTCGCAAACCGTGATACTCGCAATCTGATATTTCATTGTATATATTATATATATATATATATATATATATATATATATAAAATCAGTTCCTGGTCAAGAGTGGATGCAGATGTCAAGGTTACACATACTAACTGTCATTATGCATTATTTCGTTAACACAACATACCGTCACACACACACACACACACACACACACACACACACACACACACACACACACACACACATTCCTTGTGGTTACATGCAGCAACGCATGTTTCACATATTGCTGTCCACTCACTTTTTCATCTTAAGGGATATCTTAAGAGTAGGACAAAGTTGTCCACAAATTATTTCTTTACATTTCACTACTCATCTTTGCAAGGTCTCATCTTCTCTTCAGTTTGCGTTACTTTTCAAAGTAATTTTCATCAGATTATGACAGTCCTACTGTGGGGGGTTGAAACCCTTGTGATTAGAGGAGTCTGATTAGTATAATCTCTAAAATATACAGAGATGTTCATTGTTAGCGCAATGACTGCAACATAGAATTACAGAAGAATAGGCCAAAACCTATCCAGAATTACGTTAGAGACAGATAAAGTAATACAGGAAACAATTACTTCAGGTTATTGCTGACAAAGATGAATCTACAAGCTATTGAATCATGAGGTTACTTAGTTTTGACCACATGTTTTGTTTTTGTTTATTTTTGTTAAATAAGAAACAACACATTATGACCATTATGTTTGGTAAACTGTAAATGACTGTTTTAGTGAATATTGACAGCGTAATAATAATAATATTTGAATATCATTAGGGCCCAAGCACTATAGGATGCGCTGGACCCTCTTGTTTTCCTAAGGATTTTTTCCCCTATCATTTTAGGCTTTTTAAGTGTCTTAACATGCTCAAAAACTCATGAAAATTGTCAGATAGGTTGGAGTCTTCTGCCATTAGGATGCCTGAGAGTTGCGTGGCACGGGGCCCTCAGGGATTTTGCTGCACAATCTCCTACACACTTGCACGTATGCATGTGAAACTCTGTACACATTTAAAGCTCATTGGGCTGAACAACTTTTGTACTTTTGTAAAATAAACAGAGCTATCTTAAGAAGCTCATGACAATTGGCAGACAGTTTGGAATCTGCTGCTATTAGGATGCCTGAGAGTCTGGGCCCAGGCCATGGTTTATTTTACTAGTTAAATTTATTTCTTTAGTATTTCCTTTTATTGATATTTATTTTACGTACAAGCTTTTATTTTCTTTTTAAGGTCACTGGCGGTCGTGTAAGCATTTCACTGCATATTATACTGTGTATGACTGTGTATGTGACAAATAAGATTTGAATTTTGATTTGGCAAATGAGATAGCACACGAAAACCAGTACACATTTAGAGCTCATTGAACTGAACAACTTTCACAGTGCAAATCATGGGCTCAACTCAACAGGAAATCAGTTATTTTGGGTCATTCGCAAAATACACCCGATGGATTTTGATATACTCCTCCTAGGGAATTAATACGATCACCACCAAACCGGGCATATGTGATCTAATGACATTGCAGATGCAAAATTATAGAGGAATATTTGATATCTCAAACAGGTCAGCCGTGATGATGCTTTAAACTTGGCTTAAAAGTGGTTAATAATTTTCACATCACACACATACTAACACACACATCACAAATGCTAACACACAGACTAACACACCGCACACAAATGAGCACAAACGCATTCCCTCGACACACACACACACACTCACGCGTCACACAAACACAAGCATGCACAAACACACTCATAGATCACACACATCACAAAAGTTAACACATAGACTCAAACACCACACACACACAAACATGCACAAACAAATTCACCCAGGCGGCAATCGCTTTTTGTAGGTCTTAACATGCTCAAAAGACACACATTGTGTGGTGCACCTGATGGCAATGGCGCAGGTTGCTTGGGCCTGCTCATCATTGCTTGCAACTATATTTGACATGTTATTATTATTACACCGCAATAACCGATAAGAATAAATGAACCCTAGTATTATTACTGGATTTGTACTGCATATATAATTCACTGTTAATATTTGGAAAAATAATCAAGAAACAAGAAGTTTTGACATGTTCCAACACATTTTCACTATGCATGTTTAGTAGTTAATAGAAGAATTTAGAACACAATATTATTTCAGTTTCAGCAATGTCAGTTACGTACAGTAATATATTAGAAAATATGGAAATTCTAGTTGACTCTTTATTACAGAGAAAGACATATTAAGGATTTTTGTATGTCTATTGTTTCTATTTAATTAGACCCAATTCAATAAATGTACAAGCTCATTATAAGGAGTGGTAATTATATATTATAGGTGTCACAAAACAGATTATGTCTGAACTGAGTACAATTTAGAGTACCTTTAGACAGTTGTGTATTTTGCCATTAGCTTTAATATATTTAACAACTTTAAGGTTTAGTGGGGGTTAAGCAGCTTGGCCTTTGATCTGTCAGTGGTAAAGTCTTGACAAATGGTCTCTTCGCCACCTGCCGGCTCTCTGGGGGCTTTTAATTTAGTTCCTGCCCAAGAGTGGATGCAGATCTCAAGGTTACATGTGAGTGTTCAAGGGCAGGTCCAAGTGTAATCGGCACTTAGATCATAGATTAATCTTATTTGCCATCTATTAGGCTTCATTCTGCTGTCCCCCATTCTCCCTGCCAAAGCCAGGATTACTGTGATAGTTTAAGATAATGGATTCTTATGGAAGGGGAGGTCAAGAAAGGTTCTTGTTTCAGAAGCACCAGATAATATGATTAATCTAAAAGCTTCCTTCATTGGGGTGGCACCTTCACAGGTCTACTTGCCAGGGGGGAGGGGTGGCGGTGGGGGGATTTTGCCACTAAATTCATACAAAAATAAAGGTCAGTTATCCACTGTTGATACTACCACATTAAATACTTATACAGTACACATAGTGTGAATGCTAAGACATATACTTATTTTCTTGGATGTACAGATAATTAAAATTAATCTCCCCTGAAAAAAATGCATTCATTACTCACTGTTAATACTTGGAAAAATAACAAAAAAACAAGAAGTCTTTGACGACTAATGTTCTCTACACTGAAACTTATCTAACCTTTGTCTGCATCATCAGTGGTAACCAGTCTTTTGTTCTTGGGGGCATTTTCTGAGTAACCATCAACCAAAATGATAGAAATAAACTGTGATAAAAGTATTCAATCTGGCATCCAATTGATAATCTTTGATGAGATATTGGTTATCTGAGCCAGTCATCCATGGGTCAATATTTATCACAAATGCAATGCTAATTGTGGCATTGCAATTGTGTGCAGGCATGTTTACTCATTAATAAAATCATTTTAAGCATTTTTTCCAGTTTTTTTTTTCAGTTGATTATGAATACATTTTATTTTACTGTTTATTATAGATAGTGTTTTAAAGACATATTAAGTATCTTTTGTTTGCATATAGTATAAATGTTTTTATCTATGTAAATATATTTTTATATTTACTAATTAGTTAGAAATTTAATATAAGTAATATGGTGCTTCATTTTAGTAAAAAAGCTCATGCTTTGATTGTGCTTTTGCTGCGATTTAGACAGCAAGTTCTGGCAACAAATTATATCAAGAAAAAGTGTTTTATTTCACACAGAATATTTTTTATTATAATGATTGATGAAGATGATGAAGAAACTTTCTAAACAATACATAAACAGTTTACTGCATCATCAGCTTCTTCCTATATTTTTTATTTTACCTTCAGGGTGCTATATAATATGATATTCCTGGTTAATTGTAAATGTAAAAAAATACTGTATGCATACACAACCATTTCTTCCATATGATTTGCCAAAATAAGTAGAAGTCCAAAAATATCATGTTTTGTTGACAAACTATTCATATTCCCTTGATTTATGATAGTCTAATTTATCTCATATGTAATGAGCTGATTTGTGATCTGGTGACACTAAAGCTTGTGACGTGTGAGTTGACATTATCAGCCTCAAATAAATCATTCCCATCAGCATTTAAATGTTCATCTTAGTATAACCAGATCAGGTATTTTGAACAGTCAAAATAGCTTTATATTGACCTAATTTATTTATTTATTTTTGCCCTGTATCTTTCTTTTAACATCAGCTATTATTTTTTTTCTTCTTTCCTTTTTCATTCTCTGTGTTATAGGCAGTGGTATATTGTAGAACACACAGGCACATGAATAAGCTGGAGAATTGTAATATGTCATAGCCATAGGACTTGCCCTTGAGGTTCTATGTGTTCTTGACCTCCCTCACAAATTTAGGAGCAAAGTTTCTGTAAATTATGTATTTTTCTTTTTTTTTATTTATTTATTTTTATTAAAAGACAACTACAATGATTTTTACGTATTACAGATAGGAATATAAAACATGAGGGGAAAGGCAGAACATTTCTGACATTAAAGCACCGCATATTTTAACTCTCCTGACACTTTGTATTATCCTAAAAATTCATCAGGCATCATAGATAACAGATTATTTACTATGATCTATTGTTATAATATGGAGGATAACCTTGGCTACTCAGGCTGTATTATATATTATTTAATAATATTTTATTTCATCCTCACTGGTCCCCTCGTGGAAATGTGTGATAAGATATACTGTATTATGTGTAAGTATAAAATCATGACTGAAAACATTAACAATATACCTGACTAAGCATTATTTCCTGTAAATCTGCTAAACATAAAAGGAAAATAAACTAGAAAAGAGGAAAAAAATATTTGTTACATACTTTAATAGCCCTTCACTTTCAATGGTATTTAATAAACATCTATACTGGCCATGTCATTCATTAGATACATCTTTTCAACTGCCTATTAACGCAAGTACCTAATCAGCTAATTACATGGCAGCAACTCAATGTATTTAGACATGTAGATGTGGTCAATATAATATGCCAAAGTTCACACTGAGCTTTAGAATGGGGTTAAATGAAGAAAATTTAGGTGAATTTGATTTTTTTAATTTGTATACAAAGAATGGTCTTAAAAAAAAGAAGTGGCAGTTCTTTGGCTGAAAATGCCTTGTTGGTGCCAGACGTCATAGGCCAGTAGTAGCAGCAACCACCTTGTACCTAATTTTATCATTAATATCACATTTTTAAAAAGATTCTAATATGCTAGTCAACAAAGTATGAAGCGTTTTGGTTTACCAACACACTGGTAACTCATTGTTGTCCAATTTAGTTGAAACCTGTCTACATAGAACATTTATTTACCTCTAGGATTTCCATTAAAGTTGCTGCTTTAAACAATGATGCTGGTTTTTGAAAATTATTTGATTTAAAGGTATTCAAGTAGTCACATTGATGTAATCACATTAAAGTACTGGGTTAACCTTTTTGTCTGTAAAGATTACTGCTTATGACATCTCAATTTCAAATATATTATTATTATTATTATTATTATTATTATTATTATTATTTGGGCATGTTAAAACCTCCAAGAAGACAATGCCACCCAGGTGCACCACACAGCCTGTGTGTCATTCTGATGTCACTGAATATGGCATCCTCACGGCCTGGCGGTGATGGTGCCATTGCCAGCTGTGCGCAACATACAACCTATGTGCATAAAAAAGCCCAAGTTGCTGAGTCACTCAATGTGGGCTGGGTTTGGTGGCTTGGGCCGATCATTGTTTGTGTAGGATGAGTAGTGTGTGTAGGTTTGTGTGTAGGATTTGGAGTATGTGAATTTAATAGTGATGATGTCATAAATGCGCATTTTGCAAATGGCCCAAAATAGCTGAACTCTTGTTTAGTTGAGCCCATGAAATGCGTAGTGAAAATTGTTCAGCTAGAAAGCAATTGTGTTTGAAAATTGTATGTAGTTTTTCTGTGTGTGTGTGTGTGTGTGTGTGTGTGTGTGTGTGTGTGTGCGCGTGTGCATATGTAGTACAGTGGCTTGCAAAAGTATTCGGTCCCCTTGAACTTTTCCACATTTTGTCAATTTACAGTCACAAACATGAATCAGTTTTATTGAAATTCCACGGGAAAGACCAATACAAAGTGGTGTACACGTGAGAAGTGGAACGAAAATCATACATGATTCCAAACATTTTTCTTTTACAAATAAATAACTGAAAAGTGGGGTGTGTGTAATTATTCAGCCCCCTGAGTCAATACTTTGTAGAATCAACTTTTGCTGCAATTACAGCTGCCAGTCTTTTAGGGTATGTCTCTACCAGCTTTGCACATCTAGAGACTGAAATCCTTGCCCATTCTTCTTTGCAAAACAGCTCCGGCTCTGTCAGATTAGATGGAAAGTGTTTGTGAACAGGAGTTTTCAGATCTTGCCACAGATTCTCGATTGGATTTAGATCTGGACTTTGACTGGGCCATTCTAACACATGGATATGTTTTGTTTTAAACCATTCCATTGTTGTCCTGGCTTTATGTTTAGGGTCGTTGTCCTGCTGGAAGGTGAACCTCCGCCCCAGTCTCAAGTCTTTTGCAGACTCCACTGCAGTTTTCTTCCAAGATTGCCCTGTATTTGGCTCCATCCATCTTCCCATCAACTCTGACCAGCTTCCCTGTCCCTGCTGAAGAGAAGCACCTCCAGAGCATGATGCTGCCACCATCATATTTGACAGTGGGGATGGTGTGTTCAGCGTGATGTGCAGTGTTAGTTTCCCGCCACACATAGCGTTTTGCATTTTGGCCAAAAAGTTCCATTTTGGTCTCATCTGACCAGAGCACCTTCTTCCACATGTTTGCTGTGACCCCCTCATGGCTTGTGGCAAACTGCAAATGGGACTTCTTATCGTTTTCTGTTAACAATGGCTTACTTCTTGACACTCTTCCATAAAGGCCAACTTTGTGCAGTGCACGACTAATAGTTGTCCTATGGACAGATTCCCCCACCTGAGCAGTAGATCTCTGTAGCTCGTCCAGAGTCACCATGGGCCTCTTGGCTGCATTTCTGATCAGCGCTCTCCTTGTCCGGCTCTTTGAGTTTAGGTGGACGGACTTGTCTTGGTAGGTTTACAGTTGTGCCATACTCCTTCCATTTCTGAATGATCACTTGAACAGTGATCCGTGGGATGTTCAAGGCTTTGGAAATCTTTTTGTAGCCTAAGCCTTCTTTAAATTTCTCAATAACTTTATCCCTGACCTGTCTGGTGTGTTCTTTAGACTTCATGGTGTTGTTGCTCCCAATATTCTCTTAGACAACCTCTGAGACAGAGCAGCTGTATTTGTACTGACATTAGATTACACACAGGTGCAGTCTATTTAGTCATTAGCACTCATCAGGCAATGTCTATGGGCAACTGACTGCACTCAGACCAAAGGGGGCTGAATAATTACACACACCCCACTTTGCAGTTATTTATTTGTAAAAAATATTTGGAATCATGTATGATTTTCATTCCACTTCTCAAGTGTACACCACTTTGTATTTGTCTTTCATGTGGAATTCCAATGAAACTGATCCATGTTTGTGGCTGTAATGTGACAAAATGTCGAAATGTTTAAGGGGGCCGAATACTTTTGCAAGCCACTGTATGTGTGCATAGTGTTCAAGTTCTTGTGTGTATAATGTGTGTGTAGGATTGTTACGACCCCCGGTCTAGGGTCAAGGGACGCAACAAAGAAAATAATAAATTTAGGATAAATAAATGAACCTACAATCAAGATTTCGTGCGTGGTCTTTATTTTTATACACACGCACTCACACATACAGGAAGCTCTGGGCTTCAGGATTGAGCCAGGCCAAAACAATAAACAAAACCCCCCCTCTATTCAATTCAATTCAATTCAATTCAATTTTATTTATATAGCGCTTTTAACAATGGTCATTGTCTCAAAGCAGCTTCACAAAAATTTAAGAAATTTAAGAAATTTAACAAAAAAAAAAAAAAAAAAACCCATTTTATATATATATATATATATATAGAATAATTATATATAAAGTAATAAATAAATAAATAAAATTATAATAGAAAATAAATAAATAAAAACAAATAATAATAATAATTATAGAAAAGAAAATAATTGGAAGTGTGGATGTGTGAGAAAAATGTGCAGATAATAATGAGATGAATGAATGAAATGTCTCTGATGAGCAAGCCAAGGGTGACGGCGACGGTGGCAAGGAAAAACTCCCTGAGATGGCATTAGGAAGAAACCTTGAGAGGAACCAGACTCAACAGGGAACCCATCCTCATTTGGGCGATAACAGATAGAAATGATATAACATCTTGTGTGTTGTGCAGGTGAAAATTCAATATGACAGAAATTATTTAAATTGTCATGAAGACCAGTTCAGCATAGGGACGAGTCAGTAGGTGCAGAGGGCAGATGAGGTCTGGATCACTGGAAGCACAGGAGCAGCATGTGTAGCTCCAACCATCATAAAGCTGAATCCAGTTGGAGCTGGTCCTTCTCTGGATGCCTCAGGAACCTCGCAGGGTCGGCCTTTGTCTACTGAAGCTGGCAAAATCTCCCAATGCCTCGGGATGGGTAGAGAAATACAGAACAGATGGGGAGAATTAGCGTAGTTGCCATTCGGTATAGGTGTACTGGAGTATGAGTACTGGGATGAGTTATGTGTATGCCAGATTAAAAAGATGCGTCTTGAGTCTACTTTTGAACTGAGAAACCGTGTCTGCTCCCCGAACACTGTCTGGAAGGCTATTCCAAAGCTTTGGAGCTAAATATGAAAAAGCCCTACCCCCTTTTGTAGATTTTGAAATTCTGGGAACTACCAGAAGTCCGGAGTTTTGTGATCTTAAGGCGCGTGGTGGATTGTAGCGTATCAGAAGACTGGTTAGGTATGTGGGAGCTAAACCATTTAAGGCCTTGTATGTAAGTAATACTATTTTGTAATTTATTCTAAACTGAACAGGTAGCCAGTGCAGGGATGATAATATTGGGGTTATATGATCATATTTTCTGGATCTAGTGAGAACCCTGGCAGCTGCATTTTGGATTAACTGAAGCTTGTTTATTGAGGATGCAGGACAACCACCTAGTAATGCATTACAATAGTCCAGTCTGGAGGTCATGAATGCATGAACTAGTTTTTCTGCATCAGATACGGATAAGATGTTCCTAAGTTTAGCAATATTTCGAAGATGGAAAAAGGCTGTTTTTGTGATATTTGAAATGTGATTTTCAAAAGACAAGTTACTGTCTAATATTACTCCCAGATCTTTTACTGCTGAGCTGGTAATAACAGTACATCCTTCTAAGCGCAAGCTGAATTGTGAAAGCTGTTGTGTGCTGGTTTTTGGGCCAATAAGTAATATCTCTGTCTTATCTGAATTTAGTAAAAGAAAGTTATTGGTCATCCAATCTTTTATGTCCTGGACACACTCAGTTAATCTAGACAACTTAGGTATTTCGTCTGGTTTAGTTGAGATATATAATTGGGTATCATCAGCATAACAATGGAAACTAATCCCATGTCTTCTAATGATGTTACCCAAGGGAAGCATGTATATTGAGAACAACAGAGGTCCTAAAACTGACCCTTGTGGGACCCCATATTTCACTGGCATTATACCAGACGGTTCTCCATTTAGATCTACAAAATGGTAGCGATCAGACAGGTAAGATCTAAACCATTTTAGTGCCTGTCCCTGAATGCCTATATAATTTTGTAAGCGATCTATGAGAATATTATGATCTATAGTGTCGAATGCAGCACTAAGATCGAGCAGGACTAGCAATGAGATGCAGCCTTGGTCTGAAGCTAAAAACAAGTCATTTGTAATCTTAACTAGTGCAGTTTCTGTGCTATGATGGGGCCTGAAACCTGACTGAAATTCTTCAAGGATGTTGTTATCCTGCAAGAATGTGCAAATTTGAGCTGATACTACTTTTTCTAGTATTTTTGATATGAACGGGAGGTTTGAGATCGGTCTGTAATTTTTTATTTCATTCGCGTCCAAATTAGATTTTTTAAGAAGCGGCTTAATAACTGCTAACTTGAAAGGTTTAGGGACGTGACCTAGATGTAATGAAGAATTAATAATGTTTAGGAGTGGCTCTCCAACCGTAAGCATCACTTCTTTTAAAAATCTGGTTGGGATTGGGTCTAACAGGCACGTTGTTGATTTAGCCGAGGTGATGAGTTTATACAGCTCTTCCTGTCCTATACCTGTAAAGCAGTGAAAATCTAAATGTGAAGCTATAGGCTGAACTGGATCGTGAGATACTATTAGAGGTTGAACCTCCATTATTTTCTTCCTGATATTATTGATTTTTTCATTAAAGAAGTCCATAAAGTCTTCACTTCTAAACTGTGATGGGATACTCTCTGCGGGCATCTTAGGTTTTGTTAAGCGAGCCACTGTACTAAATAAGAACCTGGGATTGTTTTGGTTTCTTGCTATCAGTTGGCTAAGATGCTCGGTCCTAGCAGTTTTTAGAGCCTGTCTATAGCTGCACATACTGTCTTTATACGCAATTCGAAAAACTTCTAATTTAGTTTTCCTCCATTTTCGCTCGAGGTTACGGGTTGCTCTCTTTAGGGCGCGAGTATGACTGTTGTACCACGGTGCCAATGTTTTATCTCTGACTTTTTTTAATCTGATGGGAGCAACAGTGTCTAATGTACTGGTAAAAATAGTGCCCATGCTGCTAGTCACTTCATCTAGATCATCTGCATTTAGGGGTCTAATAAGAAATTGGGACAGATCCGGCAGATTACTTGTGAATCTGTCTTTAGTGGTGGGATTCATATTTCTAACAGATTGATAGCGTGGGGAGACACAGCTAATCTGTTCTACGGGTAGAGTATATGTCAGGAGGTGATGATCTGTGATATCATCACTTTGAGGTATGATCTCTATATTAGAGACATCTATACCATGGGATATAATTAAATCTAGCGTATGATTAAAGCGGTGAGTTGCTCCAATTATATTTTGCTTAACCCCAAAGGAATTTAGTAAATCCATAAATGTGAGTGCTAAAGCGTCGTTAGCATCATCTACATGAATGTTAAAGTCTCCTACTATCAATACTTTGTCAGAGTTAACCAATAGGTCTGATAGCAGATGTCCAAATTCTTTAAGAAAATCGCCATATGGCCCCGGGGGTCTGTACACGGTGGCCAAGGTAAAATATAGCAATGGTTTATTACGTATTTCATTTAGTGCAACATTAATGATAAGCACTTCAAATGAATTAAACCTGGGCCTTATTTTCTGGGTAACAGTGAGTACATCATTGTAGATAGTGGCGACACCACCGCCGCGACCAATTAGACGGGGCTCGTGCTTATAGAAATATCCTGACGGAGTAGACTCATTCAGACCAAAATATTCATTTGGTTTAAGCCAGGTTTCAGTGAGACAGAGTGCGTCAAGGCAATAATCTGAGATAATTTCATTAACAATAAGTGCTTTAGGCGCAAGGGATCTAATGTTGAGTAGTCCAAACTTTAGAGGTGGATTTTGACTACTTATTTTGCCTTTTTCTGGTTTTATGGTTATCAGATTGTTTCGGGCAAATTTAACAATTTTATTCTTTTTTCTCAGTATTCGGGGAACAGACACAGTTTCTATAGGACCCCTCTATCTCCACCCTCAAGCTAACTAAACTACCAAAAGAAACGAATATAAATCAAAATACATCAACTAAACTAACTACCTAACTATCCACAAAAACAGGAGAAAACAGGGGACAACAAAATTGGCACTCAACCCCTACTGCTTCCTTGCAACTATGTACAAACAAAAAAAAGAACAAAACAATATATATACACAATATTTACAATACAGAAAAAGAAAACTATATACAATAGCGGGAGGAACACTTCCATCCACGCTAACACAAACAAACAAAAGAAAACCCAAAAACAACAAACAGGAAGGAGAGAGAGAGACTCTCTCTCCACCCAAACAAACAAAAACACACACACAATCACCCAAAACAAATACAAAATAACAAACAAATACACAGTCACACTCCAACACTTCAACATTCAGTCAATCACTCAATCAATCACTCAATCAATCAATCAATCAATCAATCACACAATCCAACAACCACACAATCCAACGTTCACAATTCACCAATCAACAACGGAGCACGGAAGTCACACACAAGGTATAAGTCGCGCATTGTCTGCTTCCACTCGTGAGCTTAAGAAGGCGTGCAGATCCACAGCCAGCCAATCACGGCGCACATCACGGCACGTTCCATCGGGGCGGGGCTTCCTGTGAAAAGGAGAACGGGAGAGAGAAAGGGGGGAGAGATCGCGCATGCGCGACGGCGCATACCCGCGCTACACACACACACATACAGATGTCGCCCTTAAAACCCTGCGTGTTTTCCCGCGGGATGCCGCAATTTAGCGCGCGGCGTGCCGCGTCTTGCCGGAGGCAACATTCGGGAAATTTAAATAAATGTGTTGCGCTTCACTGAATATCCGCCAGATGGCGCATGGAAGGACTTTATCTAAAAGCCGGACCAAGTACAACAATGAATGTAAGGACGCGGATGAACAGTGCTGAAGCGAACATGAATTTTATTTTGTTTTATAATAGATCTTTCATGATGAATGAGTGTATATGTGCTTCACATTATCAAACACAGGCAAAGGAGACAGAAATTATTGAGGGATCCACTGAAAAAAGTAAACCTAGTTTAATGTGTTTTTTTTTTCTCATTCCATTAGTAAAAAAAATAATTTGCTCTTTTTAACTGAAGTGTCTAATTTATGCTTATGGGTGAATCTTTTTTTTTTTTTTTTTAGTATAATGCTGTTTACAGCAGGAAACCAAAGTGAAATATTTCATTTTGATCAAGGTACTCTTATTAGGTTGAGTGTGATTTGCGCATGCGCAGTCTTTAGACCATAGTTTTGCCGGTATAATTTTATTTCCGCCTCAAGCCGGAGCATGACGTTGAAACAAGTAAGGAAGGATATCAGAACCTGTATTTCAGTTACTGTTAGTTAAAGCCCCTGATTAAACTTAAATCTAATCCATTCACAAAGGACATTTCTGCTTCAAACCGTGTCTCATGACCTCATGACGCAGCATTTTCACGGACTGAATCACATGCGGGTGGAGATTCTCAAAGAAAACTCCTTTAAACCAGGTAAGAAAGCAAACTCATGTCATTTCTATGTTAAATGTATCTCTTCTATGAGCAAATTCATGATTTATGTCAGGAACAACTACTTTGTAGATTGAGTTTTGTGTCCGTGTTTGCTACTGTAGCTAAAACCACCTATATTACCTGCATTAGCATTAGCTAACTAACGTGGTGATTTTCAAAAACACCGGAGTTCATACAGTAAGTCAGCGGCGCCGAAGAAAATAATTATATTTAAGTACCGTTGGTTAACGATGTAAAAATTAATAGGAAAGTGACGTAAACATAGAACAAGCTAATTTGGAGTGAGTGCTGTTTGTAGTGTACTGCTTTCTATACTTTATACACACTGTAATTAAGATTTGCTAACATAAGAACTTGAGCCAGTCCAATTTTTGTTTTTACCTTTTTTTTTTTTTTAAAGATCAGTAATGAGTTTCTGAGAATTATATCTGCTCCACTTCAAGCAAGATTACTGGTTTCCTTGGACAAGCAACACTACAAACTAATTGAGATCATCAGAAACTAGGGAGGAACCCGTCAGAGAGAAGACCAGAGATATAATCTTCATCTTCAAGTTCTTGATCTGGTATGTATGGTACGGTTCAGGACCAGGGAGGGAGCCGGAGACAGCAGAACAAAGAGATGATATTGCCAGCACCAGCACAGGGAGCACAGTTTTTAGTTTAGATCTCATGTTTACATTTTATTGTATGTTGATGGCTTGACTGTAAACAGCAAACAATGCAATAAATGTATAAAAAAATATATATATTTATTGTCTCTTTCCAGGACCAGGCATATCGTTCAATTATTTTTTGGCCAAATAGGCAGCCGTAACAAGAGGTGAGGGCGCGCGCGTCATCACATGTGCTTACCCGACTCTGCGTTCACCGTAAACTTCAATATACATAGACGTTTATATTTTTGTTTATTTGTATATGTATGTTATTAATTTTACTTTTTTAGAGATTGTATGTGCGTGCACGGAGAGTATGTGTTGATAAGTTTATGTGGATAAGTTGATAAGTGTATCAGAAAGCATTAAAATGTTCATTTGAATTAAAATGACACACACACGTCTGTGTATACAGTATATCAATTACATATATATCAATTTCATTAGTTCGTTCATTCTATTTGAAGCTTCGGATGTTTTTTTTTTTTGGTTTGGTTAGATTAGTTCTGAACTCGCTTCCGTGAAACTATCGCTAAAACAATGTACTGAGCCCTCCTGAGGATATAAAGCTTTATTATTGTGTTTGAATAAATATTCAGATCTACCACAGCAGGTAATAAACTATGGTGTGTCATAACCGAAGCAAACACCACGATTATGCCTCGTTTCGTTCGACGGGAACGTGGTTCACTTGGCCGCGGTGTATTATAAACCTGTGGAATGTTTCACTGTTTATGCTCACATAAGAGGAACAAAAGCTCAATGAGGACTAAACCAATGGTTTCGGTAACTCCACTGAGTGTAACATCTGCATAGTGACACTGAACATCTTCACTTTTCCGTTTACCTCTGAAAAAAAAGCTGTATTTTGTTTGTTTATATTTAGAGTTTTTATAACAGTAGAACAAGTACCCGCGCGCACATATATGTGTGTGTGTGTGTGTGTGTAGGCTCTACGCAGGGGCAAGAGAGGGCAGCGCACCCTTAAATGTCTGCACATGTTAATATATTCCTAATATGTATATATTACAAGTTGATAAACTGATCTGCGGTAGCGGAAAAATCCGCTGAAATAGGACAGGCACACTAACCCGCACACACACACATACACACGCGCGCGCGCACACACACACACACACACACACACACAGACACACCTCCCTTGAGCCCTGCGTCTGTCGGATTTCAGCGGTCACGGAAAGACTTTGAAGCAGTTTATATATGAATCTAAGCTTGAACTTATCAGCATTGTAAATATATAATACTTTTCAAATAAAATCGCTATTACTTTGACCCTGAAGTTTAGTTTAGCACACACAAAAAACAGAAAAGTCATTTCTGGCAAATCAACGGAATGTGTAGTTTATTTACAGTAATTCATTAAAAAATGAATATACATTGTACAGTACACGGTAAACACGGGAAAGATTACAAAATGAAAAAACAAACAGTTGCTACTTTATAAACAGCTTAGTATGTGCGTCGAGATGCTGAAATCCCTTGCATGTTTTTGCTTCCAAGTGGAGAGATATTTGACCGATAGCCTAGAACAAAAGATCTATAGGTGTGATCACAACCCCCTCTGACCGACCGTGCCATCAATCACTGACCACCTCAGAAGTTCCCTCCAATGTATGGCTGCAATACTTGTTTTGCAAGTATTTTTAACACCATTCAAAGGCTTCAAAGGGGCAGTTATCGGCTATGACACGTTGAAGGAGAACTTAATAGTTCTCAAAAATAGTGTAAATGTCTGCAACAATCACTAACCATTAAAATGTTTTTTTTTTGTAATTAAACACGAAAATATTAATTATATTTCCATATATATACATACACACACACACACTCAAGGGCGTAGGTTTGCTACCTATGACTCCAACTAATACCCCATCCCCCAATCCCCTTTTTTCCCCAATATCTTATTATGTATTCAACAAAATAAAGAAAATCATTAAAGTTTGGAACCACTTACGGAGTAATTTTATATATTTTATAGTAACTGAACAGCTCTCTTCTCTCCAATCCACTCATACACCACAGTCTCCTATTTCTCTGTGCGCGCGCTGCAGCCTGTGAATGAATACACGCAGCGGAGGTTTTACATATTTAAAACGTAAAAAGGTGTCTCCATCATAAATAGCCCTGAATTAACTATACACACATGTTTTGTGAGATTTTCCCTTACTTGGTTTTATCAATTTATATTACTCCCTATAATAATGTAAACATTGCTAATTTATGTTTTGGAAAGAAACTTAAGTAATTATTTCATCTATATCTTTCATAAATCACACAACTAAAATATAATTAAACAGTTTATTCACCAACATTACCAAATATTTGTGACATTCACAGTCTAGATCCAAGTTGTCTTTTTAATAAAAGTGCATTCAGCTAAATTTTGCATCCATAGAAAAAAACTGCACGGCACCAGGGCCTGAAATACTTGTTTTAAACAAAATTGTGTAAAATAATAAATAAATAAAATACAGCATTCATTTAGAAATAAAATGCAGCAGAAAATACTTTAAACAAACTGTAGAATAAACGTTAAAACGTAATAGCCCTCTGAAGCAGTGAAGTTGCAACTTTCAAATCAGCACTCTGGACTAGTGCACTTAAAAGTATGCCATTGAAACCTTAATGCATGAAAACATTTTAAGCTGAACATGTAAACACAACATGTAAACACTTGTAGTCAAGCCAAATCAAATGTTTTAAGATGATAACTTCATCTTTAAAGCTTGCACTTTTGGTGATAGCTTAGTCCCATCAAGTTCTAGAAGAACTTTCTGAAAATAGCCTCTCCTTCAAGGATTATGGATACACCAACCGGTTCTTCCCCTTCAACAGCACGGACGACAAGGATTTTAAGAAGGTGTCACTTCGTCTGTCCCCCTGCATAAAATTTACAAGAAAATAAATCATTTATTTTGAGAAGCAAAAAAAATCTGAATTGCTTCAACCTGTGCTGACTTCATTGAGAAAAAAAAAATAATAAAAATAAATGATAATAAAAAAATGACCATCACTTCATATACTTCATATTGTTAAACTTGGGTTAAATTGCTTTATCTTGCATCAGTAAAACATGGCATGAGATGGCTTTACAGTGTCAGGAAATCCTATGATGAATGCTGAGTTTGTATTTAAAAGGGTTAGTCCAAACATGAAAATTCGTTCAATAATTACTCATATTTATATATTCATTTGCATTTATATGCTTCTGTCCAATACAACAAACACTATATTCAAGGTATTAATAAATTGTATAATTAATAAGAAAACAATGCTTTACCAGGCAATCATCAAAGAGATCCTCTTCAGATTCACGTCTCATCTATACGCTTTGTTTCTGTGAAAATATTTACATTGTATCATTACATAACCTTTTATTCGTACAACTACATTTAGGCCTTTATCCAAAGCAAATTACAAAAGAGGAAGGCATCAAGCATGTCAAGCAGTGCTACTAACACAAAGTTTCTGACACCGTTAGAAACAGATATTTGCATTTCTGCTTTAATATCCGTGTTATTTATTGGTGACTTTGACGGTTGTCTGTTACAATATTTTTCTTAAATATTCACCATTCAAATAATTGTTTTATGTAGATAAGTTACAGCAGAATTCGTAGAAAACAGACAAAATAATGTATTTAGTCTTTCTAAATACCAGAATTGATTTTTATTTTGTTTTACTGTTCAAAAGTAGCAGTTATTCTTCAATGAATGTTTTCTATAATGAGGATTAACGTCTGCTTTGGAAGAGAGGTGAAATAAACAAATGTTCACAATGGGGAAAAAAAGTTAAATAAAATGCCTTTATTTCACTTCAGAGACCTATGAAAAAATTAATTCTAGTAAGTATAAAACGCCATGGTCAGTTTTTATCCCATATAATGTACACACATTATATGATAAAAAAAAAAGTAGAAAAAAACAATGATCAGTTCTTATTCAGGACGTCCCATACTATATACACCACATATGAAACTATTTTACTGCAGCATTTTTCAGATATGGGGCATTATTACATTTCAAAGGGGTATAAAGACCCCATTTCTAATAAGTGTAAAAGCTAAACTTACCTCGAACACGACAAACTCCAGCTGCAGCCACGCCGTGTTGTAACCTCCGTGATGATTCCCAACCGACTGATACTGTACACAGCGCGGGCACACACAGCGACTCCAAACACGCATGCGCAGTTTAATGTGCACACATTTTCGGCTTCAGTAGACACACAATACTTCAGACTGAAACAGAAAAAAAACAATGATCAGTTCTTATTCAGGACGTCCCATACTATATACACACCACATATGAAACTATTTTACTGCAGCATTTTTCAGATATGGGGCATTCTCTCTGTGTTGTTCATGAAACTACCGTAATCGCTGTAATATGCGTGCGCACTAAAATCAATCGCGGCTGGTGTGACGGTTAACCCCTAGAGGGCGCCTAACGCCCGTTTTTGGTTTTTGTAGTTTATTTGTGTTTGCTAGTTTGACTTCAGTTACCAGTATGCACCTCGGTCAGGTGACGTAAGAAGCTCACCTGAACCGAGGGAAGGCTAATTATGATTTGATTTGTTTCTTTATAAATAGCCTGACTGAATAGCAGTCAGGCGTCTAGCTTTAGTTGTTATAGTTAAGTTTCAGTTTGTGTTTGGAGTTATGTTTGCCTTTTAATGCCTAATAAAAGGACATTGTTAAACCGTCAGCTCGCCTCCGCAGTCATGCCACACACACATTCCAGACACAGACAGAGAGGGAAACGTGACAGAAAGCTAGACCGTTCAAGTGGCATGGCGGAGGACTTCCCCCTGGATTATTTTTGGGGGGGCGTGAAGACCATCTCGCCCGAGCTGGCGGACTGGCTGGAAGACAGCGAGGAAGAGGGGTTTGGTAGCTGGGAGTACTGCTGGCTGGAAGACGGCAAGATCGATCTGTTCCAGAGCTGGAGGTACAACCAGCTAGCCAAACAGGAGCAGGAGCACGACCGGGAGAGCAGCGAGGAGAGAGAAAGAGAGACACCACGGAGCTGGGAGAGCTGCAGGCT
This sequence comes from Channallabes apus, assembly GCA_030522415.1. Lineage (NCBI taxonomy): Eukaryota > Metazoa > Chordata > Actinopteri > Siluriformes > Clariidae > Channallabes > Channallabes apus. The sequence continues at coordinate 22,940,085 of CM060110.1, forward strand.
CGCCATTCGGCGAACGCCATTCAAAGGCGATGCAGCGCGGGGTCACGTGATTCCCCGCACCGGCCGGAAGAGAAGGGCGAGGAAGCCCAAGTACGGCGGTGACGCGGGGGAGAGAGAACCCCAGGCAGAGCAGCAGCAAAAGGAGCTCAGGTGGTGGATTCCAGAGCCGGAGCAAGTGCGAGAAATACGGGAGCAGGTGGAGGAGATGCAGCGCATGATCCTCCACTTCCGGGACAACCGCGAAGCGGGCTCGGAGCTTTTTCCTCCCTCGCCAATGCTGCAGGAGAGCGCCGTGCACGCTCCAACGCTGCAGGAGAGCGCCGTGCACGCTCCAACGCTGCAGGAGAGCGCCGTGCACGCTCCAACGCTGCAGGAGAGCGCCGTGCACGCTCCAACGTTGCAGTTGAGCATCGTGCACGCTCCACCGTTGCAGTCGAGCGCCGTGCACGCTCCACCGTTACAGTCAAGCGCCGTGCACGCTCCAACGCTGTCGAGCCCTGCACAAGCTCCAACGACCAAGACACCTGTTCTGCCGCCGCCTCCCGGCTTCGAGGATAGCGAGCTAGCACGCCAGCAGCCGCTGTCCCATGCACCTGTTCTGCCGCCGCCTCCCGGCTTCGAGGATAGCGAGCTAGCACGCCAGCAGCCGCTGTCCCACGCACTCGTTCTGCCGCCGCCTCCCGGCTTTGAGGACGACGTTGAGCCGTCGTCGAGCGCACTGCACGCTCCCACGCCGCTGGCGAGCGCACTGCACGCTCCAGCGCTGCAGTCGAGCGCCGTGCACGCTCCAACGCTGCAGTCGAGCGCCGTGCACGCTCCAACGCTGCAGTCGAGCGCCGTGCACGCTCCAACGCTGCAGTCGAGCGCCGTGCACGCTCCAACGCTGCAGTCGAGCGCCGTGCACGCTCCAACGCTGCAGTCGAGCGCCGTGCACGCTCCAACGCTGCAGTCGAGCGCCGTGCACGCTCCAACGCTGCAGTCGAGCGCCGTGCACGCTCCAACGCCGCCTCCCGGCTTCGAGGACAGCGAGCTAGCATGCCAGCAGCCGCTGTCCCACACACCCGTTCTGCCGCCGCCTCCCGGCTTTGAAGACGTTCCAGGGCCGTCGTCGAGCGCACTGCACGCTCCAGGGCCGTCGGCGAGCGCACTGCACGCTCCAGGGCCGTCGGCGAGCGCACTGCACGCTCCAGGGCCGTCGGCGAGCGCACTGCACGCTCCAGGGCCGTCGGCGAGCGCACTGCACGCTCCAGGGCCGTCGCCGAGCGCAGTGAACGCTCCAACGCCTCCGTCGAGTGCAGTGAGCGCTCCAACGCTTCCGTCGAGCGCAGTGAGCGCTCCAACGCTTCCGTCGAGCGCAGTGAGCGCTCCAACGCCTCCGTCGAGCGCAGTGACCACTCCAACGCCTCCGTCGAGCGCAGTGACCGCTCCAACGCCTCCGTCGAGCGCAGTGACCGCTCCAGCGCCTCCGTCGAGCGCAGTGACCGCTCCAGCGCCTCCGTCGAGCGCAGTGACCGCTCCAACGCCTCCGTCGAGCGCAGTGACCGCTCCAACGCCTCCGTCGAGCGCAGTGACCGCTCCAGCGCCTCCGTCGAGCGCAGTGACCGCTCCAGCGCCTCCGTCGAGCGCAGTGACCGCTCCAGCGCCTCCGTCGAGCGCAGTGACCGCTCCAACGCCTCCGTCGAGCGCAGTGACCGCTCCAGCTCTGCCGCCGCCGAGCACGTCTCCAGCTCTGCCACGGCCGGGCACGTCTCCAGCTCTGCCACGGCCGGGCACGTCTCCAGCTCTGCCACGGCCGGGCACGTCTCCAGCTCTGCCACGGCCGGGCACGTCTCCAGCTCTGCCACGGCCGAGCACGTCGCCAGGCCGGCAGCCGCAGAGCACGTCTCCGGGACCATCACCCAGCCTCCGGGTCGGGAGGCCGAAGGTAGTACTGTGGGGTGGGTGCCCGGGTCCTCCAGCAATGCTCCGGAGGAGCATTTCTTTGGGGGGGAGTACTGTGACGGTTAACCCCTAGAGGGCGCCTAACGCCCGTTTTTGGTTTTTGTAGTTTATTTGTGTTTGCTAGTTTGACTTCAGTTACCAGTATGCACCTCGGTCAGGTGACGTAAGAAGCTCACCTGAACCGAGGGAAGGCTAATTATGATTTGATTTGTTTCTTTATAAATAGCCTGACTGAATAGCAGTCAGGCGTCTAGCTTTAGTTGTTATAGTTAAGTTTCAGTTTGTGTTTGGAGTTATGTTTGCCTTTTAATGCCTAATAAAAGGACATTGTTAAACCGTCAGCTCGCCTCCGCAGTCATGCCACACACACATTCCAGACACAGACAGAGAGGGAAACGTGACAGCTGGCTTGACCGTGTTTTTCTGAACCGCGGCTGGCTTTACCGCAGTAAATTAGAGCTGCTGTCAATACTGTATGAACATATGTACAGGTTCTTTACTCGTAACTCATTAATAAAGTTCGGCTTCAGAAAAAAAAACGTTTATTGCTAGTGCTCTTTTACCATATTTTAACACACACGACTCAGTTTGTTCAGAAATGGCATCTAACTGGCGAGCCTTTGTCTGAAGACGCCGTTTTCACTCGGGTTGGGGGTAAGAAACACACATCTCGGTGTATTAATCCGCGCGCTCGGTTCGTTATTATTTTATTCATTTATTTATTTACCACAGGACCCATGGGGGCTCCGTAGGTTCAGGTTTTTACACGAAAACGGTGTTTTGTGAATCTCCACACTATTAAAAACTGAAATTGCTAATTGTACGTCCTGAGATTAAGATGAACATTAATTGGGAGTCATGAAAGCGAGAATCACATCCAAAAAAGAAATCTAAACTTACCTCGAACACGACAAACTCCAGCTGCAGCCACACCGTGTTGTAACCTCCGTGATGATTCCCAACCGACTGATACACAGCGATTCCAAACACGCATGCGCAGTTTAATTTGCACACATTTTCGGCTTCAGTAGACACACAATACTTCAGACTGAAACACGACTGCCCCCTACAGGTAATGAAGGGCATGTTCACAGCTTCCCGCACGCAGCCGCGCAAAGCCGCGGCAAGTCACGGGATCCCTTTTCTTGAAACGCAGGTTTTTAATGGCGACATCTGTACGTACGTGCACTACTCCTCTGCACGTAACAAGGATGAGTATGTGTGTATTTAATAGGGCTGAGGTCATAAATGTGCATTTTGCAAATGACCCAAAATATCTGACCTCCTGTTGAGTTGAGGCCATAACATACATAAAAATCATCTCAACAAGATCGAAAAGTGTACCGAGTATGTAAGTGTACAGTATGTATGAGCTGTGTAGCAAAATCTCCTGTGAAGCCCTGCTCAGGGCCCAGACTCACAGGCGTCTTAATGGCAGCAGATTTTTGAGCTTTGAGTATGTCATGAACCCCAAAAGGGCCCAGATGATTGGGAAAAAAAAAAAAAAGAATCCTTAGAAGAACATGGGGCCCCTCACAAACAGCATTATCAGAGCAATGCCGATGTCATAGTTCTAATAATAGAGTAAAAAGTATTACTACAAGGGTTGGGGTTATGGTATTGCATATATTTAATCATCATATAATTTCTTACAGCTACAGTGGTGTGAAAAACTATTTGCCCCCCTCCTGATTTCTTATTCATTTGCATGTTTGTCACACAAAATGTTTCTGATCATGAAACACATTTAACTATTAGTCAAAGATAACACAAGTAAACACAAAATGCAGTTTTTTAATGAGGGGTTTTATTATTTAGGGAGAAAAAAAATCCAAACCTACATGGCCCTGTGTGAAAAAGTAATTGCCCCCTGAACCTAATAACTGGTTGGGCCACCCTTAGCAGCAATAACTGCAATCAAGCGTTTGCGATAACTTGCAACGAGTCTTTTACAGCGCTCTGGAGGAATTTTGGCCCACTCATCTTTGCAGAATTGTTGTAATTCAGCTTTATTTGTGGGTTTTCTAGCATGAACCGTCTTTTTAAGGTCATGCCACAATAGGATTCAGGTCAGGACTTTGACTAGGCCACTCCAAAGTCTTCATTTTGTTTTTCTTCAGCCATTCAGAGGTGGATTTGCTGGTGTGTTTTGGGTCATTGTCCTGCTGCAGCACCCAAGATCGCTTCAGCTTGAGTTGACGAACAGATGGCCGGACATTCTCCTTCAGGATTTTTTGGTAGACAGTCGAATTCATGGTTCCATCTAGCACAGCAAGCCTTCCAGGTCCTGAAGCAGCAAAACAACCCCAGACCATCACACTACCACCACCATATTTTACTGTTGTATGATGTTCTTTTTCTGAAATGCTGTGTTACTTTTACGCCAGATGTAATGGGACACGCACCTTCCAAAAAGTTCAACTTTTGTCTCGTCGGTCCACAAGGTATTTTCCCAAAAGTCTTGGCAATCATTGAGATGTTTTTTAGCAAAATTGAGACGAGCCTTAATGGTCTTTTTGCTTAAAAGTGGTTTGCGCCTTGGAAATCTGCCATGCAGATGCCGTTTTTGCTCAGTCTCTTTCTTATGGTGGAGTCGTGAACACTGACCTTAATTGAGGCAAGTGAGGCCTGCAGTTCTTTAGATGTTGTCCTGGTGTCTTTTGTGGCCTCTCGGATGAGTTGTCTCTGCGCTCTTGGGGTAATTTTGGTCGGCCGGCCACTCCTGGGAAGGTTCACCACTGTTCCATGTTTTTGCCATTTGTGGATAATGGCTCTCACTGTGGTTCGCTGGAGTCCCAAAGCTTTAGAAATGGCTTTATAACCTTTACCAGACTGATAGATCTCAAATACTTTTGTTCTCAGTTGTTCCTGAATTTCTTTGGATCTTGGCATGATGTCTAGCTTTTGAGGTGCTTTTGGTCTACTTCTCTGTGTCAGGTAGCTCCTATTTAAGTGATTTCTTGATTGAAACAGGTGTGGCAGTAATCAGGCCTGGGGGTGACTACAGAAATTTAACTCAGTTACGTTATTTTTTAACAAGGGGGCAATCACTTTTTCACACTGGACCATGTAGATTTGGAGTTTTTTTCTCCCTTAATAACGTAAACCTTCATTTAAAAACTGCATTTTGTGTTCAATTATGTTATCTTCGACTAGTAGTTAACGGTTTTTGATGAGCAGAAACATTTAAGTGTGACAAACATGCAAAAGAATAAGAAATCAGGAAGGGGGCAAATAGTTTTTCACACCACTGTATATATTTTAATAATGTTAAAAAAAGTGGAGCTATTTACCTTCATCCTTTTGTATAGCACACCACCTATTCTTTTACAATTAAGCAGAACACAACCAGGAATATAGATAAAAGAGTAATGCATATCTCTTTGCCAACATAATGATGACTAAGTAAATTAATATGTTACCCTTTCACCCCAGAACTGCATGCAATAAAAACAAGCATTTAATAATGAAGTGACCACGGTCTTATAACCCCACCGCCTGTGGTCCCTCACCAATCCCTTTGTGTCATCACCCTATCATCAAGGCTAAATGTGGATAAATATGCTAATGACTCTAATTGGACTTCTAATAGAGCATGTCTGTGTAGTTTTTAAGTCTGCCGATGGCTGTGTAATCAGCTTTGACAGTCATTAAGTGAATGAAGAGGCGAGCAGCAATGTCAAGAGAGGGCCCTAGCGGTTCCGGCTGACACTACCCCAATCTTCCATTGCCCATTAAATGGCTGTTTCAACACATTACCTACCATAACATCCTTGAATATCACTGATTTTATTTGCAGTACCAAACATTTAATTTCACGCATCATTAATGGGAAAGTACTGAGGTTCTGATGCTACCAAAACATTTAGTAACTACCTGGACTTGAAGAAACCAATTAACTCTAGAAACAAAAAGGCCAATTTTGCAAAAATAGGTGATCCAACCATTCTTGTGAAGCCTGGAAGGAATGTATAAAATCTTTATACAAAATATAAAATATACATATAAATACAATATCTACAGATGTGTTTAAATTAGATAATTGATTCAGTGTTACTTAAAAGGGTTCCCAAAATTACTATAAAAAATATTTTCATGAGTAATAAATACAGGACATTTTACATTACATTTATAATGTTTAATTTTAATTGTTTAACTTCATTTTCACTTAATATAAAACATGAAATAAATGTACTTAAGCTATTATCGGTTAGCTTTTTTAAATTTTATTTTATCTGAAGGAAGCAATCAATTTCCTCTAATCCAAACAAACAAGAGAGTAAACATTGGAAAGGGAAGATCCACTTTACTAGTAGTATTATTTTGCAGCTCTAAAGTCATTACCATCCACGTAAAACCACATAATGAAATATCTCTTTTTTATGGAGTAAAGTGATGGAGAATCATTATTTGCTTTCCTCTTGTCTGAACTTTAGCACAATTATGCCCATTACAAACATGTCCCATTTCAATGCAAAGGAAAAAAACACATCATCCTCAAATTGATTAATTTACCCAGAGTGTGCATATAGGGTAGCAATAAACCTATAATGTGTGTGTGTGTGTGTGTGTGTGTGTGTGTGTGTGTGTGTGTGTGTGTGTGTGTGTGTGTGTGTGTGTGTGTGAAAGAGAGAGAAAGAGAGAGAATTCTGTGTAGTAAGTGTGTACATACATTTCAAATTACCGGGTTAAATAGAATTATACATCAGTATATTTTAACAAAAAGTAGCTTTTGAATTAATTAAAATATATGTAAGTTTAATGTAATTAAAATGATGTTAGACTGACATCATATGTTTCTGCAAGAATCTGTAAGTGTAATTCTAAAATCATGATATGTGATAAACATAGCATTATCATCCATAGCCATTCGTCATTCAAGATAACAATTAATCTCCCAATTTTTTAAGTTTTTTCCTTGTGTTCATGGTCAAAAAATAATAATAAGACATCACTCTGTGAACCTTACACATTGCCTAGTAACATTGCCCTTATAACCTCATATAAATGAACTAATCTTATTTCTATTGATTTTCCAGCTGGCCTTCAATAGGTCCTGATGGAATGATGTCAACATGAAGCTAATGGCTTGAACACTAAAGTAAAGAGAAACATAAAATATCATTACTGTGGCATCCTTCATCATCACTCCCTGATTACCTCTGCAGATCTTATACTGGGATTGCAATGACCTTGCAGAAGAGCTAAAAAAAAGAGGAAATAGAACATGGAATCCTTACTGAAAAATTTCACAGTAGTTTGTTAAAGTGAACCATTGAAGTAAAAAGTAAAAGGTGTGCTTTGAGCAATGTTTGGGCATTAAAGCCCTTGCATTATGTCTGTATAACATGGTCTGTATTACATTATTCCTAACATAATGTCCAGCAGCATGATCAGTTTTATTTATTTGTATATTTATTTTAATGCTTTTAACAATGGACATTGTTGCAAAGAATCTTTATTTTAAAAAAAATGAATTCTGCATATATTTAAAAAAATATATCCTTAATAAACAAGTCTAAGGTTATAGTGACAAGGAAAACCTTGAGATGCCATAAGGAAATTTTGAGAGTAAAACCCATGCTCATTTAGGTGATAATGGCATAATGAGTATGGCAACACATAAATCCCTTCCATAACTGCGTTCTATAAGATCAACCATGCAACTTTATAACAGGGAATGTGTTTGAGCGGATACAAAGTCCACTTTGTTTAGGTTATCAACCTAATATACATTGATGATGTTGATCGAAAAGTCCAAAGTCATGAAGGTCAGTGCCAATTCGATAAATTTTTCAAGCATAGCGACCCTACATTAATCCGTAATTAATTTGTAAGGACACGAAAACAACTCTACAGTGAATTTTGACCAAAGGCAATAACCAAGTGTTAGCAACATTATAACTTTCCAATAACGAGCCATTAAGGAATTTAACAATGTTATACAGAGTCCTAAAGAATTGATAACAAAACCGCACCATCGTTACCAACATAAAGTGAAATTACGATGATACTGACTATTACCGAGGTGTTAATAATATGATAATGACCTCATACCATCCTGTTAATAGGTAGACACCAACCTGTAGACATTGGAGAAATGGGACATATGTCTCATGCCCAGCTCTTTAATGATAATCAGTTGATCATCAGTGCATCAACTTTCCTCTACCAGAAACCATGACTAATAATAATAGGCCCATGTCTTATTTTATCCTCAGCCAAGATGGTTTTGCCTTGAGGACTTATTTGTTAAAGCCCTACAGTAGACATGGAGGTACAAATGAAGAGCTGACCAACTACAAAATATCTAGGGGGAAGACGTGTTGTGGAGAACACGTTTGTCATCCTTACCGAAGACTGTATTTTTGTGATTAACAATGTGTTTCTTAAATTAAAATACAATAAAATCATATAAACAAATATTAATATAACATTGATGTGAATTGTACAATGTGCTTTATTTGTAAACAGAAGTTAATTAAACTTGATGTATAAATATTATAATGATATTAAACTCACTTATCGTCTATACCAATCCTGTATACATAGTTACGGGGAGCACACACATACACACTCACTTATACTCTATGGACAATTTGGGAACGTAATTAGTCTAATTTATTTGTCTTTGGTCTATGGAAGGAAACCCACCAAGCACTGGTAAAACATGCAAACTCTATGCACACAGAGGTGGGAATCGAACCCGAACCCTGGAAGTGCAATGTGACAGAGCTAACCACTAAGCCACCATGCCCCCTAATGATATAAAAATTTCTGAAAGAAAAATGTTTTAGCATCAGAATCATGGGTAGATTTACAAAAAGAGAGTGAGTTTTTAAAATTATATATACACACACACACACACACGCAAACACAATGTTTATACAGTTTTTTCTCACATTCACTCTATTACTGTTCACAGTCTTGCTCATAGTCTTATATGTCTTACTTTGACCCATGGGCTACTTTCCATAGCCTGCATTCTCTCCTTACTGAGAGCAAGTTTCAGTCTCTTATTGCTTGTTGCGAGGTTTTGAGCATTTTGCTTTTTTCTGGAAAAAAGTGCTTCGTTGGTTGCTAGTAGTTGTGTTTTTTCCTCTGGCTGTTGTACATCAGTGAAGACATTAGAGTCAGGGTCACAGTACACCGGTTTTATATTCCCCCTGGGCTCCCCTGCTTCACAGCTGCAGAAAGCTTAGCCTTTTATATCCAACATCCACACACTCAAAACACCTCAGCCATTCCATGTTGGCAAAGACAGTGTAAGTATTGTCACCATCATACATTTATAGTTCACATTTAATGTCCCATCCTGGTTGCTTAAAATGATGTCTGTGGAATGACAGGAGGTGTTTCATGCTGGAGTTTCTGCATCCGAGCTGGATAGTTTTCATTGTGCTGGTAAATTTCCTGATGCAGGCCAGCTCCCTCATAATTTGACCATCCTTTATAAAAAGGATGGCAGGTTCAAGATTACCAATTGCATTGCAGAGGCAGACAAAGAAGTAATATGGACCATGATGTCTCTCACTGTTTTTTTTTTTTTTTTACCTTTTTAACTGAAAACATTCACTAGTAAACAAAAGTGAGGAAATAACAGACAATAACAGTCTTTCAAAACTTCACATGCTCTCCTCACACCCAGCGTATGTGTAGAGACCGAAAAAGAAAGAAGGATATAGAGAATAGTTGTGTATACTCACTGTTTGTAATGGTTAAAGTCAATATATGTTTTGTGGAGAATGCAAGCATGAACTCTGACTAGACTAGCTATAGCCCTATTCGGACAGAACTAGTTTTCCAAACGACGTTTGAGTTTTGAATTTTTTTCAGACGACGTCTGTCATTTCATGTATGCATTTGGACGAAACTAACATCTCCGTATTTATTACGGAGGTACTGTAGGAGTGTCTGTGTTTTACATATTGAGACTGTGTCTGTTGCCCGAGCAAAGAAGAAATGTAGAGAGACTCAAAGTCTGTTTTAGTAATTTAATTAACATAGATACCACAAAGACGGATCACACTGAATGCCCAGCTGGCACCTCTGATCTGAAGCTAGGACTGTTAAATATTAGATCTCTCACATCTAAAACAGTTATTGTTAATGAAATTATCACAGATCAGGAATTTGATATTCTCTGTTTAACTGAAACCTGGATTAAACAGGATGAGTATGTAGCTCTAAATGAAGCTAGTCTCCTGGATACAGCTACATACACCAGCCATGGCTAACTGGTAGAGGAGGCGTTACAATGATAATTTGTCTATCGTACAAAAACACGGACACAAATTAAATTAACCTCAACGAGGCGCTGGAAACAAGAAAATGCAAGCAAATTCAACAGAATGCAATGTCTACTGCATTAAAGACGCCTATGAAAGATGCACGTAAGTTACACATCGTTGAAACTGAGTAAAGTTGCGAGAAGACTTTATGGGAAGCAACGTTGATGTGCTAGTGTACACTCATAAAGACGAACACAAACGCGATCAGGTCAACAAACACAAACGCACCTGAGGCTCAAGGCCTCACAGAATTCATAGCTAAGGTGGATCGCTGGAGAGCGGACACCAAGGACACTAAGGGCCACTCTATGACGTCGCGAACACGCGAAGATGTCTCGCCAGGCGTCCAAGATGTCCTCCTCATCTCGCCGCAAAGAAGAAACCGACAGAGCAGCTCTGCTGGCAAAAGCAGCAACCTTGGACAAACGTCTCGAGTTAGAAATGGAGGAAGCACAACTAAAGGCACGACTAGAAATGGAGGAAGCACAACTAACGGCAAAAAGGGAAAGGCTGGAAATCAAAACGGCGCTCACTATGCGCGATGCCAAATTGAGAGTGCTTCAATGTCAAGATCGCAAATACAACAGCCGATCGCCCAAGAGAAAGAGCGCTCTCATTGAATCAAGCAGCTTGCGCCCGAGCAGCGTGCACTCTCACCTTCCCAACTCAACATGCAACAGCCGAGCGCAGCCTGCGAAGGAGAGCGCAGTCACTGAATCGAGCAACGTGCACCTAAGCAGCGCGCACTCTACAGACTTGGAACGCATTGAACTCGACAGGTGGAAGCTTCGCTCACACCAGCACTACGAGCTCCACGGAACAAGAGCCAAGTTCGCCCAGCTGGTGGACGTCATCGATCAACAAGCCAGACTGTACTCCGACCCGTCCTTCGCTGACCTGGACGCCGCAACCAGCGACAGAAAACCCAGTCACACATCCCTTCAAGGACCCAAACAAAAGGACCAAGGAAAACCCAGGGTCAGCGTCGCAACCGAGGACAGACAGGTTGGTAAATATTACAAAGACTCCAGAGCATTACCTGTCAGCGCCTTCACTAAACCGTGCGCACATTGCAAAGGGGAGCATATCTTAGACAATTGCTTCCAATTTAATGATAAGATACACAAAGACAAAGTAGAATTCTTAAAAAGAAACGGATTCTGTTTCGGACGTTTAAGAAAGGGTCATTTATGGACCCTTAAATTTTCTCAGACCAGAAAATTAACATGTTCATTGTGCTCAAAGCCACATCCTCGCATGCTACACAGAGCAGTGCAAGACACGGCGCATTTAGTTACAAGCGCCAACGATAACTAAACTGAAGGTGATACAAAAAATACACCACGTGCAGTGAGTCACGAATCAAATGCGTTCACTGGGGCTGGAGGTAATTGCATCCTCCCCATTGTACCCGTTAAAATAAAGTCCAAGAAATGTGACACAATAGAAGCCATGGACTATCAAGTGAGAGTCCCCGAGAAGGACACAGATCTGCTGCGCTTCCTATGGTGGCTGAATGGAGATGTGAACCAAGACTTAGTTGAATATAAAATGGTAGTTCATCTGTTCGGTGCAAAATCGTCGCCTAGTGTTGCTAACTTCGCCCTCAGAAAGACAGCAGAAGAAAACCGCAGCAGTGCACCTGCTGTGGCAGTCAATACAGTACTTAAGAACTTTTATGTAGACGACTGCCTGAAATCTGTTTCGAGTCATGACCAAGCAGTAGCCCTATACAACAATCTCACAAGTCTCTGTGCAAGCGGAGGATTTAACCTCACTAAATGGGCAAGCAATAGCCATGCCCTACTGAATGTCATTCCCGAGAGCGAAAGGATCAAAGACATGAGAGACTTAGACTTGAGTAAGGATGCACTTCCGGTTGAGAGAGCTCTGGGGGTGCTGTGGTGCATTAACTCAGACATGTTCAAGTTCATAATTAGTTTAAAGTAACGACCTGTGACAAGACGAGGAATCCTGTCAATCACCAGTTCGATTTACGACCCCTTAGGTCTTCTCGCGCCTGTCATACTGCCAGGGAAAACTCTAATGCAACAGTTATGTAAAGAAAAACAAGCCTGGGATGATGACATTCCCGAGCAGTTTGCAACGGCATGGAAAACCTGGCTGCAAGAGCTGCATAGGCTGTCCGAGTTCAGCATAGCAAGGTGCATAAAACCAGCTGACTTCGGAGTTACAGCTAAAGCACAACTCCACCACTTCTTGGATGCAAGTGAAATGGGATACGGAGTTATCTCATACCTCAGGTTAGTAAATGCTGATGGACTTACATATTGTGCATTCATGATGGGGAACTCCCGTGTAGCAGCCCTGAAACAAACCACCATACCACGAATGAAACTGACTGCGGCAATGGTCGCTGTAAAAAATGACAAAATTTTGAAGGAACAGCTAGAATTGAAATTGCTGGACTCTATGTTTTGGACTGACAGTACAACTGTTTTGAGATACATTGATAATGAAACACTTCGTTTTAAAACCTTTGTGGCCAACAGAATCTCCATTATAAGAGAGTCAACCAAGTCACAGCAATCGAGGTACGTTAATACCTCAAAAAACCCAGCTGACTCTGCCTCCAGGGGGGCATCCTGTGAAAAGTTTATGAAAAATGTTAACTGGATCCATGGTCCCTCCTTGAAAATATTCATGATACATCAATAAAAGAAAATGATGATGAAATTAAGCTCTCAGCTTTAGTGAATATTGTGAGCATTACAAAATGCGCAGACGCAGTGAGTAAATTGGTTAATCATAACTCTGATTGGCACAAGTTAAAAAGATCCGTTGCCTGGATCCTTCGCATCAGAGACATGCTCAAACAAAAAACAGAAAGGGTTAGAACACAAGTAGATAACCCAAAGACAGAAGATCACAAGTCTCTAACAGTTCAAAACCTAACAAGAGCAGAAAACGAAATCATTAAATTTACTCAAAGACAAAATTTTAAGGAAGAAATTCTCACGTTGCAAAAAGGGTAAAGCAGCAGCAGAATTCAAACAGGGAATTCCCACACAGCAAAAACGCAAGGCATCTGTAAAAAGAAACAGTTGTTTGTCCAAAACTGGACCCAGTACTACAGAATGGATTGCTGAGAGTCGGAGGACGTCTCGGCAGGTCCGCAATGCCAGAGCACGTTAAACACCCAGTCATTGTACCTAAAGACTCACATATCACAACGTTAATATTAAGAGACGTTCATGATAAGATCGGACACAGTGGCAGAAATTACATGCTTTCAGAATTGCGGCAGAAATACTGGATTCCGACTGCTAACTCACTCGTAAGACAGTTTCTCTCCAGGTGTGTGATATGCAGAAAGTCTAGAACTAAAACATGTGAGCAAAAAATGTCAGAATTGCCAACCGACAGAATAATACCAGACCACCCACCCTTAACTAATGTGGGAGTAGACTACTTCGGACCCTTCGAGGTCAAACGTGGCAGAGGTAACATTAAAAGATATGGCGTACTTTTCACTTGTCTGACAACAAGAGCCGTGCACATTGAAATGCGTCAGTTATGAGAAGTGACAATGGAACAAACTTCATAGGCGCTGAGACTGAACTGCGCGAGGCTATTCAGCAATGGAATCAGTCACGAATTGAAAGCTTCCTCACTCAAAGGAACATACAGTGGACATTCAACCAGCCCTCTGGATCTCACTTTGGTGGAATATGGGAAAGACAGATCAGGTCAGTTAGAAAGATCTTGAGATCAGTACTGAAAGAACAAACATTAACTGACGAGAGTCTGCATACATTCATGTGTGAAGTAGAAGCGATAATGAATAACCGACCCCTCACTACTGTCTCGGAAGATCCCACAGATCTGGAACCTCTGACACCTAACCACCTGCTGCTGATGAAAAAACAGCCAAACCTGCCCCCTGGACTTTTCAAAAAGGAAGACGTATATGCACGTCGCAGGTGGAAGCAGATTCAGTACCTATCAGACCTATTCTGGAAGCGATGGGTGCGTGAATACTTGCCCTTGCTCCAGGAACGGCAAAAATGGTTTCAAGATAGAAAAACACCTTTCGATTGGAGACATAGTTTTAATAATTGATGAGTCTTCTCCAAGAAATTCATGGGTCATGGGAAGAATCACGAAAGTGTTCCCCGACAAAAGGGGACTTGTGAGACGCGTGCTAGTTAAAACTAAGACCAACACTCTGGAAAGACCCATCGACAAGCTGTGCCTCATATGTGAAATGGACTGTTAAATGTATGCTAATATGTTATGAAATTTTATATGCAAATATAAACACCTGAGATAAATATTATACATTTACAAGATTTACAACGTTTAGAAGGGTAAGAAGGTTTGATTTCATGGCTTTGTCAAAAAAAAAAAAAAAAAAACCTCCAATTGTAATTGTCAGTCTCCATGCCTGTCAATTAGGGGCTGGAATGTTAGACCCATATCGTACTTGTTATGAATTTGTTGTTGTGTTTATTTTATTTTATTTGTTTTATTTCATTTATTCTACCTTATTCTATTCATTAGTTAAGAAGTAAGCATTAAGTTTATTACATAAGCCATAAGCTTTAAATTTGTTAGTTATGCATCCATTTTGACAATCGTAAGTTGGTCTGTGATGTCATTCCACTATGACATGTATTTGTATGACTATCGCATGATAGAAAAGTCAGTTTAGATGCGGAAGGCTACAGAAACACAAGCTTTTGACCGTACGCTCTCGTAAGTAGATATATACAACAAGAGTGTTATTATATACGTGAGCTAAGAATGTAAGATACAGCAACTAGGTTGTTGTAAAAGTCAGAGATTTGCAAGATGCAGCAACTGGTGTCTGTAACCACAGTGGATTTACTCAAGACGACTGTATGAAGTGTTGATTCTTTGATGCTGACAAAATAAACTACAAGAGACAAAGAGATCGGACTTCTGTTGTGTGAGTGTAACTTTAAACCAAAGCTATGCGTCAAAACTAGTGAAATAATATGACTGCAACTACAACTGTCATTTACAGTTTAGGCATTTGGCAGACGCTCTTATCCAGAGCGACTTACAAAAAGTGCTTTAAAGTATACATCACTGGATACATACAGTGGTGTGACAACCAGACTGCTCATTACCGTCGCACTCACCGCCGTGGAAAGCGGCAGCGGCCAAAATAAACCAGGAGCATTTCAAAATAATTCGTGAAATGACCGCCAGTTGGTGCAAATTGACATTTTCCGTCGTATCGGTTTTTAAATATATTCAGAGCTTAAGTCATAATAAAGTCAAAACAATATGTTGTAGCGAAGTAATACTACAATTATGATAGTTTACACATCCAACAAACATGAAAAACTATAAATATAAAAAATATGAGTTAGAAAACATTGGTTTTATATTGTTTAGACAGACTCTCTGTTTTTATCTGTTTAGTGTTATTATTAAAGAAAACAGCACAAACAACAGCACTAGGGCTTTAAAAAAAATTATTTCGACAATACTTACAGTTGTTATCTGGCACTGAACCAAAATATATTGTCTTACATTTGTGAATAAAATATCATTGTTTTATTCAGAGATTTACAGTATTTGTGCAAAATAATAGTTATGCAATATAATTACAGGCTCTGGATTAGTTTTTTGTTTGCAGTATAAAACCAAAATACATCTTACTATTTTTGAGAGATTTGTCGTAAAAAAAAAAACTGTTTTTTTTTTCAGATATTTGTCTGTACAAAATAATATTTATGCAATATAATCACAGGCTCTTGATTCGTTATTCATTTGCAATATAAACCAAAATACATTAATCATATAATATAAACCAAAATATTTAATTTGCTGTATTAAATATTTATGCCGTCTCATCAAGGATCCAAAGATTGCGTTGTACTAAATAATATTTTTGCTGATTTTTTTCTGCGATTCAGTTGTACTGAATGATGTTTTACTGTATGTTTATATTTAAAAAATATGAGTTAGAAAACATTGGTTTTATTTTGTTTAGACAGACTCTCTGTTTTTATCTGTTTAGTGTTATTATTAAAGAAAACAGCACAAACAACAGCACTAGGGCTTTTAAAAAAAATTTTTTTCGAGTGTTTTATTCAGAGATTTACAGTATTTGTGCAAAATAATAGTTATGCAATATAATTACAGGCTCTGGATTTGTTTTTCGTTTGCAGTATAAAACCTTTTATAAAAGCTTTTTATGTCCACCATTTAATAATGATTTAATTATCAATAATTAAAGCTGCTCACATCGCGTGCTTTCACGTTAAAAATGCAGTGTTTAATCAGCAAGTATAGAGTACTGTATCTCTTCCATTTCAGTGATTAAAAAATGGTAAAAATATCAATTTTGGAATCCATAGACGCTCAAACTGCAAAAGAACATGATAATAATAATCAAAAGAGTAATATTATTATTTTTGCTGTTTATGTCCACCATTTAATAATGATTTAATTATCAATAATTAAAGCTGCTCACATCGCGCGCTTTCACTTTAAAAATGCAGTGTTTAATCAGCAAGTATATGTCGCCTCTCTTTATGATTGATAAATATTCTGACTGAAACAAATCTGCTCTTGTCGGATTGTTTATTTTTTATGAAAGAGGAGAGTAGAAGGGGAAACGTTTGCATGATCCCGCGTGTGCGCCTTTAACTTTGATCTAAAGTCAGATGAACGCGCGCGCCGATATGAGAGATTAGATCTTTCAGCACGCCGATGTCAGTCCCTATAGCAAGGAGCATTTACTGATCACATTTAAACAATTTATTCATACAGATGTACATGTTTTATAGGTTTGTTACTGAAGAACTGTGGCAGCGGGCACACCTAAAAATAAACGCAGGATTATTTTTTTTTATAGTTTTATATAAATAAAAAATGCTTTTATAAATGTGGGCTACTGTTATCTACAGTACTTCAGTACTTATATTTCACGTCTGTGAGGCGAGTGTACACGGAGTTTGGGTTCATTTTCTGACGCGCTCAAGTTCACCGAAAACAATACAGAACCCCGTTTAGTGTAATTTATTTAATTTAATAAATCTACTACAAATTTAAAGAACACAAAATATAAGATGACACAAGACCCTGGATTCGTTTTTCGTTTGCAGTATAAAACCAAAATACATCTTACTATTTTTGAGAGATTTGTTTAAAAAAAATCTAAAAAATAAATAAATAAAAATTCAGATATTTTCTGTACAAAATAATATTTATGCAATATAATCACAGGCTCTTGATTCGTTATTCGTTTGCAATATAAACCAAAATACATTAACCATATAATATAAACCAAAATATAAACCAAAATATTTAATTTGCTGTATTAAATATTTATGCCGTCTCATCAAACTCGCAACTCACTCCGAAGAGCATCCTTCTCTGCCTCTGTCTGTTTCCTTCCTTCACAGAATTCTGTTGACCAGGGCTTGAAATTTAATATCGTATATAATATTTAATATTGGCATAATATCCCTGCCCCAATGCTCACAGCTGTACAGTGTGAATTGAAATAATAACAAGTGTTTTTCTTTACTGAATAGGCAGAGCCTCTGAATAGGCAGAGCCGTTGATGTCTTTGGTTTCGGCTGTGAGTGGATGCGCTGTAGTAATCCACGTTTTATACAGATTACATAACCTTTTTTCAGTCATGATATACTAACATATATTTCAGTCATGATTTCAGTCATGATACAGTATACTAACATATTTTTGCCGTGTAGTGCGCGCGCAACATCTAAAGGGCGAGCGTTCACACAGCTGACCAAATCGCCCCTCCCCCAAACAGCGCAGCGAGGAGCATTTACATTTAAACAGGTTTTACAGGTGTGCTTTGCGAAGTCAGACACATACAGTACTGTACAAATGCAAATAACCTGTGAATGGCTGTTCTCACCTACAGTATACACTCGGAGAAACTAGAATGAGCAAGAATGAGATTTTTCTTACCATAACATGTAGTGTTATTAATCACTCTACACTGTTTTTAATTACTTTTAATTTTATTTATAAATAAACAAACCAAATAAAATTATTCCATGTGTAAAATAGCATTAAAAATGATGGGTCGTGTATCGAGCGATTAAAAAACAATACAAGGCACGTTATGATAAGGAACCTTTCTACAGTACAGTATCTCTTCCATTTCAGTGATTAAAAAGCGGTAAAAATGTCAATTTTGGAATCCACAGACGCTCAAACAGCAAAAGAACATGATAATAATAATCAAAATAATATTATTATTCTTTTTGCTTTTTATGTCCACCATTTAATAATGATTTAATTATCAATAATTAAAGCTGCTCACATCGCGCGCTTTCACTTAAAAAATGCAGTGTTTAATCAGCAAGTATATGTCGCCTCTCTTTATGATTGATAAATATTCTGACTGAAACAAATCTGCTCGTGTCGGATTGTTCATTTTTTATGAAAGAGGAGAGTAGAAGGGGAAACGTTTGCATGATCCCGCGTGTGCGCCTTTAACTTTGATCTAAAGTCAGATGAACGCGCGCGCCGATATGAGAGATTAGATCTTTCAGCACGCCGATGTCAGTCCCTATAGCAAGGAGCATTAACTTACATCTAAACTGAGTCATTTACATAAATCACTGATCACATTTAAACAATTTATTCATACAGATGTACATGTTTTATAGGTTTGTTACTGAAGAACTGTGGCAGCGGGCACACCTAATAATAAATGCCGTATTATTATTATTTTTTTTATTTATAGTTTTATATAAATAAAAATGCTTTCATAAATGTGGGCTACTGTTATCTACTTCAAATATTTGTTAAAACAGCCAGGAAACTCACTCTGACCATTTTAATAATTCATTGATAAATTAGTGATTCCTCGTCGTCTCCGCAGCAGTGAGCGCGCCTATAATTCACTTCTCATACGAATTACATAATCTAATAATTTTTTTCATTAGTTTATATTAAAGCAGATATTTCTCTTTCTATGAGTATATATTTTTTCTAATTACAGTACGGGGTTGTTGTTCTTGCCATGTTACTGTGTGTGCTTTGCCATCTCAGACACATGCAAATACTGTAATACACCTCAAGTGTGAATAGCTGTTCTCACCTATACACTCGGAGAAACTAAAATCACCACTGTTCATGGTTTCAGCAAACTGGGGAGGATCTTGGATCTTGCTTCAGGCCTCTTCTTAAATTTGTGTAAATTTAAAATCTGAAAGCTGCTCACATCGCGCGCTTTCACTTAAAAAAAAATCCAGTGTTTAATCAGCAAGTATGTCGCCTCTCTTTATGATTGATAAATATTCTGACTGAAACAAATCTGCTCGTGTCGGCTCATATCGGGAGCATTTTTGATGCTTGTGAATAAGCTGTACTCTTTGTACACCCACGACTGCGTGGCCACTACCAACTCCACCTCCATCATCAAGTTTGCTGACGACACCGTCGTGGTCGGACTGATCACCAACAATGATGAGTCGGACTACTTAGAGGAGATTGGAAATCTGGAGAACTGGTGCCAGAGGAACAATCTCCTCCTGAACGTCAGTAAGACAAAGGAGCTGATAGTGGACTTTAGTACAAAGCAGGAGAGGAACTACCAGACCCCCGTCATCAACAGGAGCCCAGTGGAGAGAGTGGACAGCTTCAGATACCTCGGTGTTCACATCACGCAGGACCTATCATGGTCCTGTCACATCAGCACCATGGTGAAAAAAGCCCGGCAGCGTCTCTACCACCTCAGACGCTTGAGAGACTTTAGACTGCCCTCCAAGATGCTCAGGAACTTCTACTCCTGCACCATAGAGAGCATCCTGACGGGAAATATCACGACCTGGTTCGGGAACAGCACCATGCAGGACAGACGAGCTCTACAGAGGGTGGTGCGATCAGCCGAGCGCATCATCCGCACCTACACTCCATCTACAGCAAGCGGTGCTGGACTAAGGCCAGGAAGATCATGAAGGACCTCATTCACCCCAGTAATGGACTGTTCTCTTTGTTGCGGTCTGGGAAGAGATTCCGCTCCCTGAAGGCCAACACAGAGAGACTGAGGAGGTGCTTCTTCCCGCAGGCGATAAGGTCTCTCAATCATCACTACATCACACAGGACTAATAACATCTTTTAAGCTCACAACACTGACTGAACAATCATGGACACATTTATACACACTTGCACTAAATACTCATACATCTGGACAATTGCACATGTCACCTCCATGCATATTTGCACAACCACTGACACTTTAATCATATATTTTTGCAATATTTTATTATGCCTTATGCACAGTTAATTTTACTAGTTAAAATTATTTCTTTAGTATTTACTTTTTATTGATTATTTATTTTACGTACAAGATTTTATTTTTTTTATTTTTTTAAGGTCACTGGCGGTCGTATAAAGCATTTCACTGCATATTATACTGTGTATGATTGTGTATGTGACCAATAAAATTTGAATTTGAAAATTTGAATTTAAACCTTTTAGTCAATGTACGTTAAATGTGTGCGCTGTTTAACTTTGCCGAGTTTTGATCTAAAGTCAGATGAACGCGCGCGCCGATATGAGAGATTAGATATCTCTTTCAGCAAACACATTTACAGGAGCATTTACTTACATCTAAACTGAGTCATTTACATAAATCACTGATCACATTTAAACAATTTATTCATACAGATGTACATGTTTTATAGGTTTGTTACTGAAGAACTTTGGCAGCGGGCACACCTAATAATAAATGCCGTATTATTATTTTTTTTATTTATTTATAGTTTTATATAAATAAAAATGCTTTTATAAATGTGGGCTACTGTTATCTACTTCAAATATTTGTTAAAACAGCCAGGAAACTCACTCTGACCATTTTAATAATTCATTGATAAATTAGTGATTCCTCGTCGTCTCCGCAGCAGTGAGCGCGCCTATAATTCACTTCTCATACGAATTACATAATCAAATTTTTTTTTTCATTAGTTTGTATTAAAGCAGATATTTCTCTTTCTATAAGTATATATTTTTCACGTCTGTGAGGCGAGTATACACAGAGTTTGGGTTCATTTTCTGACGCGCTCAAGTTCACCAAAATCAATACAGAACCCCGTTTACTTTATTTATTTAACAAAATCATAAAGTTTTTTCGTCATTGTGTGTGCACCTAAATAAAAGTAGAGTCTTATAAAAGCTACAAATTTAAAGAACACAAAATATAAGATGACACAAGACCCTACACGTGTAGCCTTTCTACTGTAATTAAACAGTTTACAATGTTTACGTTGCTTGAATTCGATCCTAAAAAAATGAATTTAATTTTAATTATAAATTTGTACTGTAATGTTACTACTGTGATTATGAATTCGTTTATTTACAATGTTTAACTTTATTTTATCTGCAACGACGTGCAGCTGTGGACGACCTGCGCCTCATTAAGCCTGGAGAGAACGAACTGATGCCTGAGGCGTCAGTCTATAGTTATATAGCGCCACTCAGTGGTAAAAGCCAGCAAACGCACAAACCCAAATGCTGACGCCATACACGCCATACACCGGCGACGGTAGAAGTCGCATACTGCCTGTGCACCCACTGTACTTACACTGGGTCAACTAAGTTAACTAAGTGCCATTAGTCAAACACAACTGGGGGGGAGGTGATTAGTCCAAGTATTGGAGAAACAGATACGTCTTGAGTCGTCATTTAAAGGTAGTCAAAGTCGCTGTCCAGACAACTAGGGGAAGTTCGTTCCACCTCCTAGGTGCCAGAACGGAAAAGATTCTGGATGAATGCCGCCCTTGATCCCTGAGAGATGGTGGGATGAGGCGAGCAGTGCTGGAGGATCGAAGGGAACATGGTGTAGTGCGTGGTGTGATTAGAGCAGAGTGGTAAGTGGGTGCTGGGCCATTTTTAGCTTTGTAGGCAAGCATCAGCATTTTGAATTTGATGCGGGCAACTACAGGAAGCCAGTGAAGGTAGCGGAGGAGTGGGGTGTGTGGGAGAACTTGGGAAGGTTAAAAACGAGACGTGCTGCTGCATTCTAGATCAGTTGCAGAGGACGAATCGTGGACAGAGGCAGGCCCGCCAGGAGTGAGTTGCAGGAGTCCAGTCTTGAAATAACAAGGGACTGAACAAGCACCTGAGTAGCCTGTGAATAAAGGAATGGGCAGATTCTTCTGATATTGTAAAGAAGAAATCTACAAGAGCGAGTAAGGTTGGGGATGTGTGGGGAAAATGACAGATGATTGTCCACAGTTACCCCAAGATTGCGGGCGGTGGCTGAAGGAGTGATTTGGTTGTTGTCTTGACCTGGGGATGAGTCATAAGGGATGAACAACAGTTCGGATTTACTCAGATTGAGCTTCAGCTGATGAGCTGGCATCCAGGATGAGGTGTCTGCCAGACATGCTGAGATCCGGGTGGAAACCTGAGGGTCAGAGGGAGGAAACGAGAGAGTAAGTTGGGTGTGTCATCTGCATAACAATGGTATGAAAATCCATGCGATGATATGACCTTACCAAGAGACCGGGTATAGAGGTAGAACAGAAGAAAACCAAGTACTAAACCCTGCGGGACACCAGTAGAGAGTTTACGTGGGGCAGATGTAAAACATTCACATCAACTACCACAAAGAGCTTTACCAGTAATCTCCCAGAGTTATCAACTTTGATTGGATCACCACCTGACCCCACAGAACTCGATCAGGTGACTGAATATTTAGAGTCGACATTCCGTTATACCTTAGATTATAAAAGAAAAATTATTAGAGATAATAAACTCACTCCCTGGTATAGCTACCACACACGCACAGAAACAGCACTCAATAAAAGTAGTAAATGACCTGCTATTGGCCTCTGATCAGGGTTGTGTAACTATGCTTGTATTACTCGACCTCAGTGCAGCTTTTGACAACATTGATCATAGTATTCTTCTTCACAGATTAGAAAATGTAGTAGGAATTAAGGGTACTGCTCTCTCCTGGCTCAAATCCTACTTGACCGATGGTTATCATATGTAGACTTAAATGATGATTATTCTGCATGTTCTCAAGTGGAGTTTGGTGTTCCACAGTGTTCAGTTTTAGGCCTACTGCTTTTTTTTACATGCTTTTTACCTTTACATGCTTCCTCTGGGCAACATAATCCGTAAGCATGGAATTAGTTTTCATTGTTATGCTGATGACACAATTATATATCTCAGCAAAACCAGAGAAAAAACAGCTTACTAAAGTTGAGCAATGTGTGCTTTTATCACCTCTAGGTCAGACTATTGTAATGCCTTACAGTCTGGTTGCTCAACTAGGTGCATAAACAAGTTTCAGGTAGTCCAGCAGCAGCAAAAGTCCTCACTAGAACCAAAAGATATGAGCACATCACACCCATCTTAGCTTCACTTCATTGGCTCCCTGTGAAATTTCGCATTGAAAAGTATTACTTAAATAATAATACTATTGATATATAAAGCATTAAATGGTCTCGCGCCGCAGTATCTGAGTGAACTGCTAGTGTCTTACGATCCGCCACGCCTACTTCGATCAAAGGATGCAGGCTGCTTGTCAGTACCACGTATTATGCAAACTACAGCTGGGGGCAGAGCTTTTTCTTACAAAGCCCCAAAGTTATGGAATAGCCTTCCATATAGTCTTCGGGACTCAGATACACTCTCAGTGTCTAAGTCTAGCCTAAAAACCTATTTATTTAATCAAGCATTTTTATAAATAGATTTGTCTTGGGTAAAGGAGCAGATCTGGGGGACTCATGGATGTAGAGTATTAGGTGAACTGGTATGTTTAGATACTATCTTCCCCACTCTCATTGATAACTCAGGTTTGTTGACGGTGATGTGATTGTTTGCTTTACATCTCAGGGAGCCCTCATGTCTGTGTTTCCTTCTGGCTCTCCCTTTTAGTTATGCTGTTATAGTTAGTCCTCCCGGAGTCTCTGCTTGCACTCTAAATATACAGTGGTGTGAAAAACTATTTGCCCCCCCTCCTGATTTCTTATTCTTTTGCATGTTTGTCACACAAAATGTTTCTGATCATCAAACACATTTAACTATTAGACAAAGATAACACAAGTAAACACAAAATGCAGTTTTTAAATGAGGGGTTTTATTATTTAGGGAGAAAAAAAATCCAAACCTCCATGGCCCTGTGTGAAAAAGTAATTGCCCCCTGAACCTAATAACTGGTTGGGCCACCCTTAGCAGCAATAACTGCAAACAAGCGTTTGCGATAACTTGCAACGAGTCTTTTACAGCGCTCTGGAGGAATTTTGGCCGACTCATCTTTGCAGAATTGTTGTAATTCAGCTTTATTTGAGGGTTTTTTAGCATGAAGCGCCTTTTTAAGGTCATGCCACAACATCTCAATAGGATTCAGGTCAGGACTTTGACTAGGCCACTCCAAAGTCTTCATTTTGTTTTTCTTCAGCCATTCAGAGGTGGATTTGCTGGTGTGTTTTGGGTCATTGTCCTGCTGCAGCACCCAAGATCGCTTCAGCTTGAGTTGACGAACAGATGGCCGGACATTCTCCTTCAGGATTTTTTGGTAGACAGTAGAATTCATGGTTCCATCTATCACAGCAAGCCTTCCAGGTCCTGAAGCAGCAAAACAACCCCAGACCATCACACTACCACCACCATATTTTACTGTTGCTATGATGTTCTTTTTCTGAAATGCTGTGTTACTTTTACGCCAGATGTAACGGGACACGCACCTTCCAAAAAGTTCAACTTTTGTCTCGTCGGTCCACAAGGTATTTTCCCAAAAGTCTTGGCAATCATTGAGATGTTTTTTTAGCAAAATTGAGACGAGCCTTAATGTTCTTTTTGCTTAAAAGTGGTTTGCGCCTTGGAAATCTGCCATGCAGGCCATTTTTGCCCAGTCTCTTTCTTATGGTGGAGTCGTGAACACTGACCTTAATTGAGGCAAGTGAGGCCTGCAGTTCTTTAGATGTTGTCCTGGGGTCTTTTGTGGCCTCTCAGATGAGTTGTCTCTGCACTCTTGGGGTAATTTTGGTCGGCCGGCCACTCCTGGGAAGGTTCACCACTGTTCCATGTTTTTGCCATTTGTGGATAATGGCTCTCACTGTGGTTCGCTGGAGTCCCAAAGCTTTAGAAATGGCTTTATAACCTTTACCAGACTGATAGATCTCAATTACATTTGTTCTCTTTTGTTCCTGAATTTCTTTGGATCTTGGCATGATGTCTAGCTTTTGAGGTGCTTTTGGTCTACTTCTCTGTGTCAGGTAGCTCCTATTTAAGTGATTTCTTGATTGAAACAGGTGTGGCAGTAATCAGGCCTAGGGGTGACTACAGAAATTGAACTCAGGTGTGATAAACCACAGTTAAGTTATTTTTTAACAAGGGGGGCAATCACTTTTTCACACAGGCTATGTAGATTTGGAGTTTTTTTCCTCCCTTAATAACGTAAACCTTCATTTAAAAACTGCATTTTGTGTTCAATTATGTTATCTTTGACTAATAGTTAACGGTTTTTGATGAGCAGAAACATTTAAGTGTGACAAACATGCAAAAGAATAAGAAATCAGGAAGGGGGCAAATAGTTTTTCACACCACTGTACAATAACATTATACATTATGTGACTGCGACCATACCTAACTGTTATCTCTCCTCTTCTGCTCTCCCCTCTGCTGTTCTCTCTCCCCATCCCTCTTGAGCAACACATGTCGTTCCTGAGCTGCCAGTGATCCAGACTCGCTCTGCCCTCTGGACCTGACTGACCCATCCTGGTGCCCCGCTTCTGGTTGGAGATCTCGTCACATGGATGCCCCATGTGTCTCTTTGGGATGTGTCTGGTGTCTGGGGATGGTTTCACTCTACTGTGGGAGAAAATTCTTCCACCTTGTTGAAGTTGCCTGAATTTAAAATATCAAACAGTTAACAAATTAATTACAATCAAAATTAAAGAAGATTTCAGACGCCACACAGAACTGGAAGAAGTAAGAGGATTTATTGCAGCAATAAAACCAAGTGCGCCGCACTTGCAATGCTTAAGTCATAAATACAAGCACTGTCAAGAGCAGACTGAATTCACAGTAAAAGACACACACCTTTTATACACTTCATGAGAAGGAGGGGGGAGTCCCGGGGAATTTCCCGACCCCTCCTCTGTACACTCTTTTTGCTGACCACATCAAATTTTTATTCCATTATAATCCAGTTCTATCAATTGTTTTATTCCAGTTTCTATCAATTAATTCTTCCATTATAATTATGTTTCTCTTATCTTGTACCATTACATCATACACCTCGCTATCTGACTCCTCTCCATGCTCATAACTTTCTCCATTATAATTTATTTTCATTAATAATTATTTTCTATTATCTTTACACTTTTCATATCTTTTTTATAAAAATATAGGGGTGTTGCTTGTTTTCAAGACTTTTTCCTCGTGTTTCTTTGGTTTATTCTTAATTTCTCAAAAGACCAGTCATGGGTAAGCATCTCCTTTATACTACTGTACTTAATTTATTTATTATTTATTACTTATTTGCCTTATTTTACCCTATTCAATGTTTTTATACATGTCATACTATTTTATAGCTAACTGCAACTTCTCCATTGATGACATCATCCCTGTGGATGATTCGGACAGCCAGGGCAGTTCAGATCGTGTTCCTTCTGAGGACTTTTATTTCTGTCGATGCCTTTTACCCCTTGTGTTTTGTATTTTACGTTGGGCTTTTATACTTTGTATTTTATATTATTATCATGTAGATACGCTTACTGTATTTTATCCTGTTTAAAATGTTATTCATAAAACTCTCTGTGGCTCTGATTTATTTCTTGTCTGTCCATCCAGTCTGTGCCCAAGGCCATTTTCACACACACATAGGGGAAACCCCTGCTCTGTGTTTCTCCCTTATCACTCTGCGCACACACATTCTGTTGGCAGATTCCGGCCACCTGCGCACAGACACATACACACATTGTCTCCTGATCCTTCTGAATTTTGGTTTTAATGTATGATTGATTACATAGTCACCCCGTCAGCCCCTCTCTTATTAAGTTTCCACGGCCTGACCATCCGTTCTTTCCCTCATTAATCTTTCAGGTTCGTCCAATTATTTTTGATTTCTGGTCTTATGTCTCCCTTATCTTATCTTCTGTCCTTGGTTTTGTTGGCTGCTCCTGGTCTTTTCTACAGTTCTCAAGAGACGGACCAAGTATAAGCATCTCTTTACTTGGTATTATGTAAATGCACATACTAGTTTATTTTTCCTACTTTATTAAGCTCTATTCTTAATATCTGATTGTGTCTTTTAGATCTTTGTCTATAATTTTACTTAAACATGTGCACGTGTGTCTATCACTTGTTTTAATCCTTCATTAAGTGTGTGCGCTCACACTCTGCCAAGTCCGACACCTGGCGCCTTATCTTGTCTATGTTTTACGACCTGTCATGCTCCTTGGTCTAGTGGGTTTCGGGTACCCCTGTTTTTCTGCTTTTCCTGACTTTCCCCTGTCTGTTTTTTAATGCTATAATGGTGATTCTTAATTCTTATTTATATTTCTACCTGCATAAATATATGTTGATCAAAATTTGCTTACACTACCATAAGACAGTTCTGGCCTCAACTGGTGTTGACAGCTGTTTCTCTGAGGACTTGACTTGGCTGCAGTTGCTCAATAGTTCAATTTCCTACAACTCTAGCTGAGTCTCCAATAACTACCTGGACTCCATATTAACATCAATTAACATCAACTGTTATAGCTGAACTGGCTGCCACCTAACACACAGTATGAATGCAGATCAATTCATGCTTTCTGTTTCACCCAAATAAGGATGGGTTCCCTGTTGACTCTGGTTCCTCTCAAGGTTTTTTCCTTGCCACTGTCGCCCTCGGCTTGCTCACCACGGACTATCTGACATTTTGATTCATGCACACTCACATTCCATACAAACTTAAATAATCCTTTTGATTGTGTGAAGCTGCTTTGTGACAATGACAATTGCTAAAAGCGCTGTACAAATAAAATTTAATTGAATGGCGGATCATAAAACAATAGCAGTTCACTCAGGTCCCATGGCACGGGACCATTTATTGTTTTACAGGTTAATTGTAGTATTTTCAAATCAATAAAAATTTTCAATTGCAGTAAATGCAGTGTGGCCAAGATACAGATGTCGGCATTAAGAATGCACGTTTCGAGAAAAGGGATCCCGTGACTTGCCGCGGCTTTGCGCGGCTGCGTGCGGGAAACTGTGAAAATGCCCTTCATTACCTGTAGGGGGCAGTCGTGTTTCAGTCTGAAGTATTGTTTGTCTACTGAAGCCGAAAATGTGTCCAAATTAAACCGCGCATGCGTGTTTGGAGACGCTGTGCCCACGCTGTGGATCAGTCGGTTGTGGATCATCACGGAGGTACTACACGGCGTGGCTGGAGCTGGAGTTTGTCGTGTTCGAGGTAAGTTTACCTTTCTGTTTTGGATGTGATTCTCGCCTTCAAGACTCCCAATTAATGTTAATCTTAATTTCAGGACATACAATTAACAATATTTCAGTTTTTAATAGTGTGGAGATTCACAAAACACTGTTTTCGTGTAAAAACCTGAACCTACGGAGCCCCCCAGGGGTCCTGTGGTAAATAAATAAATAAAATAAATAAATAAATAAATAAATAACGAACCGAGCGCGCGGATTAATAAACCGAGATGCGTGTTTCTTACCCCCACCCCTCGTGAAAACGGCGTGTTCAGAGAAAGGCTTGGCAGTGAGATGCCATTTCTGAACAAACTGAATCAGGTGTGTTAAAGCATTAAAGCATAAAGCAATTGGTAAAAGAGCACTAGCAATAAATGTTTTTTTCTGAATCCAAATTTTATTAATGAGTTACGAGTTCAATTTCAACTGTAAAGAACCTATACATATGTTCATACAGTATTGACAGCAGCTCTAATTTGTCTAAATTGCATTGCAGACAAGAAAAAGAAGTAGAGTCATCCTGTGACCTTGCATGCTTAATCTTTCCACACATGATTCTTGCTTCTCACTTTTTCCTTAATCCCTCACTGTTCTATCTTGTATTTCTCTAACGGTGTTAGAAACTTTGTGTTAGTAGCACTGTTTAATTACAAAAAAAAACATTTTAATGGTTAGTGATTGTTGCAGACATTTACACTATTTTTGGGGAAGTTCTCCCTCAACGTGTCATAGCCGATAACTGCCTCTTTGATCTGCTGGGTATGGCGGGGCGTCGACTACTGAAAGTAAAGTAAAGTAGCGTCACAAACACACTCAAACTCTCAGTGGCTGCACACACAAACTCTCCGTGCACACACACACACGATTTATAGATAAAATGCAGACATAACCCCCCCCAGGAAAACAACAAACACAAATATATAGACTACAGAACTCGCTTTTCCAACACGCTAGCGCTCTCCGATGTGAGCCGATTTATTCAAGTCATAATTAGAGAATATAGAGAGATTAATAACAGAGAAAGCACAATACGATGTCCATACAGTAAATAAAAAGAAAAGTATCAAATCCAACTATTAAGTCTGATTTAATTGCTATCATTAACCATTTATGTTATATATTTATTTATTTTATATTATTTTATTTTATATTACATTATTTTTTTATATATTATATTTATACAATGCTTGCTCTGAAGGACTTTATCTAAAAGCCAGACTGACCAAGTTTCTAATTCACTGCTGAAGTAGTTAAATATGCTTATACTGTAGATACGTATAGGTTACATTTTTAAAGTACAATCGCTACTGTTACACCGTTACTGTAATCCCCCTTCTCACCTTTCATTGGTGTGAAGTTATCAAACCGGTTTCGCTGATGGGGGAATTCACAGAATTGAGAGGTTTCGCCAGCAAAACATAAACAGCGCCCCCTCAAATAAATGTCTTGCCCCCTCAAATAAAATATTTTTTAAATGTTGAGAAAGCACATGTAATGTAATATGTAATACACATAAAATTAATATATTACAAGATGATAAAATGATCTACGGTAGCGGAAAAATCCCGCGAAAAAGGGACACTACTGTAAGGATTTCTTGGTTTTTGGTAGACCCCCCTTTTGTCTACTCAGTGCTCCGCCTGTATTCTGCTGTCCCGCCTGGATCCAGGGAACCCCTCAATGAATCACACAGACCAGTGCTCAGTGAGACGTTCAAAGTTTATTGTGGAAAACAGGAGTGTATATATGCACACACACAAAAGTATCAAAAGAAAGAGCAGGTGGTTATATCTGGTCCATAATGTTTATAAAAGATAATCATGGAGAAAAACAGTAGCTTGGGAATTGTTCTTTGTTAGGAGCCGCCAACGGTTTTATGACCTGAACATAGATTATACTAAGGAATGTGTTTGCTGATAGTGCAGCGTGTCGAGGTCAAAGAAAGAAAGCACTCTGTTCTCATGCACACATAATATGAAATACACTAGAAATTAAATATTCCCTACAACTACAGAATACGGTATTAGATTTCCCTCAAGTATCCATCTCTTCGCTATTCATTCACAGGCTGCAGCGCACGCACACACACAAACACACACACACACACACACGCGCGCGCGCACACACACACACACACACACACACACACACACACTCCTCCCCTGAGCCCTCGGTAAACATCCAATTCAATTCAATTCAATTCAGTTTTATTTGTATAGCGCTTTTAACAATTGACATTGTCTCAAAACAGCTTTACACAATCAAAAGAATTATTTAAGTTTGTATGGAATGTGAATGTGTATGAATCAAAATGTTCAGATAGTCCCTGGTGAGCAAGCCCGAGGGCGACAGTGGCAAGGGAAAACTCCCTGAGATGGTAATAGGAAGAAACCTTGAGAGGAACCAGACTCAACAGGGAACCCATCCTCATCTGGGTGAAACAGATAGCAGGAAATTATCTGCATTTATACAGTGTTAAGTGTTAGGTTCAGCTATAATAGTTGATGTTAATTGATGTTATAATAGTTGATGTAAAATGGAGTCCAGTAGTTATTGGAGACTCAGATAGACTTGTAGAAAGTTCCAGTCCTGAACTATCGAATTGTCAAGTCCTCAGAGAAACAGCTGACAACACCGGTCGAGGCCAGAACCATCTTCTAAGTAGATAGAATCATCCCCAGACACCAGACGCATCCCAAAGAGACACACGGGGCATCCATGCGACGAGACCTCCAACCAGAAACGGGGCACCAGAATGGATCAGACAGGTCCGGAGGGCAGAGGGAGTCTGGATCACTGGCAGCTCAGGAATGACATGTGTAGCTCGACAGAGAGAGAGAGAGAGAGAGAGAGAGAAAGAGTGAAAGGGGGAGACAGGGAGAGAGAGGAAAGAGAAAGAGGGGGAGAAAGAGAAGAGGAGGAGAGATTGCAATTAGGTATGGTCACAGTCACAATGTATAATGTGAATGTATATTTACTGTAGAGTGCAAGCAGGGACTCCGGCAGGACTAACTATGACAGCATAACTAAAAGGGAGAGCCAGAAGGAAACACAAACATGAGGGCTCCCTGAGATGTAAAGCAAACAATCACCTCACCGTCAACAAACCTGAGTGATCAAATGAGAGTGAGGAAGACAGCATCTAAACATACCAGTTCACCATAATACTCTACGTCCATGAGTCCCCCAGATCTGCTCCGTTACCTCATGGCAAATCTATTCATAAAAATGCTTTGCTAAATAAATTGGTTTTTAGCCTAGACTTAAACACTGAGACTGTGTCTGAGTCCCGAACACTATTTGGAAGACTATTCCATAATTTTGGGGCTTTGAAAGAAAAAGCTCTGCACCCAGCTGTAGTTTTCATAATACGCGGTACTGACAAGCAGCCTGCATCCTTTGACCGAAGTAGGCGTGGCGGATCGTAAGATACTAGCAGTTCGCTCAGATACTGCAGCTCGAGACCATTTAATGCTTTACATGTCAAGAGTAGTATTTTAAAATCAATGCGAAATTTCACAGGGAGCCAATGTAGTGAAGATAGGATAGGGGTGATGTGCTCATATCTTCTGGTTCTAGTGAGGACTCTCGCTGCTGCATTCTGGACTAGCTGAAGCTTGTTTATGCACCTAACTGAACAACCAGACAGTAAGGCATTACAATAGTCCAACCTAGAAGTGATAAAAGCATGAACTAGTTTTTCTGCATCGTTTAGCGACAATATATTTCTTATCTTGGCAATATTTCTGAGGTGAAAATATGCTATCCTGGTGATATTATCTACATGAGCTTCAAATGAAAGGCTGGAATCTATAATCACGCCGAGGTCTTTTACTGTTGCACTTGATGGAACAGAAAGGCCATCTAAAGTTACGGTTTTACTTCTAGCTGTATGCGGTCCTATGAGTAGAACTTCTGTCTTATCCGGATTAAGCAGAAGGAAGTTAATTAGCATCCAATTTCTTATGTCCTGCACACATTGCTCAACTTAGTAAGATGGTTACTCATCAAGTAAGATGGTTTTTCTCATCAGGTTTTGTTGAGACGTATAGCTGTGTGTCATCAGCATAACAATGAAAACTAATACCATCCTAACGGATTATGTTGCCCAGAGGAAGCATGTAAAGGGAAAAAAGCAGTGGGCCTAAAACTGAACCCTGCAGAACGCCAAACTCCACTAGAGAACATGCAGAATAATCACCATTTACAGTGGTGTGAAAAAATATTTGCCCCCTTCCTGATTTCTTATTCTTTTGCATGTTTGTCACACTTAAATGTTTCTGCTCATCAAAAACCACTAACTATTAGTCAAAGATAACATAATTGAACACAAAATGCAGTTTTTAAATGAAGGTTTACGTTATTAAGGGAGAAAAAGAACTCCAAATCTACATGGCCCTATGTGAAAAAGTGATTGCCCCCCTTGTTAAAAAATAAACTGTGGTTTATCACACCTGAGTTCAATTTCTGTAGTCACCCCCAGGCCTGATTACTGCCACACCTGTTTCAATCAAGAAATCACTTAAATAGGAGCTACCTGACACAGAGAAGTAGACCAAAAGCACCTCAAAAGCTAGACATCATGCCAAGATCCAAAGAAATTCAGGAACAAATGACAACAAAAGTAATTGAGATCTATCAGTCTGGTAAAGGTTATAAAGCCATTTCTAAAGCTTTGGGACTCCAGCGAACCACAGTGAAAGCCATTATCCACAAATGGCAAAAACATGGAACAGTGGTGAACCTTCCCAGGAGTGGCCGGCCGACCAAAATTACCCCAAGAGCGCAGAGACAACTCATCCGAGAGGCCACAAAAGACCCCAGGACAACATCTAAAGAACTGCAGGCCTCACTTGCCTCAATTAAGGTCAGAGTTCACGACTCCACCATAAGAAAGAGACTGGGCAAAAACGGCCTGCATGGCAGATTTCCAAGGTGCAAACCACTTTTAAGCAAAAAGAACATTAAGGCTCATCTCAATTTTGCTAAAAAACATCTCAATGATTGCCAAGACTTTTGGGAAAATACCTTGTGGACCGACGAGACAAAAGTTGAACTTTTTGGAAGGTGCATGTCCCGTTACATCTGGCGTAAAAGTAACACAGCATTTCAGAAAAAGAACATCATACCAACAGTAAAATATGGTGGTGGTAGTGTGATGGTCTGGGGTTGTTTTGCTGCTTCAGGACCTGGAAGGCTTGCTGTGATAGATGGAACCATGAATTCTACTGTCTACCAAAAAATCCTGAAGGAGAATGTCCGGCCATCTGTTCGTCAACTCAAGCTGAAGCGATCTTGGGTGCTGCAAGCAGGACAATGACCCAAAACACACCAGCAAATCCACCTCTGAATGGCTGAAGAAAAACAAAATGCAGACTTTGGAGTGGCCTAGTCAAAGTCCTGAGCTGAATCCTATTGAGATGTTGTGGCATGACCTTAAAAAGGCGGTTCATGCTAGAAAACCCTCAAATAAAGCTGAATTACAACAATTCTGCAAAGATGAGTGGGCCAAAATTCCTCCAGAGCGCTGTAAAAGACTCGTTGCAAGTTATCGCAAACGCTTGATTGCAGTTATTGCTGCTAAGGGTGGCCCAACCAGTTATTAGGTTCAGGGGGCAATTACTTTTTCACACAGGGCCATGTAGGTTTGGATTTTTTTTCTCCCTAAATAATAAAACCCCTCATTTAAAAACTGCATTTTCTGTTTACTTGTGTTATCTTTGACTAATAGTTAAATGTGTTTGATGATCAGAAACATTTTGTGTGACAAACATGCAAAAGCATAAAAAATCAGGAGGGGGGCAAATAGTTTTTCACACCACTGTATATATATATATATATATATATATATATATATATATATGCCTAATTAAATTCTTAAATCATCGCGTTCACTCATGCACTGAAAAAAATTACTTGTAAGATTTACTTGATAAAATCCTCTTAACAATTTGCACACTGTCACGTTTGTGGTGTTATGGCAGGTGGTATAGCCGTGGGCTTACGAAGGCAGGCATAGATGCAGAGGGCTGGTTGCACAACAAAGAGTCTTTTATTTAACACACAAGACACCACAAAAACATAAACAAACAGCAGACTGGCTCTGGACACAGTTTACAAGGGATTACTACACAAAACTACACACACAGAGGTGCACAGGAACGTCTCGGGAACTCTCAGACCCATAGCTTTGGCTCTGTCTGAGAACACAGACTACCTCGTTGGATAAGCAGGCCCCTGTGTCTGAAACATAAAACCATACATACTTTACAACCTTACTTTACTACATTACCAACAACCTGGGACCGAAGCTCCTTAGACCTATTACCTCCACGAGCGCAACACCCTCACCCGCCTTTCTCTGAGCGGACTCACACTCCCACACTTGCTCTGGGGAGCTTCCCACTCACACAGTTGCTCTTCTGAGCCACGCACTCACACAGTTGCTCTTCTGAGCCACGCACTCACTCGCGTGCTCTCATGAGCGACACACTCACTCGCGTGCTCTCATGAGCGACACACTCACTCGCGTGCTCTCATGAGCGACACACTCACTCGCGTGCTCTCATGAGCGACACACTCACTCGCGTGCTCTCATGAGCGACACACTCACTCGCGTGCTCTCATGAGCGACATACTCACTCCCGCTCGTGGAGCTTACCCCGGTCCAGAACTTTGGTCCATCACAGAGAAATACACTCCAACGATACTATAAAGACATAGAAACAAAACAGGTTAATAATCACATCCAAATCAACTCAACCTACAGACTCACATAAACTAAACTCACAGAGCCAGCACTAACTAACACACAAATTACACCAAACAAAGCCCACAAGACAATCTTAATGCTGAGCCACGCACTCACACAGTTGCTCTTCTGGGCGACACACTCACTCCCTTGCTCTCACGAGCTACTCACACACTTACTTGCTCTCACGAGCTACTCACACACTTACTTGCTCTCACGAGCTACTCACACACGTACTTTCTCTCACGAGCTACCCACACACGTACTTTCTCTCACGAGCTACCCACACACGTACTTTCTCTCACGAGCTACCCACACACGTACTTGCTCTCACGAGCTACACACTCACTCCTGTGCTCTCACGAGCTACACACTCACTCGCGTGCTCTCACGAGCTACACACTCACTCGCGTGCTCTCATGAGCTACACTCTCACTCGCGTGCTCTCATGAGCTACACTCTCACTCGCGTGCTCTCATGAGCTACACTCTCACTCGCGTGCTCTCATGAGCTACACACTCACTCGCGTGCTCTCATGAGCTACACACTCACTCGCGTGCTCTCATGAGCTACACTCTCACTCGCGTGCTCTCATGAGCTACACACTCACTCGCGTGCTCTCATGAGCTACACTCTCACTCGCGTGCTCTCATGAGCTACACACTCACTCGCGTGCTCTCATGAGCGACACACTCACTCGCGTGCTCTCATGAGCGACACACTCACTCGCGTGCTCTCATGAGCGACACACTCACTCGCGTGCTCTCATGAGCGACACACTCACTCGCGTGCTCTCATGAGCGACACACTCACTCGCGTGCTCTCATGAGCGACACACTCACTCGCGTGCTCTCATGAGCGACACACTCACTCGCGTGCTCTCATGAGCGACACACTCACTCGCGTGCTCTCATGAGCGACATACTCACTCGCGTGCTCTCATGAGCGACATACTCACTCCCGCTCGTGGAGCTTACCCCGGTCCAGAACTTTGGTCCATCACAGAGAAATACACTCCAACGATACTATAAAGACATAGAAACAAAACAGGTTAATAATCACATCCAAATCAACTCAACCTACAGACTCACATAAACTAAACTCACAGAGCCAGCACTAACTAACACACAAATTACACCAAACAAAGCCCACAAGACAATCTTAATGCTCGACCCAGTTTCCCCGAGCTGATCGCTTCTTATAGGTTTACTAATGATCCACCTCGGCACAGGTGAAGCTTCGTCACCTGACCGAGGTGCCTCCTGGGAAACTGGGTCTTTAAACAAAAACTACAAAAAAACGCAACACACGGACACAGTGCCCCCTAGGGGCAGACCCTTACAGTACCCCCCCCCTTACGCCGCTCCTATGGAGCGCTATCGGCGATGTCTTCACCCACCTCCCCACGTCGACGATCTAGTTCGTAGAACTGGGTGGGGGGGTGGGCGCGTTTGAACAGCCGCCGAAGTCGAGCAGTGGGTGCAGCCGCTGGACTCCTTACGTAGCCTGGGCTGTTGAGGCAGTACTGGATCGTTGGAGTAGGCCGGGCGGCGGAGGTAGCACTGAACCGCTTGCCCATCCCGCGCAGCAAATGCAGCACTGGGTCTTCCTCCAAGCCGGGCGGCCGATGCAGCGCTGGGTTATCCTCAACGCCGGGCGCCGCTGTGTTTTGCCACTGCAGCCAGACCCCGGCGACGGCTCTCGCTCATCGTCGCATGTTGGTGCTGGTGGGCTCCGGAGGCTGATGCAGGATGGTGGAAGCAGTCTTGGATCCTTTTGATGAGCCTGGCTGACGAGGCAGTGCCGAATCGAAGTAGACCAGGCGGCGGAGGCAGCATTGCGTCGCTCAGAACACTCGAGCATCGTAGGCAGCGCTGGGTTGTCCTCCTAGCCGGGTGGCCTGTGCTCGGATTGTCCTCTCAGCCAGGTGATGATCCGGATCCTTTCTATAGACCCGGGTGATGAGACAGCACCGGATCCTGTAGACCGGGCGGCGGAGGCAGCGTTGCATCTGAGGCTCAACTTTTCTGAGCAACTTTTCTGCAGCGCTGCCTCCGCCACACAGTTGCTCTTCTGAGCCACGCACTCACACAGTTGCTCTTCTGAGCCACGCACTCACACAGTTGCTCTTCTGAGCCACGCACTCACACAGTTGCTCTTCTGAGCGACACTCACGCACATGCTCTTCTGGGCGACACACTCACTCCCTTGCTCTCACGAGCTACTCACACACTCACTTGTTCTCACGAGCTACTCACACACTCACTTGTTCTCACGAGCTACTCACACACTTACTTGCTCTCACGAGCTACTCACTCACTCATGTGCTCTTATGAGCTACACACTCACTCCTGTGCTCTTATGAGCTGCGTGCTCTCATGAGCGACACACTCACTCACGTGCTCTTATGAGCGACACACTCACTCGCGTGCTCTTATGAGCGACACACTCACTCGCGTGCTCTTATGAGCGACACACTCACTCCCGCTCGTGGAGCTTACCCCAGTCCAGAACTTTGGTCCATCACAGAGAAATACACTCCAACAATACTATAAAGACATAGAAACATAACAGGTTAATAATCACATCCAAATCAACTCAACCTACAGACTCACATAAACTAAACTCACAGAGCCAGCACTAACTAACACACAAATTACACCAAACAAAGCCCACAAGACAATCTTAATGCTCGACCCAGTTTCCCCGAGCTGATCCCTTCTTATAGGTTTACTAATGATCCACCTCGGCACAGGTGAAGCTTCGTCACCTGACCGAGGTGCCTCCTGGGAAACTGGGTCTTTAAACAAAAACTACAAAAAAACGCAAGACACGCACACAGTGCCCCCTAGGGGCAGACCCTTACACACACATAGATTTTAAGTAAATTTTATTGCTCCAATATTAAGTAAAACTCACCCGTAATTGTCAGGTAAAATCTACTTAATTAAATTAACAATCAAAGAAATCAAGTAAAAGTTACATAATTATATTTAATGCACAAATTAGATTTATTTAAAATAACCAAGTAAAGGTAATTCATTCCCAGATAGCACACACACGTCGCAGAGATAATGCTCCCTAATGCATGTTACAATGAGCAAATATGATAAATAAATAAACCACAATCTCAGCTAATAATAAAACACAGATTCGTTTATTTTTTATAAAAAATACATTTAATAACAAGCAAACATTTGATTAATTTATACAAAAATGAGAAAACGAGATAACAGTAACTTACAAATGAGGTCTCAATTTGAAAAGATGTACAAAACATAAAACACCACAAATAAGTATTAATCATAGAAACAAAATTAAACACCAACAGAAACGTTTTGTAAGTTATGATTTTTAAATATGACCGTTAGATCCGTTGGTCAGGAAACTCCTGAAGTCAGATGCAGACACACTTTCAGTCACAAACTGCTGTGAAAAAATACAGAGATAGATATTCAATTAAAATACATGATACTTAATTTAGCAAATGTACAATATTTCTACTTTGTTCCTCTCGCTTCACAACTCATGAGAACAGACCGAAACCAGAACCGAACCGGAGATTAAGGAAAAAGTGAGAAGCAAGAATCATGTGTGGAAAGATTAAGCATGCAAGGTCACAGGATGACTCTACTTCTTTTTCTTGTCTGCAATGCGATTTAGACAAATTACAGCTGCTGTCAATACTGTATGAACATATGTACAGGTTCTTTACAGTTGAAATTTAACTTGTAACTTATTAATAAAATTCGGATTCAGAAAAAAATGTTTATTGCTAGTGCTCTTTTACCATTTAATGCTTTAACACACACGACTCAGTTTGTTCAGAAATGGCATCTCACTGGCGAGCCTTTGTCTGAACACACCGTTTTCATGAGGGGAGAGGGTAAGAAACACACATCTCGGTTTATTAATCCGCGCGCTCGTTTCGTTATTTATTTATTTATTTATTTACCACAGGACCCCTGGGGGGCTCCGTAGGTTCAGGTTTTTACACGAAAACGGTGTTTTGTGAATCTCCACACTATTAAAAACTGAAATATTGCTAATTGTACGTCCTGAGATTAAGATGAACATTAATTGGGAGTCATGAAAGCGAGAATGACATCCAAAACAGAAAGGTAAACTTACCTCGAACACGACAAACTCCAGCTCCAGCCACGCCGTGTAGTACCTCCGTGATGATTCCCAACCGACTGATCCACAGCGCGGGCACAGCGTCTCCAAACACGCATGCGCGGTTTAATTTGGACACATTTTCGCCTTCAGTAGACACACAATACTTCAGACTGAAACACGACTGCCCCCTACAGGTAATGAAGGGCATGTTCACAGCTTCCCGCATGCAGCGGCGCAAAGACGTGCGTTTTTAATGGCGACATCTGTATACAACGCGACAGCACACTCAGTTACTGTAATCCCAATTCTCACCTTTCATGTAGGTCTGCTCGGACTTATTAATTCGTTCTAAACCCTTTAAAAATGCGTGTGTATACAGCTCAAAACCTCCATCAGTTATTAAAGATAGCGTCTATTTAGAAAAAATGCCCCAGTGATTTCGGAGCTTCAGGACATCTACCGGCGCTCTGCGCATAACTCCGGGCCAAAACATGTCGCAAAGAATTTATAAACGTTTTCTAAACGTGGGCTATTGTTTTTTTACTTATAATATTTGTTCAATATCTGTTCCTATTAATCCTCGTAGCTCAGTGGATAGGTAACTCGCCTATCATGTGGTAGACCCGGGTTCGATTCCCACCAGGGAATCGCAAATAAATATTATATTAGATTTATATTATATATGCAATGTGCAGTTGAGTCTTATAAAGGCTATGTAGGCTTATATATTTTTATTATATCGTTTTTGCGAGTCCTCATCTGTTACATTTTTGAGGACAATAGTTTTTTCAGCCTGTCAATATCGTTCCTCGCTCACTAGTTAGACGGCCTCCCCTTCAGATGACGCGTGCACAACAACGCGGAAGTGCGGCATGCAAGCGGGGCAAATGGACTTCAAAGAAGAGCCAGCGCGAGCAGACGGACGCAGGAGCTGCCAGGCCCGGATTGGCTAATCGGGAGGACAGGGAGATTTCCCGGTTGGCTTGTCCGTTTTTTGGCCGCAATGGCCGGTGTCCCCAGCTACAGGACCTGCACTCACAGCAGTCGCACTTTTTATTTATTTTATAATTATTTATTTATTTTTACCATAGTAGTCTCACTCTTATTCATTATTTTATCGCAGCTCCACTCTTTTTATTGATGTTCTCGCAGCCCTATGAGCAGAATGCAGCCTGCAGGTTAATGATGACGTAATTATCATTCGACTCCCCGACAGCTCAATCAGTTGTTAAGAGATACGCGAGAGATGAAAAATGGTGGCCAGTAAAGGTGTAAAGGTGGCGCTGAAAAGGCCAGAATTAAAAAAAAAAAAGAAAGAAAGAAAAGAAAGGTCTAGAAACTGACGCGGTCAAATGTACTAAGCTGAGTACATTTTTCGGCAGGGAGAGTACAACAACACATGAAGATGATGAAACGGCCGATGTTCCGGGAAATTCAGTGTCCCTACTGTATGTTTCCCCTGGTCACTCGCTACCTAACGCTGAGAAGGCGAGCGAGGATTTTAACCGTTTTTCATTCGTTTTAAAGTGTTTTTACGAACTTTGTGAATTAAACAGATAACCTATGCAAAATAATCGAGTGTCTTTTCGCTTTTTTTTTGTATATTTGAAGATAATTCATATGTTTTAAACCGCTGCAAAAGACTGGGCAAGTACTGACATCGGGACTACTTTTATTTCACGTACATTAGCTGTGTGATGATAGACGTGATACTGATTTATTCTAAATATATTAAAGGTTATACTTTGTAACTTATGTAACTCAAGGGTAGAGTGCCTACTCGTGATTACCACGATACTCTTTTTTACCCACTCAAACATACAGTTCTATTAAACCATCTGGTTAAATATCAAATCACACAGGTACAGCAATTATAGGACACCACACACATAGTTATTCATGTTATTCACATCTATCTATCTATCTATCTATCTATCTATCTATCTATCAGTCAGCACCCGCATATGATGGGGAAAGAATATATCCTGAAATCCATGATATACTGTATGGATATCCATGATTAAACAGACATACATAATTGGCACAGCACATATTATAATATAATTTTTACATTAAATAATCTGAATTGGCGGCACGGTGGTGTAGTGGTTAGCACTGTCGCCTTGCACCTCGAGGGTCTGGGTTCGATTCCCGTCTCTGTGTGCATGGAGTTTGCATGTTCTCCCCGTGCTTGGTGGGTTTCCTCCCACAGTCCAAAGATATGCAGGTTAGGCTAATTGGCATTCCCAAATTGCCCGTAGTGTGTGATTGGGTGTGTGTGTATGTGTGTGTGCCCTGCGATGGATTGGCACCCTGTCCAGGGTGTACCCCACCTAGTGCCCGAAGTCTCCTGGGATAGGCTCCAGGTCCCCCGCGACCCTGAACACAGTATTAAGCGCTATAGAAAATGAATGAATGAATGAATAATCTGAATTATTTTT
Organism: Channallabes apus; assembly: GCA_030522415.1. Lineage (NCBI taxonomy): Eukaryota > Metazoa > Chordata > Actinopteri > Siluriformes > Clariidae > Channallabes > Channallabes apus. Next base: position 22,982,046 of record CM060110.1, read on the forward strand.
CTTTGATTTCACAAAGAATGAAAACTTGAAGTTTATTACAAATGTTAACTGGGTGAATTGATTTCCAAGAGTCTCTTGTTAAAAATACAGTGTTTTTAAAAAAAACATCATCTCACTGTATTACCTTTGCGCACACATCTCTGAGGCAATTTCAGATATCCCTGATACAGCCAGAAGGGAGGAAAAAGCAGATTTTCCTGATGAATTTTTTTATTAGACCCACAAGTGGAAAATCTGCATTGTTATTGAAGAAAAGTGGACAGTGCAAGACAAAAACAGCTAAAATAAAAACTGTACCAAGAGTAGAGACATAAATATGGACACATGTATTGAAAAATATTGCACCCAAAAAATGCTGGGTTAAAAACAACTCAGCCTGGGTTGTTTTTAACCCAGCTGCTGGGTAAATATAGAACTAACTAAATGCTGGGTTAATTTAACCCAGCAAGATGGGTTATTTGTTTAACCCAGGAAGATGGGTTAAATATTTAACCCGTTTAATCCCAAATTTTTAAATAAAATTTCATTACATGGGATTTACTCCTGAGACCTTCCTAATGCACAAACATTGTGTATTTTTTTATTTTATTTTGATTAAGTTTAAAATTATGTTTTATGTTCGGTCATAATTGTGACCAACGGGAAACAACATAGTCCTTTTTTGGAAAAGTTCATATAAATTGGTCAATAAAGTGTATTTGCACACTTGAAATCTTAAAATAAAATGAGTAAATACAGTGCCCATTAGGCACAGAATAATGAGATATGGTTACGTTTTTTTGCTCATAACTTTATTATTGTGTATATAACAAAAACGTTGCTATTGGTTATAATACCCCAATTAATACATCAGCATAAACAGGAGACACACTTTCACATGGTGGTCAATTTAAGCCTTTTAATATTTTTCATTTATCCTGTAGATAAATCATAGCATAATCACGCTTACTTAACAGCAGGGACCCCCTGCACACACACCATGCCCTTTTTAACTGTCATCCCCATCCACTGCAACATAACCCTACCAACAAACCCACACACTCAGCTGTGACTTCAACAGACCTGAAACATAGTCTTTTCAAAACTTATCTTGGAAATAACTCATAACACTTATAAAATGCAAAAAAACATTCAATGAGTGGTCATTTTTTTTTGTCTTTTAACTTCATCCTACATGAAAAAGTTGAAAGCATTCAATATGGAGAGGCACACCACACTTTTTACATCCATACACAGTGCGCTTGTCACACCATCTGCATCTGCGGAAACGGTTTCCTGTGTTTTCAGGCCAGTGATCTTTTCCATTGTCATTTTTGCAGAGTGACATTCTCATAGTTGATGGTCTTCCTTGGGTAAGGGCTGGTTTGCCAAATTTTGTTAAGAGACCCATTGCCACACGTCGCTGAAAGGCCAAGAGATCATATTCACTCCCCATCACATCTCTGAAGAACAGCCAGCTGTTGACCATTGCGCTATGAAGGGTCCAAGAAAGGATTGGCCACCACCATTTTTTCGACCTTATTATTGACATGTATCTGGACACATTTAGATCATGCAGATCGACATATTTTGGTTGTACTCGAAGACACATGTGGGCTGTAGAACTTTGTCATAGCCTTTTTTTCCCTTATTCCACCTGTTGACAGGAACCACAGAAAACATCTTTCCAGAATTTGATGCTATGGTCACCACATTGTTGTCTTTCCACCGTACTAGCAGCTTCTCTTTCTCAGTTAGGATCTCTGTTGTTCCACGAGGCTCTTTATGGAATTGCTTAACATCAGTGAATGGAACATTGTGTAGACGACACTGCCTGAGTGTGCCAAGGCACCCATAACCACGCTGTGTCATCTCATCAAGAAGACTGAGAGATGTAAACAGGTTGTCATGCACAAAGTGGCACCCAGGAGGTACCTCAGCCTGTTCAGCAAGACCCAGGACAACACTTGGGCCTTGTCCAAGGCCTGTATCAGGAAGGTGAGTGTGCCCTCCACAGTAAGGCTCCATATGGTACATGTACCCTGTAGATGATCTCGACAGCTTATAGCCAAATCGGATTGGCTTCCCCTTGATAAACTGCTTGCAACTGTGCCTGCCATAATAAGGGACCATGCTTTCATCGACTGACAGCCATTTGGAGTATGGCATAACTTTGAAAGATTCATTTAGTGCAGTGAATATGGGTCGCACTTTGTAGAAAGGGTCATTTGTAGCCCTTGAGTTATCCACCATGTGAATTGAAGCCATTATGTCATCAAACCTATTCCTTCTCACTGCATTTGAGATGGCTTCGTTGTAGACATCAGGGTCTAATGACCAAAACATGTGCCGCCGTGGCACACAATTGTACCCAGATGTAAGCAGGACCCCATAGAAAGTCAGCAATTCATCCATGGTCAGGTCAAGCATTTTGCCTTTGGTCTGTATGGAGTATGCATTTGACATTTTAATTGTGAGTTCCCTTAGGGTGGGAGGATACATTAACAAAAACAAATCAAGTGGATCAGGGTTGGTTTGTTTGATGCATTCTGCTGCTGTTGGTCTGTAGGTCACAAAATCAGGAATGCTTGATGCAGCTGGGCGTTTGGATCTTTTAAAAACTCTGTCCTTGTTGGGAATGTTTTCAATGGGAGCTCTACGTTTGTTACTGTGTTCTGGTAATTCCTTTAACGCATATGGAGTGGAAGGACCTGGAGTGGCATCAACCCGGCGATGAGGAGGGGAAGAGGGGCGTGCCCGCGTGGTACGAGATGGAGTAGACCCAGCCTGGTGAGGAGGAGAGGGAGGGGGTGGCGCCCGCATGGTACGAGATGGAGTAGACCCAGCCCTGTGAGAAGGAGAGGAAGAGAGTCGTGCCCGCGTGGTACGAGATGGAGTAGACCCAGCCCGGTGAGGAGGAGAGGGAGGGGGTGGCGCCCGCATGATACGAGAGGGAGTAGTAAATTCCTGTGTAGAGTGACATGGAGTGGCAGGTGCTTCGGTAAGAGGAGAGGGAGGTGTCTGTGTGGTAAGACCTGGTTTGGGCAGTGGGAGTGTGGGGGGGCACAACAGCTGGTTGTCATCTCCTTGAAATGTCACCTCTGCTATCCCATTCAGCAGCCTTGCTGGAAAATGGTGTGTTTCTCCCAAATATTCCTGATCTGAACCATCACTATCACAATCACTTTCCACTGCATCTCTCTCAAGTGTAGGGATAACAGTAATGCTACAAACAGCATGTGGGGGGGTTTCTAAGTCTAGGAGGTCCAAGACATCTGATAATTTTAAACTGTATGAAAAAAAGTCAAAAAGCAAACATTAACTTATATTTATTGCCAAAACATGTGTACTGCATTCAATACGCTAGTAATACAGTGTACTATACTAGCGGTCACAATTGTGACCGTTAGCATGCATGTCCCTCTCCTAAGCAAAAATATATAAAGAGGAGTGTAATTCTCAATATATATCAGCAGTAGACCCCTTCAAGAGTATATGCACAAAACATGATAGTGTTTTCTGTAAATTAAGATATTTTAATTACCTTCTTTTGTACAGCTCGGAGGAAGACATTCCTCTTAGCAGGTGCAAGCAGGAAATAAGCTGATCTAGCCAGTTGACCTTTCACTCTTGTCACATGATCTTGATAACAGTTTAATCAAGACAGTCTATTGTTTCATTTTTTAGAAAAATTTGTCCCCCAAACCCAACAGAGTCAATACTGGATGCTCCAAAAGAAAAAGAAAAAAAATCAGTCACTATTGTGACCATTGGGATTAAATAACTATAATGCTGGGTTAATTTAACCCAGCAAAATGGGTTATTTGTTTAAACCAACAAGATGGGTTAAATATTCAAATCTAGTCTACCTTACAAATAGGTTATTATTATTTTCATTTTTTACAGTGAATCTGTAAAAAAAACCACCCATGTCTATTAAACAGTTAAATTACTTTGATATACTGGTCTATTACAAAAAACCATACATATATCCAATAAACAACATCCTATTCTTAGAAAAAACATTTATTTTTCAAAAGCACAAGAACAGTGACATCATTACTATACTATTACTGACAAGGGCAGAATGGAGTAATTGCACAAATAGACTAAGGCGGGTTCTACAGAGCAGGATCTCTCTGTGACTTAAGATATCTTTTCTGCAGAACAAAGCTATCCAGCCCTGGTCTCATTTTAACATACAAACACTGTCTATGACTTTTCAAGTAGGCCTCGCTATTTCATAGCAACATTACAACATTACTGAGAGCAGCGCTGGTCATTATCTCCCAACGTCAGGATGTAGGGGTACGGCCTTGACACTTCAGCCTGCTGGAGGTATTCCACCATGTTGGTTCCAACCTTAGAAAGAAAGAAATGAAAAAGTCAAAATTTTGTTGAATAGCAAAGATTAAACTGAATAAGACTATTAATTTAGTGTGAAATAGGATTGATACAAAAAAATTACAAAGCTGCCCATTAAGATAGGGTATAGGTAACCTAAAACAAAAACATGGAGACAGCTACTGTACTACCAAAAATGAAACAGCAAAATAAGCATGGCTTTTAGGATACAGCTCTTTACATCTGTCACGCTTCACTACAATATGTCTGTGTCTGTGTCGGCCGTGGTTGCGAGGCATGATCGCGGAGGCAAGCTGACGGTTAACAAAGTCCTTTTATTATTCAAAATCAAACATAAACAAAATACACTCCAACACAAACTACTTTCGGTAACGGTTGCCAGACGCCTGACTGGAGTCCAGCCAGGCTATTTATAGCACTAAACAACATAAACACACTAATTAAATTAACTTCCCTCGGTTCAGGTGATCTTCTACGTCACCTGACCGAGGTGCAAACCGGGAAATGAAGTGAAAACTAAACGAAAAACAAACTACAACTCAAAAACCAACAAAAGTATAAATGGCGCTCTGGCGCCATCTAGCGGTTAACCGTTACATTACCCCCCCTCCCAAAAATGCTCCTCCGGAGCATCGCCGGAGGCCCCGGACACCCCACCCAATGTTCTACCTCTAGCCTCCTATCCAGGAGGCTGGGTGACGGGGCTGGAGGCATGCTCTGCGGCTGCTGGGCTGGAAGCGTGCTCGGCGGCTGCAGAGCTGGAAGCATGCTCGGCGGCTGCTGAGCTGGAGAAGTGCTCGGCGGCTGCAGAGCTGGAGAAGTGCTCGGCGGCTGCAGAGCTGGAGAAGTGCTCGGCGGCTGCAGAGCTGGAAGCGTGCTCGGCTGCTGCGGATCTGGAGAAGCGCTCGGCGGCGGCAGGGCTGGAGAAGTGCTCGGCTGCTGCAGAGCTGGAAGCGTGCTCGGCTGCTGCGGATCTGGAGAAGCGCTCGGCGGCGGCAGGGCTGGAGAAGCGCTCGGCTGCTGCAGAGCTGGAGAAGCGCTCGGCTGCTGCTGAGCTGGAGAAGCGCTCGGCTGCTGCAGATCTGGAGAAACGCTCGGCGGCGGCAGGGCTGGAGAAGCGCTCGGCTGCTGCTGAGCTGGAAGCATGCTCGGCTGCTGCTGAGCTGGAGAAGCGCTCGGCGGCGGCAGGGCTGGAGAAGCGCTCGGCTGCTGCAGAGCTGGAAGCGTGCTCGGCTGCTGCTGAGCTGGAGAAGCGCTTGGCTGCGGCAGAGCTGGAGAAGTGCTCGGCGGCGGCAGAGCTGGAGAAGTGCTCGGCGGCTGCAGAGCTGGAGAGGCGCTCGACGCAGACGCTGGAGCGGTCACTGCGCTCGGCGCAGGCGTTGGAGCGGTCACTGCGCTCGACGACGGCGTGGGAGCGGTCACTGCGCTCGTAGACGGCGTGGGAGCGGTCAGTGCGCTCGTAGACGGCGTGGGAGCGGTCACTGCGCTCGTAGACGGCGTGGGAGCGGTCACTGCGCTCGACGCAGGCGTGGGAGCGGTCACTGCGCTCGACGCAGGCGTTGGAGCGGTCACTGCGCTCGACGACGGCGTGGGAGCGGTCACTGCGCTCGTAGACGGCGTGGGAGCGGTCACTGCGCTCGTAGACGGCGTGGGAGCAGTCAGTGCGCTCGTAGACGGCGTAGGAGCGGTCACTGCGCTCGTAGACGGCGTGGGAGCGGTCACTGCGCTCGTAGACGGCGTGGGAGCGGTCACTGCGCTCGTAGACGGCGTGGGAGCGGTCACTGCGCTCGTAGACGGCGTGGGAGCGGTCACTGCGCTCGTAGACGGCCCTGGAGCGTGCAGTGCGCTCGTAGACGGCCCTGGAGCGTGCAGTGCGCTCGACGATGGCCCTGGAGCGTGCAGTGCGCTCGACGACGGCCCTGGAGCGTGCAGTGCGCTCGACGACGGCTCAACGACGTTCTCAAAGCCGGGAGGCGGCGTCAGAACATGTGCGTGGGACAGCGGCTGCTGACATGCTAGCTTGCTGTCCTCGAAGCCGGGAGGTGGCGTTGGAGCGTGCACGGCGCTCGCCTGCAGCGTTGGAGCGTGCACGGAGCTCGCCTGCAGCGCTGGAGCGTGCACGGCGCTCTCCTGCAGCGTTGGAGCATGCACGGCGCTCTCCTGCAGCGTTGGAGCGTGCACGGCGCTCTCCTGCAGCGTTGGAGCGTGCACGGCGCTCGCCTGCAGCGTTGGAGCATGCACGGAGCTCGCCTGCAGCGTTGGAGCGTGCACGGAGCTCGCCTGCAGCGCTGGAGCGTGCACAGCGCTCTCCTGCAGCGTTGGAGCGTGCATGGCGCTCTCCTGCAGCGTTGGAGCGTGCACGGTGCTCAACGACGGCTCAACGTCGTCCTCAAAGCCGGGAGTCCTTTTTCCATCTTCGAAATATTGCTAAACTTAGGAACATCTTATCCGTATCTGATGCAGAAAAACTAGTTCATGCATTCATGACCTCCAGACTGGACTATTGTAATGCATTACTAGGTGGTTGTCCTGCATCCTCAATAAACAAGCTTCAGTTAATCCAAAATGCAGCTGCCAGGGTTCTCACTAGATCCAGAAAATATGATCATATAACCCCAATATTATCATCCCTGCACTGGCTACCTGTTCAGTTTAGAATAAATTACAAAATAGTATTACTTACATACAAGGCTTTAAATGGTTTAGCTCCCACATACCTAACCAGTCTTCTGATACGCTACAATCCACCACGCGCCTTAAGATCACAAAACTCCGGACTTCTGGTAGTTCCCAGAATTTCAAAATCTACAAAAGGGGGTAGGGCTTTTTCATATTTAGCTCCAAAGCTTTGGAATAGCCTTCCAGACAGTGTTCGGGGAGCAGACACGGTTTCTCAGTTCAAAAGTAGACTCAAGACGCATCTTTTTAATCTGGCATACACATAACTCATCCCAGTACTCATACTCCAGTACACCTATACCGAATGGCAACTACGCTAATTCTCCCCATCTGTTCTGTATTTCTCTACCCATCCCGAGGCATCGGGAGATTTTGCCAGCTTCAGTAGACAAAGGCTGACCCTGCGAGGTTCCTGAGGCATCCAGAGAAGGACCAGCTCCAACTGGATTCAGCTTTATGATGGTTGGAGCTACACATGCTGCTCCTGTGCTTCCAGTGATCCAGACCTCATGTGCCCTCTACACCTACTGACTCGTCCCTATGCTGAACTGGTCTTCATGACAATTTAAATAATTTCTGTCATATTGAATTTTCACCTGCACAACACACAAGATGTTATATCATTTCTATCTGTTATCGCCCAAATGAGGATGGGTTTCCTGTTGAGTCTGGTTCCTCTCAAGGTTTCTTCCTAATGCCATCTCAGGGAGTTTTTCCTTGCCACCGTCGCCGTCACCCTTGGCTTGCTCATCAGAGAAATTTCATTCATTCGTCTCATTATTATCTGCACATTTTTCTCACACATCCACACTTCCAATTATTTTCTTTTCTATAATTATTATTATTATTTGTTTTTATTTATTTATTTTCTATTATAATTGTATTTATTTATTTATTACTTTATATAATTATTCTATATATATATATATAATATATAATTTTTTTTTTTTTTTTTTTTTGTTAAATTTCTTTAATTCTTGTGAAGCTGCTTTGAGACAATGACCATTGTTAAAAGCGCTATATAAATAAAATTGAATTGAATTGAATTGAATAAAACGGGTGCGTCGGACAGCAGCTGTAGACACGCTGGCTCGCTGTCCTCGAAGCTGGAAGGCGGCGGTGAAACGGGTGCGTCGGACAGCAGCTGCTGACACGCTGGCTCGCTGTCCTCAAAGCCGAAAGGCGGCAGTAGGACGGGTGCATCGGACAGCAGCTGTAGACACGCTGGCTCGCTGTCCTCGATGCTGGAAGGCGGCGGTGCGTCGGGCAGCGGCTGCTGACACGCTAGCTCGCTGCTGAGTGTTGGCAAGAGAGGAGAAAGCTCCGAGCCCGCTTCGCGGTTCTCCTGGAAGTGGAGGATCATCTGCTGGAGCTCCTTTACATGCTCCAGCATTTCACTCACCCGCTCCGGCTCCGGAATCCACCACATGAGCTCCTCCTCTCTTTGCTGCTGCTCTGCCTGGGGTTTTCTTTCCCCCTCGTCACCGCCGTACTTGGGCTTCCTCGCCCTTCTCTTCCGGCCAGTGCGGGGAACCACGTGACCCCGTGCCGCGTCACCCCTGAATGGCGTCCGCCGAATGGCGAGCCTGCAGCCCTCCCAGCTTTGTGGTGTCTCTCTCTCTCTCTCCTCGCTGCTCTCTCGCAGGTGCTCCTGCTCCTCCAGCAATCTGTACTCGCAGCTGCGGTACATCTCCTCCTCGTCCTCTACCAGCCCGATGTTAAAGTCCCAGCCGTAGTACTCCTCCTCGCTGTCCCGCCAGTTCGTCAGCTCGGGCAAGATGGCCACTGCGCCCCCCCCAAAAAACTTCAGGAGGGGATCCTCCGCCATGCCTCTTGGTAGGTCTGGCAATCTGTCACGCTTCACTACAATATGTCTGTGTCTGTGTCGGCCGTGGTTGCGAGGCATGATCGCGGAGGCAAGCTGACGGTTAACAAAGTCCTTTTATTATTCAAAATCAAACATAAACAAAATACACTCCAACACAAACTACTTTCGGTAACGGTTGCCAGACGCCTGACTGGAGTCCAGCCAGGCTATTTATAGCACTAAACAACATAAACACACTAATTAAATTAACTTCCCTCGGTTCAGGTGATCTTCTACGTCACCTGACCGAGGTGCAAACCGGGAAATGAAGTGAAAACTAAACGAAAAACAAACTACAACTCAAAAACCAACAAAAGTATAAATGGCGCTCTGGCGCCATCTAGCGGTTAACCGTTACAACATCAGACTAGTTGATATTGTGGTCTGCATTGATTTTAAGCTAATTACCGAAAGAATTTCATAGCTGGTGTCATACTGGTACATTACAATCACCAAAATATTAATACTTCCATCTAGTAGTTACCTGTACCGCTGTGGTACTTTTTCCTGTAGTTGGCGCTCTGACTGATAGTTAATTTAACTTTGGTTAAACAGAGCTACCTGGTTAGCTTACATGCAATTACTGGTGATACATTTGCATACTTACCAAAGGGGGAAAGGTGTAAAATATTGTTATAACTCGGGAGAAACGCAGGAGAAATTACTAGCTAGTGAAAAATGGGAGGGTTACCAGGTCTTCATATTTGTGAGCGGGTCAGTGTTTTGTAACACCCCAGCATTTTATTGTCTCAAGCAGTGAGATTAATAAAGTTCTAAAGTGGTTGCTAATGCTAGCAACCTAACTAAATGCCTGCGTCATGCTAGCACTACAGTTAACAGTTTAGCGTTCATTCATCACTTCACCATCTTCGTAACCCTGCAAACATTCTACAGAGAAAGCTAAAAAGCTCAGACATCTTAGCCGTTTCTTTCATACACAGGTGGGGTGGCTAGCAGCTATTCTCAGCTAAATTATCATACAGGACCTCAGACCAGCCGGAAAGTTTATGTGTAACCTTAACACGGTAACAGTAATAAATGTTTCATATAGTAATAATTTTTCAGTCATACAGTAGGTGGACAACCAGACTGGTCATTACCATCGCGCTCACCGCTGTGGAAAATATATTTAGAGCTTAAGCCATAATAAAGTCATAACAATATGTTGTAGCGAAGAAATACTACAATTATGATAATTTCCACATCCAAGTACTGTGTCCAACAAGCATGAAAAACTATTAAAAAAAAATTATATGAGTTAGAAAACATTTTATTTTGTTTAGACAGACTCTCTGTTTTTATCTGTTTAGTGTTATTATTAAAGAAAACAGCACAAACAACAGCACTAGGGCTTTTTTAAAAAAAATTATTTCGACAATACTTACAGTTGTTAGAGTTTAAGACATCAAGATTTAAATATAGAAATAACTAAAACAAATAGAGCAAACTTCCAGAATAGATAAAAAAATAAATCAATAAAAAGGATGTATGCAGTATAATCGGGGCCTCTCATTTCATTATTCGCTCGCACTTCATCTGGCACTGAACCAAAATATATTGTCTTAAATTTGTGAATAAAATATCATTGTTTTTTTCAGAGATTTATTTGTGCAAAATAATATTTATGCAATATAATTACAGACTCTGTCACATTCTGCTAGGTGTTGGACTGTGGGCATAGTATTGAGGCATAGACGTAGGGCGGGTAAGGGGGCAAACAAAGTCTTTTAATAATAAACAAAAACCAAACATGAACAAAGGAAGTTGGCTGGAACATTGGAGCATACCATAAAAACTCATAAGAAACTGAAACATACACAGACTAGGGATTGCACAAACTGATATACAATACAGACATGGGATACAAACTGGACGAGACAAGACGCAATAAACAGCCTAACGGACTAAACACTAGGGACTATGCATGCAAGGGATAAACAAACACAAGACCGGCTTGGCTAGGTCGACTAGCTGTTACGCCCATTGGCTGCTAAGCTAGCTAGTAGCTAAACAGACCAATTGCAAAACAGGCTAGTAGCCTAAGAACCAAGGGATAAACAGACAAGGTACACAGCAGACTAAGTATGGAACAGACTAAGAACTCTAAAGGTTAGTTGCTAAACGGTTTAGTACCTAAACAGACTAAGAGCTAATCAGACGACGAGACTAGAAAGACTCGAAGACTAGACAGACTATGACCTAAACATGTTAGTAGCACCCTCATTAGTATTTATACAGACTGATAACTACACATGCAATGGGGGTTACTTACACATAAGGGTAAACACAAAAGGCTAATTCTCCTAGAGGCTAATCCTGCTAGGAGACACAGAGACAAAGACATATTAATATGAACAAACTTAACTTAAAGCTCCTTAAACAAAAGGCCAATTATCTTCAAACAAACTTTTTCTCGCAGAAACCTTCACTCTGTCTCCCCCACCTCTGTGTCTTCATGCACCCTATCATCCCTCCCAGACCCAACCTCCTTCTCCTCTCTACCACTAGAGACTGCGACTGAAACTTTCCTCTCCTCTCTCTCCTCATCCATAGATCTCCTTTGCCCGCTGTCATCTAAACCAAGGAAGACGTCTTGTCCTGCTCCTTGGCTATCAGATGTACTACGCAACAACAGGAGAGAATTAAGAACTGCAGAGAGAAGATGGAAGAAATCGCAACTTGATGCAGATCTCATCTCTTACCAGACTCTTGTCTCCAAATTCTCATGTGCTGTGACTTCTGCCAAAACTACCTTCTTCAGAGAAAAGCTGGAAGCCGCTGCACATGATCCTGGCAAACTCCACAACATCTTCTCCTCACTACTCAACCCACCAACTCCTCCTGCCCCTTCCTCTCTGACTGCTGACGATTTTGCCACATTCTACGATGGGAAAATTGCAGCAATCCGCCAGTCCTTCGCTCCCAACCAAACTCCTACAGCAGAACCTCTGGACCTTCCCTTCCCTCCTTTAGCAGAATTCTCCAACTTGTCATCTGATGAGATTCAGCAGATCATCTCGTCATCTAACCCCACCACCTGTTCATTAGACCCAATCCCCTCCACAATGCTCCAGGCAATCTCACAAGACCTCCTTCCCTTCACCACAACCATCATCAACCATTCCATATCATCTGGTCATGTTCCTGCTGCTTTTAAGAAGGCAAGGGTTATTCCCATCCTCAAGAAACCCTGCCTGGACCAATCAGAAGTTAACAACTATCGCCCGGTATCACTTCTCTCTTTTATTTCCAAAATTCTTGAAAGAACTGTTTATAACCAAATGTCTCTTTATCTCTCACAGAACAACCTTAATGATCCCAACCAATCTGGATTCAAAGTGGCACATTCCACAGAGACTGCCCTTCTGTCAGTCACTGAGAAGCTCCATGCTGCTAGATCTGCTAAACTGTCATCTGTTCTCATCCTCCTGGACCTGTCAGCTGCATTTGACACGGTGAACCACAAGATTCTATTATCTATTCTTACAAGCCTTGGAATTTGTGGAACAGCATGGCAATGGTTTGCTTCTTACCTAGAAGATAGGTCATATAAGGTAACATGGAGGGGATCTACATCTGCTCCACGTAGACTCTCTACTGGTGTCCCACAGGGCTCAGTACTTGGTCCTCTTCTGTTCTCCCTCTATACCCAGTCTCTTGGTAAAGTCATATCATCGCATGGATTTTCATACCATTGTTATGCAGATGACACCCAACTTACTCTCTCCTTTCCTCCCTCTGACACTCAGGTTTCCACCCAGATCTCATCATGTCTGGCAGACATCTCATCCTGGATGACTGCACATCAGCTAAAGCTCAATCTGAGTAAAACTGAACTGTTGTTCATCCCTTGTGACTCATCCCCAGGTCAAGACCTTGTGATATCCCTGGACAACAACCAAATCACTCCTTCAGCCACTGCCCGCAATCTTGGGGTAACCGTGGACAACCATCTGTCATTTTCCCCACACATCGCTAACCTTACTCGCTCTTGTAGATTTCTTCTTTACAATATCAGAAGAATTTGCCCATTTCTTTCTTCACAGGCTACTCAGGTGCTTGTTCAGTCCCTTGTTATTTCAAGACTGGACTACTGCAACTCACTCCTGGCAGGTCTGCCTCTGTCCACGATTCGTCCTCTGCAACTGATCCAGAATGCAGCAGCACGTCTCGTTTTTAACCTCCCCAAGTTCTCCCACACCACCCCACTCCTCCGCTCCCTGCACTGGCTTCCTGTAGCTGCCCGCATCAAATTCAAAACGCTGATGCTTGCCTACAAAGCTAAAAATGGCCCTGCACCCACTTACCTCTCTGCTCTAATCACACCACGCACTGCACCACGTTCCCTCCAATCCTCCAGCACTGCTCGCCTCATCCCACCATCTCTCAGGGATCGAGGGCGACATTCATCCAGGCTCTTTTCTGCTCTGGCACCTAGGTGGTGGAACGAACTTCCTCTAGATGTCCGTACAGCAGAGACTTTGACTATCTTTAAACGACGACTCAAGACGCATCTGTTCCTCCAGTACTTGGACTAACCCCCCCCCCCCCCACACAAAAAAAAAAAAACAAACAAACTCTCTTCCCAGTTGTGTTCGACTAATGGCACTTAGTTATAAACCTAGTTAACCCAGTGTAAGTATGTATCCAGTGATGTTAACTTTAAAGCACTTTTTGTAAGTCGCTCTGGATAAGAGCGTCTGCCAAATGCCTAAATGTAAATGTAAATGTAAACTCAAAATGAACATACTAAGACAAAACAAAACCCACTTAACAGAACTTAAATGATATTACATTAAATTAATCCTCGACCCAGTTTCTCAGAACAAACAGATACTAATGCTAATGAGCCTCCTCGGTTCAGCTGGCCATCCGCGTCAGCTGACCGAGGAGCCTTTTGGGAAACTGGGTCTACAACAAAAAACTACACATGAAAAACACTGCCCTCTAGTGGGCAACCCTCACAGGCTCTGGATTCGTTTTTCGTTTGCAGTATAAACCAAAATACATCTTACGATTTTTGAGAGATTTCTTGTGAAAAAAAAATCAGATAACATTTTTTTTCAGATATTTGTCTGTACAAAATAATATTTATGCAATATAATCACAGGCTCTTGATTCGTTATTCGTTTACAATATAAACCAAAATACATTAACCATATAATATAAACCAAAATATTTAATTTGTTGTCTTAAATATTTATGCCGTCTCACCAAGGATCCAGAGATTTCGTTGTACTAAATAATATTTTTGCTGTATAACCATCTTAATTCATTAACCGTAGATTTTTTTCTGCGATTCAGTTGTACTGAATGATGTTTATGCAGTATAATCAAGCTCTCTTATTTCATTATTTGTTCACACTTAACTTGACTCCACTTGACTTGCACTACTGAGCATCCAAGCGTGGCAACGCATGCTTGGTTTAAGTTGGACATTGACGCACATACTGTAAATGAATGTGAATCATATGGCATTATATTCCTGCCCCAATTCTCACAGCTGTACAGTATGTATTGAAATAATAATAGTGTTTTTCTTTACTGAATAGAAATATAATTGCGCAACTGTTAAGCATTAGCCCTTACTTGATAATCTATTGTTCGTTCTATCGGGGTTTAATTGCCCCAATATCAATTTAAGTGTCCCAATAATACTTTCATTGTAAATTTATACACTGTATAACTGTACCTGTTTTAAATGGAAAGTTACAGATCTGTCACTAAACAATTTACCCTGGCAGAAAGCCATACACTGTAAGAACGATTATGTAAAAAGAAAAGCATATAACTGGGGTATTACCTGATCGTCAATCATAATCTTGATTGTTATTTAAATAATAACAATAGTGTTTTTCTTTACTGAATAGAATTATAATTGCACAACTGTTAAGCCTTAGCCCGTACTTGATAATCTATTGTTCGTTCTATTGGCTTTTAATTGCCCTAATATCAACACCAATCGAGTGACACTAATAACATAAATATTACTTACCAAGATTCTAAAGTGTCCGAATAATACTTTCATTGTAAATTTATACACTGTATAACTGTACCTGTTTTAAATGGAAAGTTACAGGTTTGAAAGTTACAATCTATTGTAATTGTTGTAATCCCCATAAATTCTATCAGGGATTAATTGCCCTAATGTCAACACCAATCCTTCAGACAACTCGAATCAGAACATTAAGAAGAAGAAGAAAAGCAAATTCGTTGTTCGTTTGGACTTCGCACTGTAAAAAAAAAACAAGCCGCCTCAACGTAGAAACCATGTAATTCATTCATTTTAACATTCCATAAATAATAATAATCATGCTGTATCATCATGGCCTCTCAGTAATTCATTATTCGTTCGCACCTTAACTGGTTGTTGTTTTAGTGTTTCTTTGTGCTTTGCAATGTCGGACAACATTCAAATGCAAATAAGGAGCTATCCCCCACTTTAAACTAACCCAAGTCCCACTCTTGGGAAGAAGAAAGTTAAGCTGTATTTCGTTTTCTGCAGCGCCCCACTCACAACTGAGCATGATGCATGCTTTGTTTAAGATTAACGTTAATTGCATAACTGTAACAGACTGTTGAGTTTTGATGAGTTTTTGCTCTCCACCAAAAATAAGTTAATTGAACTGAATGGTGGATCCCGTCTGTGTTCTTTTATTTTTTTAATTATTGAGACCAGTGGCGGTTTTAGGCATGGGCGAACTGGGCAGCCGCCCAGGGCAGCATTTTTTTATGTCACGTGGGGGGCGGCAAACGAACCTGAAGGAAAAATAATAATCTGTGCTGCTAAGCGGTTTTCTATTATCTATGATACCTGCGTTGAGACCGCGCCGCCCCTGCTGATGAAGGAGATAGTCTCGCCCGGGGAGCAATTCAGTGTAGAACCGCCACTGATTGAGACACTCTCATGTATTTTATCCTTTTTTGGGATTCAAGTTTATTTTTGATTCAAGTTCAAATGCTTGTGCGTTGACATCGCAACCATTTAAGTACAAAAATAACACATTCTGAAACACTATTAATTTTGAATGACAGACATACTGTACAGTCCGCGCTAAATTAGAGATGCTAACGGCGAATGGGTCCAATATCACTGGTCTTAAAAAGTGGGTGGGTCCTGTCCAACCCACATGCACTCGTTTAAATGCTGCGTGGTCTCTTTTTAAATGCTAGCCTATAACTTTGTCCACGCTCGAGCTTTCTGCCACTCTATAGACCAGTGGTTCTCAAAGTGTGGGGCGCGCCCCACTAGTGGGGAATACAGACATGACCGGTGGGGCGCAATGAACGAGAGGAAATTAGTGGAAAATAATAGGAAAAAACTAAACAATCACACACAGAAAAAGTGGAACCATAGTGCAACAATAATGGTTTAACGTCGGGCCAACTTGAGCAGCGCTGCTCGAATCACAAACCTGCGCGACCCACTGGGCAGCGCTGCGCGACTCTGACAGAAATAGACCGCGCCGACCATCAAAATACATTCTACCCCGCTGGGATGCGCACGTACAAACCAGGCATGGCAAGGCGGAAACAATATTAAACAGTCCTGACATTTTAAGTTGTTTTAAAATAAAAACACAGTGGGTCGCCCAGGTTTGTGATTCGAGCGGCGCTGCGCGATCCACCGGGCTGCGCGAATAAACCAGATCATCACTGCGTTATCCAGATAGTCGTGCTGCGCTGTATTTGCGCAGATATTTGGTTCAATCGGGTGCCACGGTTTCGTCCCACTTGCCCGCTGCACTGTACCACCGCCGGCAAAACCTTCTGCAGATTCAATTCAATTCAGTTTTATTTGTATAGCGCTTTTAACAATTGACATTGTCTCAAAACAGCTTTACACAATCAAAAGAATTATTTAAGTTTGTATGGAATGTGAATGTGTATGAATCAAAATGTTCAGATAGTCCCTGGTGAGCAAGCCCGAGGGCGACAGTGGCAAGGAAAAACTCCCTGAGATGGTAATAGGAAGAAACCTTGAGAGGAACCAGACTCGACAGGGAACCCATCCTCATCTGGGTGAAACAGATAGCAGGAAATGATCTGCATTTATACAGTGTTGGGTTCAGCTATAATAGTTGATGTTAATTGATGTTATAATAGTTGATGTAAAATGGAGTCCAGTAGTTAATCGAGACTCAGATAGACTTGTAGAAAGTTCCATTCCTGAACTATCGAATTGTCAAGTCCTCAGAGAAACAGCTGACAACACCAGTCGAGGCCAGAACCATCTTCTAAGTAGATAGAATCATCCCCAGACACCAGACGCATCCTAAAGAGACACACGACGAGACCTCCAACCAGAAACGGGGCACCAGGATGGATCAGACAGGTCCGGAGGGCAGAGGGAGTCTGGATCACTGGCAGCTCAGGAACCACATGTGTAGCTCGACAGAGAGAGAGAGAGAAAGAGTGAAAGGGGGAGACAGGGAGAGAGGAAAGAGAAAGAGGGGGAGAAAGAGAAGAGGAGGAGAGATGGCAATTGGGTATGGTCACAGTCACAATGTATAATGTGAATGTATATTTACTATAGAGTGCAAGCAGGAACTCCGGCAGGACTAACTATGACAGCATAACTAAAAGGGAGAGCCAGAAGGAAACACAAACATGAGGGCTCCCTGAGATGTAAAGCAAACAATCACCTCACCGACAACAAACCTGAGTGATCAAATGAGAGTGAGGAAGATAGCATCTAAACATACCAGTTCACCATAATACTCTACGTCCATGAGTCCCCCAGATCTGCTCCTTTACGTTATGGCAAATCTATTTATAAAAATGCTTGGTGTGACGGTTAACCCCTAGAGGGCGCCTAACGCTCGTTTTTGGTTTTGATTTGTAGTTTATTTGTGTTTGATATTTGACTTCAGTTCCCAGTATGCACCTCGGTCAGGTGACGTAAGAAGCTCACCTGAACCGAGGGAAGACTAATTATGGTTTGATTTATGTTTCATTATAAATAGCCTGACTGAATAGCAGTCAGGCGTCTAGCTTTAGTTGTAGTTAAGTTCCGTTTGTGTTTGGTGTTTTGTTGCCCTTAATGCTGAATAAAAGGATTTTGTTAAATCATCAGGTCGCCTCCTCCGCATTCATGCCACGCACACACGCCAGACGCAGACAAGCAGGGAATCATGACAGAAAGCTAGACCGTCCAAGTGGCATGGCGGAGGATTTCGCCCTGGAGTTTTTTGGGGGGGGCGCGGGTACCATCTCGCCCGAGCTGGCGAACTGGCTGGAGGACAGCGAGGAAGAGGGGTTTGGTAGCTGGGAGTACTGCTGGCTGGAAGACGGCAAGATAGATCTGTTCCAGAGCTGGAGGTACAACCAGCTGGCCAAACAGGAGCAGGAGCACGGCCGGGAGAGCAGCGAGGAGAGAGAGAGAGAGACGCCAGAGAGCTGGGAGGGCTGCGGGCTCGCCGTTAGGCGGACGCCATTCAGAGGTGACGCGGCATGGGGTCACGTGATTCCCCGCACCGGCCGGAAGAGAAGGGCGAGGAAGCCCAAGTACGGCGGTGACACGGGGGAGAGGGAACCCCAGGCGGAGCAGCAGCACAAGGAGCTCATGTGGTGGATTCCGGAGCAGGTGAGAGGAATGCAGGAGCAGGTGAAGGAGCTCCAGCAGCTGATCCTCCACTTCCGGGATGGCCGCGAAGCGGTCTCGGAGCTTTCGCCTCCCTCGCCAACGCTCAGCAGCGAGCAAGCATGTCAGCAGCCGCTGTCCGATGCACTCATCCTGCCGCCGCCTGCCGGCTTTGTGGACAGCGAGCTAGCGTGTCAACAGCCGCTGACCGACGCACTCATCCTGCCGCCGCCTGCCGGCTTCGTGGACGGAGAGCTAGAGTGTCAGCAGCCGCTGACCGACGCACTCATCCTGCCGCCGCCTGCCGGCTTCGTGGACGGAGAGCTAGAGTGTCAGCAGCAGCTGACCGACGCACTCGTGCTTCCGCCGCCTGCCGGCTTCGAGGACAGCGAGCTAGTATGTCAGCAGCCGCTGAGCGACGCACTCACTCTGCCGCCGCCTGCCGGCTTCATGGACAGCGAGCTAGCGTGTCAGCAGCCGCTGACCGACGCTCCTGTTCTGCCGCCGCCTCCCGGATTTGAGGACGACGTTGCGCCGCTGTCGAGCGCACTGCACGCTCCAGAGCCGTCGTCGAGCGCCTTGCACGCTCCAACGCCGCTGTCGAGCGCACTGCACGCTCCAACGCCGCTGTCGAGCGCACTGCACGCTCCAACGCCGCTGTCGAGCGCACTGCACGCTCCAACGCCGCTGTCGAGCGCACTGCACGCTCCAACGCCGCTGTCGAGCGCACTGCACGCTCCAACGCCGCTGTCGAGCGCACTGCACGCTCCAACGCCGCTGTCGAGCGCACTGCACGCTCCAATGCCGCTGTCGAGCGCACTGCACGCTCCAACGCCGCTGTCGAGCGCACTGCACGTTCCAATGCCGCTGTCGAGCGCACTGCACGCTCCAGAGCCGTCGTCGAGCGTCGTGCACGCTCCAGAGCCGTCGTCGAGCGTCGTGCACGCTCCAACGCCGCTGTCGAGCGCACTGCACGCTCCAACGCCGCTGTCGAGCGCACTGCACGCTCCAACGCCGCTGTCGAGCGCCGAGTGCGCTCCAACGCAGCTGTCGAGCGCCGAGTGCGCTCCAACGCAGCTGTCGAGCGCCGAATGCGCTCCAATGCCTTCGTCGAGCGCCGAGTGCGCTCCAAAGCCTTCGTCGAGCGCCGAGTGTGCTCCAACGCCTTCGTCGAGCGCCGAGTGCACTCCAACGCCTTTGTCGAGCGCCGAGTGCGCTCCAACGCCTTCGTCGAGCGCAGTGACCGCGTCTAGCTTTTGTTATAGTTAAGTTCCGTTTGTGTTTGGATGTTCATTTGGCCTTTTAAATGAATAAAAGGATTTTGTTAAATCAGCTCGCCTCCTCCGCACACACGCCAGACGCAGACAAGCAGGGAATCATGACACTTGGCTAAATAAATAGGTTTTGAGCCTAGACTTAAACACTGAGACTGTGTCTGAGGCCCGAACACTATTTGGAAGACTATTCCATAAATTTGGGGCTTTGTAAGAAAAAGCTCTGCCCCCAGCTGTAATTTTCATAATACGCGGTACTGATAAGCAGCCTGCATCCTTTGACCGAAGTAGGCGTGGCGGATCGTAAGACACTAGCAGTTCGCTCAGATACTGCGGGGCGAGACCATTTAATGCCTTATATGTCAAGAGTAGTATTTTAAAATCAATGCGAAATTTCACAGGGAGCCAATGCAGTGAAGATAGGATAGGGGTGATGTGCTCATATCTTATGGTTCTAGTGAGGACTCTCGCTGCTGCATTCTGGACTAGCTGAAGCTTGTTTATGCACCTAACTGAACATCCAGACAGTAAGGCATTACAATAGTCCAACCTAGAAGTGATAAAAGCATGAACTAGTTTTTCTGCATCGTTTAGCGACAATATATTTCTTATTTTGGCAATATTTCTGAGGTGAAAGAATGCTATCCTGGTGATATTATCTACATGAGCTTCAAATGAAAGGCTGGAATCTATAATCACGCCGAGGTCTTTTACTGTTGCACTTGACGGAACAGAAAGGCCATCTAAAGTTACGGTGTGATCTAAGATTTTACTTCTAGCTGTATGCGGTCCTATGACTAGAACTTCTGTCTTATCCGGATTAAGTAGAAGGAAGTTAATTAGCATCCAATTTCTTATGTCCTGCACACATTGCTCAACTTTAGTAAGATGGTTTTTCTCATCAGGTTTTGTTGAGACGTATAGCTGTGTGTCGTCAGCATAACAATGAAAACTAATACCATGCTTACGGATTATGTTGCCCAGAGGAAGCATGTAAAGGGAAAAAAGCAGTGGGCCTAAAACTGAACCCTGCGGAACGCCAAACTCCACTAGAGAACATGCAGAATAATCACCATTTAAGTCTACATACTGATAACGAACGGTCAAATAGGGTCTGAGCCAGGAGAGGGCTGTACCCTTAATTCCTACTACATTTTCTAATCTGTGAAGAAGAATAGCATTATCAATAGTGTCAAAAGCTGCACTGAGGTCAAGTAATACAAGCATAGTTACACAACCCTGATCAGAGGCCAATAGGAGGTCATTTACTACTTTAACGAGTGCTGTTTCTGTGCTGTGATGAGGCCTAAATCCTGACTGATACAGTTCATGTATGCCATTTCTATGTATATATGAGCATAGCTGCTTCACTACTATCTTTTCCAGAATCTTAGAGATAAAGGGGAGGTTTGATATTGGCCTGTAATTGGACAGCTGACAGGGGTCGAGGTCAGGTTTCTTAATTATTGGTTTGATAACTGCTACTTTAAAAGATTTTGGAACATAACCAATGCTGAGTGAGGAATTAATTATTCTCAACAGCGGTTCTGTTATTACTGGTACTATCTGTTTAAGAAAATGTGTCGGTATAGGATCTAATATACAGGTTGATGAATTTGCAGAAGAGATGAGTGAAATTAGTTAATTCTCTTCAAGAGGAGTAAAGTATTCTAGGTTTGAATCTGACATGGCTAGGTTAACATCTGTATCAATTACATTGTTCGGTTTCAAAGCCTCAATTTTATGCCTGATATTTACAATTTTATTATTAAAAAAGTTCATGAAGTCCTCACTATTGCATGATGTTGTTGTGGAGATTTCTGTAGTGGTCTTATTTCTGGTTAATTTGGCTACGGTATTAAATAAAAATCTAGGATTATTTTTATTTTCTTCTATAAGAGTGGAGAGATACGTTGATCTAGCTACACTAAGAGCTTTCCTATAGTTCAGGATGCTCTCTTTCCATGCTATTTGAAATACCAACAATTTAGTTTGACGCCATTTACGCTCTAATTTCCGAGCAGTCTGTTTTAAAGTGCGCGTCTGATCGTTATACCAGGGAGCGAGTTTCTTATCTCTAATAATTTTTCTTTTAGCTGGAGCTACATTATCTAAGGTACAACGAAGTGTCGACTCTAAATATTCAGTCGCCTGATCGAGTTCTGTGGGGTCAGACGGTGGCCTAATCGAAGTTGGGAACTCTGGGAGATTACTGATAAAACTCTGTGTGGTAGTTGATGTGAATGTACGTTTAATATGGTAGCGCGGTGCTGTGCGTACATTATCACTGTGACAGACTTGAATGGAGACAAGATAGTGATCTGAGATAATTTCAGACAGTGGAATTGTGAATACATTTCTTATAATTAATCCGAAGAATATTACTAAATCTAAAGTGTGACCTGCTTCATGAGTGGGTCCTACTACACACTGATTTACGCCTACGGAGTCCAGTATGAACATAAATGCTGTTCTCAGAGGGTCTTCTGGATTCTCAAAATGAATGTTAAAATCTCCAGTAATTAACATTTTGTCTACAGAAACGACCAGGTCTGAGATGAAATCTGCAAATTCACTAAATTCAGAATACGGCCCTGGAGGTCTGTAAATTATAATTAGTGGAATCGACTGAGCTGATTTAATATACTTAAATAGACTTATGTTACTATAGAGAATTTCAAATGAGTTAAATTTGTGTCCGTGTTTTTGTACAATAGACAGATTATCATTATGAATAACTGCGACGCCTCCTCCCCTACCAGTTAACCGAGGCTGGTGTATGTAGCTGTATCCAGGAGGATTAGCTTCATTTAGAGCTACATACTCATCCTGTTTAACCCATGTTTCAGTTAAACAGAGTACAGTAGCTATTATTAGCTATGTAGCTCGGCTGTGACAGGATTCAGAACAGTAACTTACACACTATAAAGTTGTGTATACAGAGAGACAGAGTCATTATTTCAGTAACTTGTGTTAGCTGTTTACTCACCAGAATTTGTAAGGAATGTTCCAGAATGTTCCAGGTGCTTCATGTCCATTCTCACATCCTCACAGCCTTCTGGTCTCTGATGTTACACCAGATTTCCCATGAGCACTTGCGCAGGGCAATTTACTCAATTATTTAAGTTTTTCTTGTTAAACATAAAGAATATTGAGTTGGAATGAGTGATAATTGTAGTTCTTGAAACTAATCATCATTAATTACTCCATTACCAAATATTTTTGATAGAAATGTATCAAAAATATTAAGTGCCTATTAAAAATATAATTCAGTTAGTCAAATACTAATTTCTATTTGTGAAATAAACTTAAATTATAGTGTAAATTTAAGACAAACAGAACAGTAGTTTTTTTAGGCATTTATTTTGATTTGTCTAACTCAAACAATCAGGTATGTGACTTTTAGAGATTTTATTAAGGTAACATAACCTGTTTATTACTGTGAAATTTACATGGCCCCAGAATCATTTTTTAGAGTGTATGGACAACAATGTTCCGGAAGCATTATTAAATATTCAATAAGGCACACACACAATTTAGTTGCAATAAAGTCTTATTAAGTATATAATAAAGCAGGCAGTACTGTATATGGCAAATGGTCACTCAAAATCTTTACAAAAGTAAGAGTCTTCATTAATTAATTTTTTTTTACAAAAGAGGAAAACTCAATCTTTTCTTTCTTGTTCTTGTTGTTGCGGGCTGTGGGGTGGAATTTCCTAGCAACAGCATCGGAAAGTGCTTGAAGCAGAATTACCCCATCAGCGAAACCGGTTTGATAACTTCACACCAAGGATAGGTGAGAAGGGGGATTACAGTACTGGTTTCTGTGGGTCTTCACCCACAGGTGACGTGGGTCGGTTGTATTCAGCGAATAGACTAAAACAAAATCATGTTTGCTTCAGCACTGGAAACAATATTGTATTAGGCCAACTTTATTTAAGATTAAAATAATAGTGGGTTAGGAATGTTATTCTTCATATAACTTAAATGGCTGAATGAAGTTAAATATACACAATAAATTAATAATAGCGTTTGCTTTACATTTGAGCACTCGTGTAAATAGCTTCTTCATTGTATATACTACCATATTGTATATCTGTCTAATACTGGTTTATTCATATTTTACATTACATTCAGTTTGTAATTTACTTGCGATTGTACTTTTAAAATGTAACCTATACGTATCTACTGTTACGTCCCTATATTCTTTGTCTTTGTTCTGTTTTTTTTTGGGAAGTGCTGTATTTGTGTTTTTGTGCAGGATGATATCTGATTGGTTCCTGTCCTCTACCTCGTGCCCCACCCTGCTAGATCAGGTGACTTCCTGCTGCCTATAAAGGTCCCACCATCACTTCCTGCTGCGGTTTTTTTCTGTGCTCACTTGCTGTGTTATTGCTCTGTGTTAGTAAGTCTGAGATTTTGTGTGAATTCATGTTGAGTGTGAGATTGTTACCTGTTTGTGTTTTGTCAACTAATTGTAGCTTTGACTACGGCCTGTTTGACTTTGAGTTTTGGATTGCCCTTTGGACTTGGTTGCTGATTGTAAATATTGTAATTTTGGGGAGGTAGGGAGACTGACGCCATTTTTGTTGAAGCCATTTATTGATTGTTTTATGTACAGGGAGTTAGGGAAGTTTTATTGTACAGTATTTCATTTTCTTTTCTTTTGTAAATAGGGAATTTAGAGGGTTTAATATTAGTCGCTTTCTGTTTGTTATTTTGGCCTGGTCGGCTCCTGAAGTCAATTCCCCCACTTCCATTTGTGAAAAATCATTGTTTTCTATTAAATTATTGTTTATTTGCCTTTAAACTCCTCGGTGTCCTTGTACTCTTTCATGTTGCACCTTCACCCTAGACGGGGCGTAACATGAAATTGGGGGCTCGTCCTGTTTGTTTCTCAAATGAATCTATGCACCTTTCTATCAGCAAAACAAGGTAAATTTAGTATCATTCAACTTATTGTTTGCCTGGGGTTTTTACTTTGTGTGGGAGGAAAAATCGGGTTGCGTGATGTCGTCGAAATTTGAATTAGATAAGTTTACGATCGCCCCCACACATGAACAATTTGAAAAATGCCGTAAGGATGATTTATTACTGACTGCGGATTTCTTTGATGTTAACGTTCCTCATACTGCACTTAAGAGGGAGATTAAAGAGGTGTTGCGCACGGAGCTCTTAAAACAAAGGATATTACCGGAAGCGGGTGTGGTTTCGGGTGTTGCTTCTCACATTGATCTATCTGAAGGTTTGGGTCCTGCTGAGGCGGAACTCAAATCTGACATAGTCTCTGGCATAGATCCCTTTCCCCCGTCTTCATCGGATGATAAAATGTTGGCAATCCGCTTGAAAGAATTAGAGCTGGAACTCAGTCGCCAACGATATGAGAGTCAGCTGCTACAGGTCCGAGCTCTTGAGCTTGAGACGCATCGTGATGTCCGTCTGAAAGAGCTCGAGCTCCAGTTAAAGGATGGCCGACCTCCGATTCCCTCTCCAGAGGCAAAAGGGAATATAATTCCTGCTCCAGTAAGTGCATCCTCTCCTCTCCCTGCAGCGTCGCAAACTGCACCGGTAAGTTCCTTTGAGTTTGACATTAGCAAACAAATCTCGTTAGTTCCGTCATTCAGAGAGAGTGAAGTTGACACGTACTTCACTGTTTTTGAACGCATCGCGACCACATTATAGTGGCCTAAGAATATTTGGCCTTTGCTTTTGCAGTGTAAACTGTTAGGAAAAGCACAAGAGGTGTGCTCTGCTCTAACATTAGAACAAAGTTTGGATTATGACGTGATTAAAGCGGCAGTGTTACGTGCGTATGAATTAGTTCCGGAGGCTTATCGTCAAAAATTCAGAAGACATGTAAAAATCCCCAGTCAAACGTTTGTTGAATTTGCTCGAGAAAAGACCACTTTGTTTGGTGTAATGCTAGTAAAATCTTCACTTTTGAACAGTTAAGAGTTAATCTTGGTGGAGGAGTTTAAAAATTGCATTTCAGGGAAAATTGTTGTCTATTTGAACGAACAGAAAGTTTCCTCTCTTGCTTCGTCTTTGCAGATGAATTTGTATTCACTCACAAAGTTGCTTTCTCGTCACCACATTCTTTAGCATGCTGTTCAGTAGATCGTCCTAATTTTAAGCGTACACAAAAAGACCAACAACCACCCGATGCTCTTTTGGCAGATCGAGAATGTTATTATTGTCATGAGAAAGGACATCTGATTGCTGCTTGTCCAGCACTGCAGCGAAAGAACCAGCGGAAAGCTCAAAACGCATCTAAGAGTGTAGCTTTAGTTCGTGTTCCCTCTTCTGAGCCATTAAACTCTGTTGACCCAACATTTGAACCGTTCATTGATGATGGAGCTGTTGCTTTGTGTAATTCTGATTCTGAGTTTAGACCTGTGCGTATCTTAAGAGATACGGGTGCGGCGCAGTCGTTCATTTTAGCAAGTACGCTACCGTTCTCTTCTCAGTCTAGCTGTGGGTCTGATGTGTTGATTCAAGGAATTGAGTTGGGGATTGTAAGAGTTCCTTTACACAGTATATACTTACGTTCTAACATTGTGACTGGGTTAGTCAAAATTGCTGTACAATCTCAATTGCCAGTAAAAGGGATTTCCCTTATTCTTGGAAACGATCTAGCTGGAAGTAAAGTTTCTACCTTACCCGAGGTTGTTGATGTACCTTGTACATCTAATGATGTGTTAGTGCAAGAGTTTCCCAATGTTTTTCAGGCATGTGTTGTCACTCGTGCACAAGCCCGTAAGTTTGAGGATGAGGTTGATCTTTCTGACTCATTTTTGGGTTCGGGAATGTCAAATTCGAAGGCTGAAGTTGGAAATGGGTGTTCCTTAGATGTGATGGTTCAGCCTAGCTTTGATTTTTCTTTCAGTAAACAACAATTAATTAGTGCGCAGGAAACTGATGAAACACTGTCGACATGTCGATCCTCTGTAGTAGATGGGTTTGATTTGTCTAAATATGCTGTTGCCTATTTTCTAGATGAGGGTGTACTCATGCGAAAATGGAGTCCAGAGAAAGTAAAACATGATTGGAGTTCTGTATTTCAAGTGGTTGTTCCACAACCTTACCGTGGGTACATATTAGGTCTGGCACATGATCACGAACTTTCAGGACACTTAGGTGTTAGGAAAACTTACCATAACCTCTTGAAACATTTCTTCTGGCCAGGAATGAAGTCCTCTGTCTCACAGTATTGTCGTTCATGCCATGCCTGTCAAATTGCAGGTAAGCCTAATCAGGTTGTGTCTCCGGCCCCTTTGAAGCCAGTTCCGGTTTTAAATGAGCCGTTTGAAAAGCTTGTTATAGACTGTGTAGGACCTTTGCCTAAGACTAAGTCTGGATATGTATATTTGTTGACTATGATGTGCTCTGCCACTAGATTTCCTGAAGCTGTCCCATTACGTTCTCTCAAGTCCCCCAACATTGTGAAAGCCCTTGTAAAATTTTGCACCACTTTTGGTCTGCCAAAGGTTATTCAATCTGACCAAGGAACCAATTTCACTTCTCGTATATTTCGTAAGTTAATGAATGAGCTGAACATTACACATAATGTGTCCAGTGCCTATAGACCTCAATCTCAAGGTGTGATTGAAAGATTCCACCAAACCCTAAAAACCATGATTCGTACTTATTGTGTAGAGCATCAGAAGGATTGGGATGAGCAGTTACCACTTTTGTTGTTTGCAGTTCGTAACACAGTGCAGGAGTCTTTGGGATTTAGTCCAGCGGAATTAGTCTTTGGACACTCCCTTCGTGGTCCTTTAAAGTTGCTTCAAGAGCATCTTCTTGTTAAGGTCCCCTCTTCTAAGTCCCCCACCCATGTGCTAGATCATGTTAGTTCTTTTCGTGAAAGGTTGCATTCTGTTTGGAACCTAGCTCGTCAGTCTTTGCTCTCTTCACAGTCCAGAATGAAGGATAATTATGACAAAAAGACTGTTAAACGTTCTTTCAAGGTTGGTGATAAAGTGCTTGTGTTATTGCCTTTGCCAGGTTCCTCTCAGCAAGCGAAGTTTGCAGGCCCGTATGAAGTGAACTTAGGAGAAGCTAAGTGACATAGACTATGTTATCCGAACTCCTGAAAGGCACAAAAAGTCCCGTGTTTGCCACATTAACATGTTAAAGTCATACATTTCCCGTTCAGACTCTAAAAATTCTAAATCTTCTCCAGCCACTTGCCCCTCTGTTGCAGTTCCTGTAGAAGTCATTTCGTCTGCTGAGTCTCCATGTGTGGAGGATCTTCGTTTGGGCAGTGCCGCCATCTCCAGTGCTTGCTTACAGAATTCAGAAATTATTGCTACTTTAAGTTCAAAACTCTCTCACTTATCTGAATCATATCGAAATGAGTTGGTACAATTAATTAAAAGATTTTCATCACTTTTCTCAGACGTGCCTACTGTAACTTCTGTCTTACAGCATGACATTGATGTAGGTGATCATCGTCCAATCAAACAAAATGCATATCGTGTAAACCCTACAAAGCGTGAGATAATGAAACAGGAAACCGACTACCTTGTGGAGCATGGTTTAGCCGTACCTAGCTCTAGTCCCTGGTGCTCACCCTGCTTGCTGGTTCCCAAACCTGATGGGTCTTCACATTTTTGCACAGACTACAGAAAGGTTAACCAGGTCACTATGGCAGATTCATATCCTCTCCCACGAATTGAGGATTGTATCGATAGAATTGGAAGTTCTACATTTGTAACCAAATTGGACTTACTCAAGGGTTATTGGCAAGTGCCACTAACCGAACGTGCTTCAGAAATTTCAGCGTTCGCTACTCCAGACACCTTTCTACAGTATAAGGTGTTAGCTTTTGGTCTTCGGAATGCTCCAGCCACGTTTCAGCGTTTGATGTGTAAAGTATTGTCCAATGTGAATAATTGTGAAGCTTATCTTGATGATGTTGTGTGTTATTCAAAATCCTGGGAAAGTCATTTGAAGACATTAGAGGAAGTGTTCACTAGATTTAAAGCAGCCAATTTAACACTAAATCTTGCCAAATGTGAATTTTGTCATGCTACTGTCAGATATTTAGGAAAAGAAGTCGGTCAGGGTACCGTTAGACCGGTAGAAGCAAAAGTCAGTGCCATCGTTAACTTTCCTGTACCTCAGACGAAAAGAGAACTCCGACGCTTCCTAGGTATGGCCGGATACTACAGAAGTTTCCGTAGAAACTTTTCTGATGTAGCGAAACCCCTTACTGACAACCTTCAAAAAGCTGTTGCATTTATATGGTCCCCTCAGTGTCAAGTCGCTTTTGATTCTTTAAAGAACTTGTTGTGTAGTGCACCAATTTTAGCCACTCCTGATTTTTCCAGAGCTTTTAAACTTGAGGTTGACGCTAGTGGTACTGGTGCAGGTGCCGTATTGTTACAAGAAGATAAAAATGGAATTGATCACCCCTTGTGTTTCTTTTCTAAGAAATTCAATCGCTATCAGTGTAACTACAGTACAATTGAGAAAGAAGCCCTCGCCCTCTTGTTAGCTTTACAACACTTTGAAGTTTATGTTGGTTCAAGTTCACAACCTGTTGAAGTTTTTACTGATCATAACCCTCTTGTATTTTTGCAAAAGTTTTGTAACAAAAATCAAAGACTTATGCGTTGGGCTTTAATCTGTCAAGATTTTACCTTGGACATTAAATATAAGAAAGGCAAAGATAACGTTATTGCTGATTCTCTGTCAAGAAGTTGTTTATAAACATGTTTATTCTTGCGTATGGGGGTGTTACGTCCCTATATTCTTTGTCTTTGTTCTGTTTTTTTTGGGGAAGTGCTGTATTTGTGTTTTTGTGCAGGATGATATCTGATTGGTTCCTGTCCTCTACCTCGTGCCCCACCCTGCTAGATCAGGTGACTTCCTGCTGCCTATAAAGGTCCCACCATCACTTCCTGCTGCGGCCTTTTTCTGTGCTCACTTGCTGTGTTATTGCTCTGTGTTAGTAAGTCTGAGATTTTGTGTGAATTCATGTTGAGTGTGAGATTGTTACCTGTTTGTGTTTTGTCAACTAATTGTAACTTTGACTACGGCCTGTTTGACTTTGAGTTTTGGATTGCCCTTTGGACTTGGTTGCTGATTGTAAATATTGTAATTTTGGGGAGGTAGGGAGACTGACGCCATTTTTGTTGAAGCCATTTATTGATTGTTTTATGTACAGGGAGTTAGGGAAGTTTTATTGTACAGTATTTCATTTTCTTTTCTTTTGTAAATAGGGAATTTAGAGGGTTTAATATTAGTCGCTTTCTGTTTGTTATTTTGGCCTGGTCGGCTCCTGAAGTCAATTCCCCCACTTCCATTTGTGAAAAATCATTGTTTTCTATTAAATTATTGTTTATTTGCCTTTAAACTCCTTGGTGTCCTTGTACTCTTTCATGTTGCGCCTTCACCCTAGACGGGGCGTAACAATACAGTATAAGCATATTTAACTACTTCAGCAGTGAACTAGAAACTTGGTCAGTCTGGCTTTTAGATAAAGTCCTTCAGAGCAAGCATTGTGTAAATATAATATATAAAAAATAATGTAATATAAAATAAAATAATATAAAATGAAAAAATATATAACATAAATGTTTGCAATGATAGCAATAAAATCAGACTTAATAGTTGGATTTGATACTTTTCTTTTTATTTACTGTATAGACATATTATGCTTTATCTGTTATTAATCTCTCTATATTATCTAATTATGACTTGAATAAATCGGCTCACATCGGAGCGCGCTAGCGTGTTGGAAAAGCGAGTACTGTAGTCTATATATTTGTGTTTGTTGTTTTCCTGGGGAGTGGCATGTTTATGTCTGCATTTTATCTATAAATCGTGTGTGTGCACGGAGAGTTTATGTGTGTGCATACGGAGAGTTTATGAGTGTGCCCCTTTGATCTGCTGGGTATGGCGGGGCGTCGACTGCTGATCAGTGTAAAGTAGCGTACTTTACACACACTGATCAGCAGTCGACGCCCCGCCGTACCCAGCAGATCAAAGGGGCAGTTATCGGCTATGACACGTTGAAGGAGAACTTAATAGTTCTCAAAAATAGTGTAAATGTCTGCAACAATCACTAACCATTAAAATGTTTTTTTTGTAATTAAACACGTAAATATTAATTATATTTTCTTTATACATATTTCCATTATTTATATATATATATATATATATATATATATATATATATATATATATATATATAATTTAAAACTATTTATTCATTTGTCTTTTATTTACTTACTAACTAGCGAATGCTTTTTTATGGCTCTAAAAACTACGACAGTATGAGTGACAATGGAATAGGACGTGTGAGTTGACGCCCTTGCACCGGTCACACACACTATTCGTGTTTAATTAAATTCTTAAATCATCGTGGTCACCCATGCACTGAAAAAAAGAAAGTGTAAGATTTACTTGATAAAATCCTCGTAACAATTTGGACACGGAGATTTTAAGTCAATTTTATTGCTCCAATATTAAGGCTGAATTCCAATTCTACCCCTTCCCCCTACCCTTCCATTTGGCGTGTTCACGTGAAGAGGTAGTGGTGCCTCATTTCTCTTTTGGTTGAAGGGGTAGGGGGAAGGGCCAGATAGCCCTCCAAACGAAGATTTTTCGGGACCTCACTTCAAACGAAGGGCTTAGCGAAATTTTCAACATGGCTGCTCACTCGAGCAAGCAGAGACATAAATGTAAATTGTTGCCAATAATAAATATTTTTATGATAAGTTTTCATTATATGTATATTACCTCTAGTCTTGTGTTTGTGTTTATGGTGATGTTCTGTAAAGACACGTTTGCAAAAAAATCGCTAATGTTTGCTAGCGGATAGCACAGATTACACGATATTACAAATATATATTTTTATGTCACATACACTTTACGGCATGCTACAAACAAATATGAAAGTTCAGTAGCACAGCAGTTTGCCGAGCATTTGATAACGCATTGTGTGTTTTGCTTACGGCCATATGTGTACATGTAAATGAACGGTGCTTACACTATTCTTACTTATTGCAACGTGACCACAGTTTTGTAATTCACATTCTGTATAGGGACGGCTGAGGAAACCCGAAGGCTCATCCGTGTTCGTGGTGAAAATGAGCAATTTTTTTAAAAATCAAAATACGGCGCAAAAAAACTTTGGGAGTGAGTAATCTCTCTCTTATTGGAATGTGTGATAAATATCGGCGCATGTCCTCTGGCGTAACATGAGGAACTAGTGACAACGTATGATGACGTATAACAGTGTTGTAGTGGTCTCCCGTTTCATAGGGGAAATATTTATACCCTTCCCCTTTCCACTTCGTTTCAAGGGACAAGGGGAAGGGGTAGAAAATAGAATTGGGATTCAGCCTAAGTAAAACTCACCCGTAATTGTCAGGTAAAATCTACTTAATTAAATTAACAATAAAAGAAATCAAGTAAAAGTTACATAATTATATTTAATGCACAAATTAGATTTATTTAAAATAATCAAGTAAAGTTAATTCATTGTTGTATCAGCAGGAACCTTGATTTTATGAAATTACTATCATTTTGTTTTGTGAGATTTTCCATTACTTGGTTTTATCAATTTATATTACTCCCTATAATAATGTAAACATTGCTAATTTATCTTTTGGAAAGAAACTAAAATATAATTAAACAGTTTATTCACCAACATTACCAAATATTTGTGACATTCACAGTCTAGATACAGGTTGTCTTTTTAATAAAAGTGCATTCAGCTAAATTTTGCATCCATAGAAACAACTGCACGGCACCAGGGCCTGAAATACTTGTTTTAAACAAAATTGTGTAAAATAATAATAAATAAAATACAGCATTCATTTAGAAATAAAATACAGCAAAAAATACATTAAACAAACTGTAGAATAAACGTTAAAACTTAATAGCCCTCTGAAGCAGTGAAGTTGCAACATTCAAATCAGCACTCTGGACTAGTGCACTTAAAAGTATGCCATTGAAACCATAACGCATTAAAACATTTTAAGCTGAACATGTAAACACAACATGTAAAGACTTGTAGTCAAGCCAAATCAAATGTTTTAAGATGATAACTTCATCTTTAAAGCTTGCACTTTTGGTGATAGCTTAATCCCATCAAGTTCTAGAAGAACTTTCTGAAAATAGCTCAAATGTGTAGCGCAGTGCTCAGAGCCATTGCCACATTCTTGCAAAATTTCCTCTCCTTCAAGGATTAAGGATACACGAACCGGTTCTTCCCCTTCAACAGCACGGACGACAAGGATTTTAAGAAGGTGCATACTGGCATCACTTCGTCTGTCCCCCGGCATAAAATTTACAAGAAAATAAATAATTTATTTTGAGAAACAAAAAAAAAATCTGAATTGCTTCAACCTGTGCTGACTTCATTTCACAGAGAAAAAAAATAAAATAAAAATAATTGATAATAAAAAAAATGACCATCACTTCATATTCTTCAGATTGTTAAACTTGGGTTAAATTGCTTTAGCAATAATCTTGCATCAATAAAACATTGTAAAACATGGCATGAGATGGCTACACTCCATAGATTACTCTGTACCTTTACAGTGTCATGAAATCCTATGAGGAATGCTGAGTTTGTATTTAAAGGGTTAGTCCAAACATGAAAATTCGTTCAATAATTACTCAGATTTATATATTAATTTGCATTTATATGCTTCTGTCCAATACAACAAACACTATATTCAAGGTATTAATAAATTGTATAATTAATAAGAAAACAATGCTTTACCAGGCAATCATCAAAGAGATCCTCTTCAGATTCATGTCTCATCTCTACACTTTGTTTCTGTGAAAAAATTTACATTGTATCATTACATAATCTTTTATTCGTACAACTACATTTAGGCATTTCTTCATCTTTTGTAAGTTTGCCTTTATCCAAAGCAAATTACAAAAGAGGAAGGCATCAAGCATGTCAAGCAGTGCTACTAACACAAACTTTCTGACACCGTTAGAAAAATACAAGATAGATCAGGAAGGAAAAAGTGAGAAGCAAGAATCATGTGTGGAAAGATTAAGCATGCAAGGTCACAGGTTGACTCTACTTATTTTTATTGTCTGCAATGCGATTTAGACAAATTAGAGCTGCTGTCAATACTGTATGAACATATGTACAGGTTCTTTACTCATAACACATTAATAAAGTTCGGCTTCAGAAAAAAAAACGTTTATTGCTAGTGCTTTTTACCATTTAATGCTTTAACACAGTTTGTTCAGAAATGGCATCTCACTGGCGAGCCTTTGTGTGGGGGTAAGAAACACACATCTCGGTGTATTAATCTGCGCGCTCAATTCGTTATTTATTTATTTATTAATTTACCACAGGACCCCTGGGGGGCTCCGTAGGTTCAGGTTTTTACACGAAAACGGTGTTTTGTGAATCTCCACACTATTAAAAACTGAAATATTGCTAATTGTACATCCTGAGATTAAGATGAACATTAATTGGGAGTCATGAAAGCGAGAATCACATCCAAAAAAGAAAGCTAAACTTACCTCGAACACGACAAACTCCAGCTCCAGCCACGCTGTGTAATACCTCCGTGATGATTCCCAACCGACTGATCCACAGCGCGGGCACAGCGTCTCCAAACACGCATGCGCGGTTTAATTTGGACACATTTTCGGCTTCAGTAGACGCATAATACTTCAGACTGAAACACGACTGCCCCCTACAGTTAATGAAGGGCATTTTCACAGCTTCCCGCACGCAGCCGCGCAAAGCCGCGGCAAGTCACGGGATCCCTTTTCTCGAAACGTGCGTTTTTAATGGTGACATCTGTACATTTGGCCGCGTCAGTTTCTAGAGCTTTCTTTTCATTCTTTCTTTTTTTTTTTTTATTCTGGCCTTTTCAGCGCCACCTTTGCGGCTTTTATTATACATTTTGATTGAGCTCCAACTGATTGAGCTGTCGGGGAGTCGAATGATAATTACTTCATCATTAACCTGCAGGCTGCATTCTGCTCATAGGGCTGCGAGAACATCAATAAAAAGAGTGGAGCTGCGATAAAATAATGAATAAAAAGAGTGAGACTACTATGGTAAAAATAAATAAATAATAATAAAATAAATAAAAAGTGCGACTGCTCTGAGTGCAGGTAGCTGGGGACACCGGCCCTAAAAACAGACAAGCCCACCGGGAACTCTCCCCGTCCTCCCGATTAGCCAATCCGGGCCTGGCAGCTCCTGCGTCCGTCTGCTCGCGCTGGCTCTTCTTTGAAGTCCCTGGGTGGGGCGCGTTCCATTTGCCCCGCTTGCAAAGAAAAGCTTGTTCTGAAGGGGAGGCCGCCTAGCTAGTGAGCGAGGAGCGTTATTGACAGGCTGGGTCTACTGCATGGTAGGCTGTAATGCTTCGATTTATTATTAAACCGTTTGTTTCAAAAAATATGGATTCGGGAATCTAGGAATGAGCTGGTAAACACCACTTCCGGTATTGCGCAACCGCGGCGGGACAATAATACACGCAACACAAGAGCAAGTAGTGAAATAAACCAAAGTGTATTATACAAAACAAACCAGTAACCAAACAAACATGGTGCACCGAAACCAATATATACAAATATAATACAGAAATAAACAAAGTGTATGGTGTATGCAAGGGTGTGTGTGTGTATGAGTGGAAGTCCAGGCTGTAGTGTATTGCGGGTATGAAATATGAATTGGAGAGATTATTCTCGGCCTCACCAGGATAGATGTCACCACTGGGAGCTCGAGTAACGGAATGAGAGGTGAAAAGTGAGTGTCCAACGAGATAAATCCAACCAATGATCATCCGTGTGGAAACAACAAACTGACTCACTCTCAAAACAAACTGACGCTCTCTCAAAACAAAGTGCCGGCTTCCTTGCCGGTTCCGGCTTTATGCCGGGTCACGTGATCAGTTCGCATCCGGGTCCCACGTGTCGCGATCGCGCATGCGCGTGGGAGCTTGCCCGGTGACCAACACTGTCCAAAGGGGAAAATATAAAACCGCTAGGGCACATCACAGTCTACAGGTGAGCAGCATTAGCTCTTCAATTATTTGCCTGTATATAAAATGTCCCTTTATGTGGCCGTGCTACATAGACCCCCCCCCCCCAAGCTTCCGGCGTCTGAGGAGAACGTCCGTAAAAGCGCTTTATGTTTACCACATTGATAATGTCGGTTTTTTGTGGATTGCCCCAAGACACTGTGTAATTAATTGGTCCTCATTTGCTTATAATTTCAGCTGGTCCTTCCCACTTAGGCGCTAGCTTGGCTGAAAATCTCTTTGCTGCGGAGGAGAGTGGATGAGTTTTAATCCAAACCAGTTCTCCCGGTTGAAAGTGCGCATCTTTCCTCTGGGCATTGTAGTATCTGGCTTGTTTGGATTGTTGCTGTTTCACTCTTCGTTTCACCTCCTCCGTGATCCGTTGTTGCCTTTCAAGAAGTGAATAGGTATAGCTCTGATCTTGTATGCCTCTTGGGTGATCTTTAGAGAGCAGCTTCGTGATAGTTGGGTCATTTTGTTGTGCTTGGGATATCTCACACAGGTCATTTGGTAAGTCGGACGAAAATTTTGTGGTTGTGATGGCAAGACATGGAGCGGTGCCTACTTGTAGCGGTGGGGGCGCCCGGGAAAGCGCATCAGGTCCCAGATTCAGGCAGCCTTTTCTGTGATGTACTGAAAATATGAACTGCTGTAGGCGTAATGTCCATTGGGTGAGACGAGAGCTGGTTTTCGGGCAGTTGAAGGCCCATGACAAGGCGGCATGGTCTGTAAAGACCTCGAAAGCGCGATCTTCTAAGTAGTGTCTCCACTTTTCTACAGCCCAAACCACGGCCAAACACTCCTTCTCTGATATGGAGTAATTCTGCTCAGCTCCTCTCAACATTCGCGATGCATACGCTTCCTGTGAGCTGCGCATTTACAAACAGCAATCGATTTAGGTAAAAGGATTGCCTTCAGGAGGTCAGAAATCAGGCCGTGATGCGCTATGGGCTTCCCTGATGATGTAAGAAACCCCCTGTGCTTCCACAGTGTTGCAAAATCGTGAGTTACCCCAAAAGCGAACTGACTGTCAGTATATATAGTGACTGTTTTACCCTCAGCAAGTTTACATGCCTCTGTTAAAGCAATGAGCTCTGCTGCTTGTGCAGATAGATGTTTAGGAAGTGGCTCTGATTTTAATATACCATATGCAGTTACCACGGCATACCCTATGCAATTTTGGCCTGTTTGTTTGTTCCTGAATGCTGATCCATCTACAAACACTTCCATTTCTGCATTCTGCAAAGGAATATCTTGTAAATCAGGTCTTGGGCTGCAAATTTCATTAGTTACAGCTACACAGTCATGTGGTTCACCATCGCCTTCTGTAGGAAGAAGAGTATCAGGATTAAGCACAGTGCATCTTTTTACTGTAACATTTGGCATCTCTAATAAAATTGTGTTATACCTCAACCATCGTGCTGTTGACATGTGTGCCGTTTTTTGTTCGAGGAGAAGTAGTGAAACTGCATGTGGAACCAATAAAGTTAAATCACTGTACCCTACTATGTCCCTAGAAGCTGTTACAGCTTTTTCAGCAGCTGCAACGGCTCTTAAACTCATTGGTAACCCTGCTGCTACAGGAACTAGTTTTGCTGAAAAATAGGCCACAGGCCTAAGTTTACTCCCATGTTCTTGCAATAGCACAGGCGTCATACAACCTCGCTTTTCATCCACTGTCTGCACAAAAGGTTTATTTGGATTGGGGATCCCCAAAGTAGGTGTGGTTTGTAGTGACAATTTCAAATTAGTGAATGCCTTTTCTGCCTCTTGAGTCCAACTAAGTGCACTGTGGGCCTGTAGGCCATTCCCATGAGCTATCTCACTCAAGGGAGCCTCGAGGATTGCATAGTTAGGAATGAACGTTCTGCAATATGAACACATGCCCAAAATTGACATAAGTTGTTTTTTTGTTTTTGGTTTTGGAATTTCTTGAATTGCTTTTACTCTGTTTGGACCTAAAGTTTTACCTTGTTCTGATATCAGATGCCCCAAGAATTTTACCTGCTGTTGTACAAACTGTAATTTAGATAGACTTGCCTTGTGACCCTTTTTTGCTAGGTGACAAAGCAAGGCTATGGTATCCTTTTCACATTGCTCTTTAGATGGCGCTGCTATCAAGCAATCATCAACAAATTGAAGAAGGCTTGACCCTGGAGACAGGGTCAACGATTCTAGACTTTTTCTTAATGTTTCATTGTAAATTGTGGGTGACTCTGAGTACCACGGCATAATCTCGAGAGCGTATAGGGTCTCCCCTTAAATGAAAACGCAAACCAGTACTGGCTGTCAGGGTGAACAAGAACGCTAAAAAATGCATTGGCCAGATCTACAACTGAAAACCACCGGCTGCCCGGTGGGATTTGTGCTAGGATAGTGTATGGATTCGGGACATTTGGAGCTCTTGGTATTATTGCATCATTTACTGCCTGAAGGTCCTGCACAAATCTCCAATCATCAGGTTCACCTGGAATTTTTGCTTTTTTCACTGGAAAGATTGGTGTTCTAACTGGTGAGTCTTCACATGGAATTATCACTCCAGCCTTTAATAAAGAATTAAACACGGGAGTGTCGCCTCAGTTTTCAATGGGTACTGTGTTTTACAAGGCCTATAATCTGACTTTGGTGTAATTTTTACTGGTTCAACATCACATATGAGTCCCACATCATGTTTTCCCTTTGCCCAAAGACTCTCTGGCACTGTTTTTAGCCTTGGGTCGCTTATCTCTATCTGTGGGAAGCTCCAATTCACTCTGTCATGATTCAATGTTGACACCGGAATTATCTCTACAGCTCTCTTAGCTTCTACCAACCAGTTCAGACCGACCTTGTATGTGTTATTTGTTTTACTATACCAAGTCTCTGTGTCTCCCACACGAACCCAATCATTAATTCTGAGGTTATTCAACACCCACGGTCCCAATTCTTGCCATTCATTTTTGTTATTTTTAGATAATGACACATGAGGATGTGACCCTTCTATGGCAAATGGGTGTGGCATACCAGTTCTTACATTTACTCTAGAGAGGTCTATAGATACGGCGCATCTATATTGGTCCCAATATAGATCTTGAAACAATAGCATGTCTGGGTTTTGTAGTTCTCTAAACCATTCACTCTCATACTCATTGTCAGGCTTTTCAAAATGAATGTGTGCAGTGCAGTGCAAATCATGTTCAGACATAAAACTTGTGTTAGTAGGGTTAGTGCGGTCATGTGCTGCTTCCACAAGTGTCTGGTTCACTGAACTCGTAATAGATTGAGCCCATATCCACTCATACACGTACATCAATGGCCTGGTGTCATATTTCACCCCTTGAATTTCTACTTCATCTTTCTCTACTACTTTTAGCCCTCCTGGGGTACTAATCAAACTCAATCCCAATTTGTTTATTAAATCACGCCCCAGGAGATTAATAGGACAACAACTAGAAAGCAAGAATGAAAATTAGAATTTTTCTCCTTTATCAGTTTCACACTTGAGGGGTATAGAAAATTTTTCTTTTACCATGACACCAGATGGCCCTACTGAGTTCAGGTACCGTCCACTCGTTTTTACTGGCTCACTTAACTGACTAGATCTTATCACAGAGTTTCCTGCTCCAGAATCTACCAGAAACATAATCTTTTCTCCTGCAACATTCATCATATACACAGGCATTTGCTTATATGACTCATCACCATACTTT
Organism: Channallabes apus; assembly: GCA_030522415.1. Classification (NCBI taxonomy): domain Eukaryota; kingdom Metazoa; phylum Chordata; class Actinopteri; order Siluriformes; family Clariidae; genus Channallabes; species Channallabes apus. Next base: position 23,021,507 of record CM060110.1, read on the forward strand.
GCGTAAGTGCCAAGATGTTCTTGCACATTTTCTAGTCTTAATATAGTTTGTGAAATAAGTTCAGAAAGGTTAGTTGAAGAGGTTAGCTCTAGCGAATCTTCATTGCAAAGCATTAAAGGTTTTGACTCACCCTCTCCTTCCGGTCTGCTCCCCACGGCCCCGTCCTTTTTCTGTCAATTTCCACCCTGATCCTCACCTCTCCTAATCCATTCCTCTCCTCTGCTCCTTCTCGGACAGTCTCTAATCCAATGGTTTTCACTTCCGCATCCATAACAGCCATTTGTTCTCCCATGTCCACGTCCACGGCCTCCTCGTCCTCTTCCACGTCTCCTGTACTGTACATCCGCAGTTTGTCTTACCATCTGCAACACTGCCAGCTGTGCATTGTGACTCTCGTCTTCTCTCTTCTTGTTGCGCTTATCTTTTTCTTCTGATATCAGCTTTTCCGCGTGTATTGCATGTTGTTCAATGAGACTAAGTTTTCCAGTGTCCCATCCAACGCATGTGTTTTTCACCTTCTGAGCGATGTCCTCCTGTAATCCATTCATGAAACTGTTCCTCAAATGTGCTTCATACGGTGAAATTGCTGCCACAGACATGTCTGCAGGCCTCTCCAACCCGCTGTTTGCATCATGTACCTCAGTGAGACGGGTGAGATATTGTGACATGCTCTCTCCTGGTTGTTGTTTGCACATTGATATTTTAGTCATATCCATTTTTGCTGGGAACGCTTCTTTACACGCTGTTGTAAGGCACACCACAAAACCGTTAAATGCTTGGTTTTCTTCATGATCAGCCTGAGCTCGCCGTGCGAAAACATTGTCCGTTGGCCAGGAATACTTAATCTTTGCAAAGTCCGCACCTAGTTTTCTCCCCAAAAGTCGTCGCATTTCATAAGATGTCGGGTGAAACTCTGAGCAAAATCTGCTAATTTCATCACCGAATTTCTGTCCTCCCACCTCTCTCGGGTCTGGGAGTTGTCCATGTGCATTTTCGATGTCCTTTATTGTCCATGGTCGGTGAACAAGCATCGCTGTGCCATCCGCCCCTGCTACTTCCATCATTGGAGCAGTGATTACTTGATGAACACTTCCTGTAGCTCCTAAGAGTTCCTCTCTCTCGTCCTCGCTGTCATCAGGTGGTGGTTGTCGATCAGCCTTTTCTCTTTTCAGCTGAGCCTTGGTTCGAGTATGTGACGAAATTGGAGACAGAGCCGTCATTGCTGTGCTGGCTGTGCTGGGGCCTTGGGCCTGCCGAGAAGTCTCTTGTCCATGTTGTCTTACTGGATCTGCTGTAGGGGCTATCTGTCTAAGAGCTGGGGGTCGCGGGGGGCAGCCGTCCAGGTCGGGATCTGAAATAGACTTAACACACTGAAAAGAATCAATGTTTTGTGCTTGCATTTTAGGTTGTATGCGTTTTTCTCTAAGTTCTGTTTCTGCCTTCCACATATTAAATCCTACCCAATTAATGATTACTTTGTTTTTTTTCTTTTTGTTATTGTAATTATCAATCTCTTTTTGTTGCAATCTTGCGTTCAATAATTCTATCTGGCGCCGGCTAAAACTATCTGGAAAGCCACACTCCCTTATAATAATAATAATAATAATAATAATAAGTTTATTTTATATAGCGCCTTTCAAGAGACTCAAGGTCGCTTTACAATAACAAAAATGCTTACACATAGAAAGAGACATTTGAAAAATGACAAAACAAAATATAGATAAACATGAAAACTGGTAGTGTTTATCTAACACATATTCAAAAGAGTGGAAAAACAGGACGAGAAAAGATATGTTTTAAGGTGGGTTTTGAAATTCTGTAATGAAGAAAGATCACGGATGTGTTTGGGAATAGAATTCCAGAGTGTGGGGGCAGAAATGCTAAATGCTCATCCTCCAAATGATGCTAATCTATGACGAGAAATTACCAGTAGACCATCATCTGCAGATCGGAGTGTGCGAGCAGGGGAGTAAGTATGAATAAGATCTGAGATATATGGAGGGGCAAGACCATGGAGTGCTTTGAAGGTGATAAGGAGAATCTTGTATTGGATGCGGGAGCGAATGGGTAGCCAATGAAGTTTGTGTAGGATGGGAGTGATGTGTGAGGATTTCTTTGTATAAGTGAGGACCCTAGCAGCAGAGTTCTGAATGTATTGGAGCTTATTTAATGTTGTATTTGGTAGACCATAGAAAAGAGAATTACAGTAGTCGAGTCGAGAAGTAATGAAAGCGTGGACCAGTGTCTCAGCATCCTTGATGTCTAAGAAGGGTCGTAGACGAGCTATATTACGGAGGTGATAGAAGGCAGATTTAGTAAGTGAAGAAATGTGAGGTAGAAAGGAAAGATGGGAGTCAAAAGTTATACCCAGATTTTTAACGGTGGTGGAAGATCTAACCAAGGTCCCGGAAATGTTAACAGTATCAGTACAGAGAGCTGCAATGGTTTTAGGTGAACCAACAAGTAAAAAATCTGTTTTGTCAGTATTGAGCTTGAGAAGGTTACTAGTCATCCAAGCATTTATGTCATCAATACAATCAGAAACGGTGTTAGTGGGAAAGGGATGGTAGTGTCGAAAGCTGATATAGAGTTGAGTGTCATCTGCATAACAGTGGAAATTGAAACCATGGCGGCGGATGATTTTACCTAGAGGAAGCATGTAGATGATGAACAGTAGTGGGCCAAGAACAGAACCCTGCGGAACACCATGAGAAACAGGAGCGGTAGAAGATTTAGATTGGTGGATAGTAATATAGTGTTGTCGGTCAGACAGATAAGAAGCGAACCAGGATAAGGCAGTTCCAGAAATACCAAGAGCAGAGAGTCGTGAGATGAGAATATTGTGAGAGATAGTATCAAATGCAGAAGAGAGGTCTAACAGAATCAAAATGCTAGCAGAGCCAGCATCAGAAGCCATAAGAAGGTCATTGACAACCTTAAGAAGCGCTGTCTCTGTACTGTGGTGAGGGCGAAAACCGGATTGGAAACATTCATACAGATTATGAGATGACAAATAGGACTGTAATTGAACAGCAACAACTTTTTCAAGTATTTTGGAAAGTAGCGGAAGATTTGAAATTGGTCGGTAGTTGGCCATATCAGCCGGGTCAAGGCCAGGTTTCTTTAAGACTGGTGTGACAGCTGCAGTTTTTAATTCAAGAGGAACAACACCAGTGTTCAAGATTTTAGAAATGAGAAGTGAAATAGGCCGTGAAATAACAGGTGCAGAGTATTTAAGCAGGGACGTAGGGGCAGGATCAAGGTGACAGAAAGAAGGATTGACTTTACTGAGTAATTCGGAAATAAAAGCAGGAGTTGGAGGATCAAAATCAGTAAAAATACCAGTTGCAAAGTCCATGGGGAAGTCATTTGAGTGAATAGGGGAGTATACTGTTGAAAAGAGAGAATGTATATGAGTTATTTTATTTTGGAAGTAAAGTAAGAATGACTCACAGAGATCTACAGAGTTGGTCATAGGAGGGACAGGAGGGCTAGTGAGTTTGTTAACTACAGAAAACAGTGTTTTAGGACGGGAAGATGCATTTGTGATCAGAGTAGAATAATAGCTGGATCGTGCATTATTTAAAGCTAATTTATATAGCTGAATGTGATCCTTGTATGCAAGAAGATGCACGGTCAAGCCAGTTTTCCTATAAAGGCGTTCCAGGCGACGACCAGTGGTTTTCAATTTGCGAAGTGAGGGGGTAAACCAGGGTGATGTATGTGTAGAAGGTACGATTCTGCATTTGAGTGGGGCGTGAATATTAAGGGCGGTAGAAAGAGCGTTATTATATTTGGCAAGAATATCAAGAGCAGAGCTGTGTTCAGTAATATCTGAAAGATGTGTCTGTACAGAATCAGTAAACAGTGAATGATCAACAGAAGTAATTTTACGAAAAGTAATGGTTGATTTTACCCTGAGGCAGGGGAGAGGCATTTCACAATTAAGTTCAATGAGAAGGTGATCAGAAAGTCCAATCTGCGACCCATTCACAGAGACATTGCGTAAACCAGTTGTACAAATTAAATCCAGTGTGTGACCTTTTATATGTGTAGGAAAATTTATGTGCTGTACGAGATTAAAACATTCAAAAACTGACATGAGTTCACGGGAGTCTGCACAATCTTTGTTAACATGTATGTTGAAATCACCAAGTAAGATTATAGAAGAAGACATTGCACATGTAAGGGTTAATAGCTCATGCAGTTCAGTGAAAAAATTTGACATTGATTTGGGTGGACGATACAAGAGAATTGCAATCATAGGAAATGTACCAGAGATTTTGAGAACTAGGTACTCAAAGGTTGAAGTTGCATGAAAGTCAATGGTTTTAACAGGAATGTTACTACGATAGACGGCAGCCAGGCCGCCACCCCTCGATGTAAGACGGGGTTTGGTCATGTAGCTGTATCCAGAAGGGGTGAGAAGATTTAGGTGGAAATAGTCATTTGGTATTTGCCATGTTTCAGTAAGCAGCAAGAAGTCCAGGTCTTTATCAGTTAACAGTGTGGAGAGCACAGTAGCCTTGTTAGTAAGTGAGCGGCAGTTGAACAGCGCTAATGCAGGACGAAGCGCACAATCATTGCGTGTCTGTAGAGCAGATGGAGACGGAGATACAGTAATTAATGCAGCACGATTGATACCACGGTGGTTGGCCGGCAGCATAGAATAGCATATATCCGAACGGTTGGACCAAATAGAAGGAATGGACGAGGATGTCACACAGCGTGATGAGAGATAGTGGCGACCGGAACGATGAACGTAGCGCGGCCGTCTAGTGATACCAAGTTCCTTGCAGAGCCTGTATGTAGATGCGTCGAGACGAGGGTGTGAATTCAGGCTTCGTAGTTGAGATAGCGAGTAGCTGAGTGCCATGACAACAACACAGCCAAGTAATAAGCCCAGTGTTAAAACTCTGAGCAAAGCAGGTACAGGAACTTTGCAAGCGGTGAGAGACATGGTTAGATGTGAAAGCACCACATCACTGACAGATGAGGAACACACATCTCTCACAATAAAATGCAGGAGAGCTGCAACACTCTTGTCGCCGAATGATTAGCGCAATACAGACCTTATCAGTCAAATCAGATGGCAGGGGGGTGCCTCACCATCCGATATACTGTCCACAATAGATAGACGAAGGAGTGGAGACTCACCCGTCAGCTATGTAGGAGGCCTGAAGGAGCGCGAAGGCCGACAGGCAGCAGCAGAGCAGAGTTGTGCAGGTAGCTAGCGATGGCTAGACGCAATCCAGTCGGAGTATAATCCACAGTGAAAGAACAACAGTAGAGTCATAAACAATAATCCAACAGTCAGGTGTCCAGGAAAGGAGATGTAGCAGGGCGATCAATTAGAGTTATAATCCACAGTGAGATAACAACAATAGGGCCATAAACAATCCAGATGTTGAGAGGAGGAGAGGAGAAAAATGGACGGGAAGGAGAACGCGGCAAAACGCGGCGAAACTAAAACAGACACGTAAACGTTCAACAAAACAACAAAAGCCGCACACAGCGTACTCAAACAGAGAAAACGAACACGAGAAAACAAACACGAGAAACGTTCCAGCAAGAAGCGGCAGCCAAACGCGCACAGCGTACTCTCACAGGAACCGGAAGTACTTATCCGTACTTATCCACATTTCTACTTGGGTCACAGCCTCAGGGCCATAATTTCTAAACATAAATTGGATGTTAGGTTTATCACAACCCCATGGAATCTTTTCTTTAGTTTTAGTTTTGCTGTTACCCATGATTTTTACTTGTCAATTTGCACGTGCCACTAACTCACAATGAGCTCTCACAGTCTCCTTGACTGCTACCGGTGCAGCAGTTTGCACTCTGCCGTAAAGTCCTCTTGACTTTACCGGTGCACTTTACACACTTAATTTACCTCAACAGTCCCCTTGATTGTTTTTCCTTTATCCCGTAAAGTCCTATTGACTTTTACGTGTGCACCTTGCAACCCTGCACTCTGACTTGCTTTTACCTCCGGAGGTCCTCACACCGAGCACGTCTGCTGCGGGGCCAAGTTTTTCGGAAACGAGGCGAAACCAGTACCCTATCTCTCTTTTGTGCGCCTTTGCACCTTTTTGGGTACTTTTCACGAATCCCAGACTCGTGTGATAGATCCAAGTTTAAATCTATCCCAGCCACTGTGAGAAAGCGCACTTCTTACTCAATTACAACTTGCTTTAACTTTAACAATTACAACTTAAAGAAAAATTATTTCCTTACCACACTAATTTAGTTCTTTCAACTCCAGTGTTGAGGTGACATGGTGAATCCCCGGTCCTCTCACGCTAGGATGTCAATTAGGTGTTCGAGATGAAGTCAAAAGCCTCCAAGGCGTCAGTGCACGTGCGCCTCCCGGGATTCTCCAATGCCCTCCTCAAACACGGAGAACTGCCGACAACGCCAAGTTGTGGTGGAAATTCTGAAAACAATATAAAGACAAGTAATTCATACACTGGGTAAGAGCAAAGTAACAAAGGTTTTATTTCAAACTTCTGCAGAAGGACCAGTCTCATACAGCAAACAGTTGCAGCATAGAGAAAAGGTAATCTCTTTCTCTAGCTGACCTATTTTATACACAAACATCTCTGCTAACATAATCAACGCCCCGTACGTGAAGTTCCTGCATTCAAACTCATGACTCTTTATCTGACCCAGACCAGATGTCTATACCTTATCATTTATTCATGGACAACTACAATCAGGTTGTTTCTATTCTGTTCTCGGCCTTGTGTCTCTAAGCTTCGACAAACAAGTTCAAACTTCTACGGCCTACGTTACACACTTACTACAAGAATCAAATAGGATTAATACATAATTAAAATATCATTTTTCCACTACATTATATTTACTATAATCAACAGAGATTTATTAATTATACAGAAGATGCTTTGGCTGCATTAGGAGAGCAATTAGTAGCTACTAGTACAATGACCTGGCAAAATAGACAAGCACTAAACTGGTTATTGGCTGAAAAAGGAGGTGTGTGCATCCTGTTTGGTGATCAATATTGTACCTATATTCCTAACAATACAGCGCCTGATGGAACTTTTACTAAAGCCATGAATCAACTTAAAAATCTGAGACGGGAAGTAACCGAAAATGCTGGGACGGATAATAAAATATGGGATTGGCTAGATCTGAAACTGGGAGCTTGGGGAGCATGGTTTGCTAAATTTGGTATGTTCTTGGGATTTGCTATATTAATAGGAGGATTGTTGTTTTGTTGTGTACTTCCTATATTAAAGTCCTTGGTCATAAAAGCTACAGTTCAATAAATGGAGGTATTAAAGTGGCAAGATGAGAAAATACCCCTAACCCATGATAAAGACATTTACAGCTCAGACTGTGATTCCCAAGAATCAGCAGGGGATTCAGGCACCTTGGACGAGGACGAAGAAGATTGATGATGAGCCATGCCTTGGGTGAAAGTACTGGCCTGGCCTCTCCTCAAAAGGCGACCCTCTACGATATGCAAAGTATCTGGATTGAAGATTCTTATATTATGACCCGGCTGTTCAACATTATATCTGCTTTTAAAATTGTACTGTATTATGCATGCTTCATTTTAGACTGTATATGTTGTCCAGGTTATTTAGGTTAGTGTAATCCTAGAAAAATCGTTATATTACTTACATATTCATGTTATGTTATTGTGTTACGGAAAGATAATGTCATGGAGGTCAAATCTTTTACTCCGTCCGAGTCAAATAAGGGCGGAGAGGTTTCGCTCGATCTTCCCTAGAGTGCAGATACATAGGTTGGTCATTGATAAAAGTCCAGTGATTTAATTGAATCACTAGATTAGTGTAAGAAGGGCTAGCACATGGATTTCCACTCCAGATAACATTTAATATGGGACTTGTAAGCCCCAGAGGGGGGATGTATGGGAGAAAATTTATTTAGATTTTATGTGATTTTACTTATACTTTAGTTACTTTTAAGAAATAGAAGGTATCCCATTTGGAAATAATCAAAGCACGCATACAATTTAGAGGTATCTGTGCGAAGCTGGACAGGTTTGAGAATATGCTTGCACAAGGAATTTGATATACTGTATACGTTGAGTCCCTCAAGAACGGAGAGACCTAACAAGGCCCAGATGTTTAGAATGACATCATTGCATATAGAATGTATCCCTTTGTCTAGGGTGGCTATATAATGGGGGGAATGTGTGTGATCAGTGTGACTCTGGCAGCCGTTATCTTCTGAAACCAAAGCCTGAGTCTTCAATTAATTTCCACGACATGTCCTGTGTAGGCAGGAATCTCAGAGACTGTGGAGCCATGTCAGCATCAGTCTCTGTTCTCCATGACTGAGTAGCCTGCTTATTTTCTTTGGCTTTCTTTGCCACTGGTTCTTTAGCGCTGAAATAAAAAGGGCATGCTGTTTACACAAACTTTCATGAAAATGTTTTATAGTACCTGATAGTAATTACCACAGTTGTTTAGAACAAATGACTTTACCAATACTGTACTACATTTTTTCTACAATACACTATTCAAATTCAAATTTTATTTGTCACATACACAGTCATACACAGTACGATATGTAGTGAAATGCTTACACGACCGCCTGTGACTTTAAAATTTTTAAAATCAATTTACAAGAAGTAAGAGAAATGGAAAAAAAAAGCAAGAAATAAATATAATAGCTTAACTATAAGAAGTTAGACCAAAATATAAAAGTTTTTGAAATAAGTGTGCGATATGCAATATTAAGCAAATGTTGCAATGTGTGTGCAAATGTGCAATGTCCATGGTTGTCTGGTCTACGGTGTATTGGGGTGCACAGATAAATAATGACCATGAGTGACCATTTCTGTGCAATGTTGCAAAAACACGGAGATGATTAGTCCGGTGTGTTAACCTGGTTGAGAGACTGTATTGCCTGCGGGAAGAAGCTCCTCCTCAGTCTCTCTGTGTTGGGCTTCATGGAGCGGAAGCGCTTTCCTGATCGCAGCAGAGAGAACAGTCCATTGTTGGGATGGCTGAGGTCCTTCATGATCTTCATGGCCTTGGTCCAGCATCGCTTGCTGTAGATCGAGTGCAGGTCAGGGAGCTCGGTGCAGATGGTGCACTCAGCCAAACGCATGAGCCTCTGTAGAGCTCATCTGTCCTGCATGGTGTTGTTTCCGTACCAGGTTAAGATGTTTTCCGTCAGGATGCTCTCTATGGTGCAGGAGTAAAAGTTCCTGAGCACCTTGGAGGGCAGTCTAAAGTCTCTCAAGCGCCTGAGGTGGTAGAGACGATGCCGTGCCTTTTTCACCACGGTGTTGATGTGACAGGACCATGACAGATGGTGATGTGAACACCGAGGTATCGCAAGCTGTCCACTCTCTCCGTCTGGTGAAAAGAGTTTAAAATGCTCCGACATGTTTGATCATACACATGAGTGTAGTACATTATTTGCATCTGTAAAGAGTCTACTTTTATTCATGTATACTCACAATATCCACAAAACATTGTGCTTTTATAAAATAAATAAAATAAACAGGGTGCGCGTTCAGCCGTCTCAGTCTCCACGAAAATCTTTTTGAAACACGTCACTAAAATGAACTGAAACTCCGCGAATACTGCACACACAGACATGAGGAATATATCTACAGATGTCGCCATTAAAAACGCGCGTTTCGAGAAAAGGGATCCCGTGACTTGCCGCGGCTTTGCGCGGCTGCGTGCGGGAAGCTGTGAACATGCCCTTCATTACCTGTAGGGGGCAGTCGTGTTTCAGTCTGAAGTATTGTGTGTCTACTGAAGCCGAAAATGTGTGCAAATTAAACTGCGCATGCGTGTTTGGAGAAGCTGTGGATCAGTCGGTTGTGGATCATCACGGAGGTACAACACGGCGTGGCTGGAGCTGGAGTTTGTCGTGTTCGAGGTAAGTTTAGCTTTCTTTTTTGGATGTGATTCTCGCTTTCATGACTCCCAATTAATGTTCATCTTAATCTCAGGACGTACAATTAGCAATTTCAGTTTTTAATAGTGTGGAGATTCACAAAACACCGTTTTCGTGTAAAAACCTGAACCTACGGAGCCCCCCAGGGGTCCTGTGGTAAATAAATAAATAAATAAAATAATAACGAACCAAGCGCGCGGATTAATACACCGAGATGTGTGTTTCTTACCCCCACCCCGAGTGAAAACGGCGTGTTCAGACAAAGGCTCGCCAGTTAGATGCCATTTCTGAACAAACTGAGTCGTGTGTGTTAAAGCATTAAATGGTAAAAGAGCACTAGCAATAAACGTTTTTTTTTTTCTGAAGCCGAACTTTATTAATGAGTTACGAGTAAAGAACCTGTACATATGTTCATACAGTATTGACAGCAGCTCTAATTTACTGCGGTAAAGCCAGCCGCGGTTCAGAAAAACACGGTCAAGCCAGCCGCGATTGATTTTAGTGCGCGCGCATATTACAGTGATTACGGTAGTTTCATGAACAACACAGAGAGAACGCGTTTTCAGAGCGCTTTTCTTGAAAAGCCCAGCGTGGTTGTGATGTGATATAAAAAGATGTCATGTTTCGAAACTGGTGTTTTGCATTTTTTGTTTTCCTTATTGTTTATAGGTGCGATGTCTAATGTTTTCTGTATATTTCTTCTTATACAGTCATTGTAAATGTAGTTGTGTTTACAGATAAATTATATGCAAATTGAAGACAAAATAAATGATATACTCATTTTTAATCCCTCAGTTGTTTATTCATTTGACCAATGCTCTATAATTTCTGTTATTTTTGAGTGCATTCATTAGGTGTAATGTCTGCAATGAAAGTAAATAGCAAAATAAGTTTACAATAGGTTTAAAAGTCTGAATCACTAATCAATAATTATCATAAAGGTGATATCAAGAATAATGACATTACACTAAAGAGGCCTATACAGACGTCATTTCTAATAAGTAAAAAAAAATAATTATCATAGGAGGCGTCCCATACTATATACATACCTCGTATGAAATGATTTTACTGCAGCATTTTTGAGATATGGGGCATTATTACACTTTAAAGGGGTATACAGTCCCCATTTCTAATAAGTAGAAAAAAACAATGATAAGTTCTTATTCAGGACGTCCCATACTATATACAGTGGTTACAAAATTGGAATGGCGATCTCGCCGCGTATACCGCCGTTTAAAGGCAACAGCGGCCAAAATAAATCAGTTGCATTTCAAAGTCATTCGTAAAATGGCCGCCAGGTGCCGCAAAGTGACATTTTCATTCATCGCAGTAAATACAACAGTGATGGTAATTTCCACAACAAACATGAAAAATCTGAACCAGAGCTATTAATGTGTACTGTACAATAATGAGTAAAAAAATAATTATAGTAGATTTATTAACTGAAATAAATGACCATATTTTTCAAGAGAATTTTCAAGCCCCACTCATCAAACAAAATTACAACGAAATCGGCCAAGTTTACTATTTATTTAAATATAAATTTATAAACCAATAAGATCAAATAACACCAAGTTATTATTATAACAGGCTTACTTCGTCACTTATCCAGAGCTTGCTTTATTAACCTTGCCTTATTTAACGTTACTTGGGTGCATTGTCTTTAAGTGCTTGCTTGGTGTAGCGGTTAGAGCCCATGGTCAGTGATACATAAAGTGCCAGTTCGGATCCCGAGGGATGATGTTTTAAATTTTTTTATTTTAATTATAGCAAAATTAAAATAAAAAAAATTGTTGTATTTTGATTTTGCTTCAGCATACTATGGAAAAAACAGCAAACTCGCACGCAACCAGTTTGTATACATTAAATTTAGGGGAGTGACGGCTCGGTCTGCTGCTGCTGCTGTGTGTGTGTGTGTCATTATACTGATGAAAAGTGGTGGCCATCTGTAGTTCCCGGGAGTTTTGATTTACGACAGCTGTTTACGGCAGTGTAGTCCAGTGCGGGAGATGCATTGTGGGTAATGAGGTCCGGTGTTACATCTGTTACATTTTTGATAACAATAGTTTTTTTACAAACATTTCTAAACTAATAAGATCAAATGACACCAAGTTTAAAACAGATAAAATACACGTGCAAATAGTATAATTGTATAACAGGCTTACTTCGTTACTTATTTAACGCTTGCTTTCAAAGAAGTCGAGTGGCTTATTAACGTCACGGAGGTGTGTTGTCTCTTAGTGCCTGGTTGGTGTAGCGGTTAGAGCGCTCGGTCAGGGATTTACAAAGCGTCGGTTCGAATGCTGGATGATGCTGTTTTAAAAAATTGTTCTATTTTAATTTTACTCAGCAAACAAACAGCAAACAAAAAAAATTATTATTCAGAGCACGATATGCAACCGTAATGAGTCCCTTAACCGGCTTATACAGCTGGCATGTGACCAACGTATTTAACCGTGATGAGTCCATAAAATCAGTAGCAGCTAATAATTACTAATTACTTTAGTTAATGCTGCTACTGATTTTATTCCAGCTTAACTGTTCAGGTTGATTGCGATTCTTTTTAAAATATTGTCTCAGTTTTATATGTTGTTCGTCTTGATGTTTGTCTTCTTTTCACTTGGCAACACTCAAATGCAAATTATTCACCGTGAATCAGCTGTTCTCACCTATCCATTCAGAGAAACTGAATGAGCTGAAATGAGCCTTTGTTTCACGACCGCGACACCCCTCTCTCTCACGCACATACAGTACAGAGTAGACCAAATCATTACAGTACATACTTTATCCAACGAACATGAAAAATATCCACATAATGATGAGTTAAGAAGCATTGCTTAATTTTCGTTTAGACAGACTGTTTGTATCTGATTATTGGTATTATTAAAGAACAGCAGCACAAACAACAACACAAGGACTTGTACAGCAAGACACATTTTTATTATTTTGCAAAGAGTTAAATTTGTAACAGTAAAAGGCATCCGAATTTAAATATATAAATTACTAGAAACGAATTAAGCACACTATCAGAATAAAAAATAGAACAAATCAAATGTATTTTACACATACACAAGGAGGATAATGATACAGAGTTTATATTAAAATATCAAATATTGTAATATTGTTTTTGTGTTATTATAAATAATGAAATGCAGTAGGCTGTTATGGTCATCATCAAAAGAAAATATATTAAGTAACAGATAATATTAGGTTTATATTTCAAATTAGATAAAATGCTGATTTTCCAGCAGTAAAATTATTGTATCTCTACAGTTTACAAAACCTCCGCTGCGTGTATTCATTCAGTCTCCAGAGCACGCACAGAGAAATAGGAGACTGTGGTTTAGGAGTGGATTGGAGAGAAGAGAGCTGTTCAGTTACTATAAAAAAATCTAAAAAAAATATATAAAAACATAATATGATCTTTTTGAGTTATGAGGTTTTTTTATTATACATAAGACAACCTTTCAGTTTTGTAAATATTCTAGTTATAGTGTGTTAAGTTTTTCTTTAGGTTAAACGGTTTTGAGAATTAGACCATCCAGCTAAGATCAATATTATGTCGTTGATTGATAAAATCTGGATTAAGGATATTTTATTTTGTTTTATTTATTTAATTTTTATTTTTCATCTTCCCCCCTGAGGGATTGCCACCTTATTGTGGTCAGGGGATTTGCGTGCCTCAGTGCTTGGATGTTTACCGAGGGCTCAAGGGAGGTGTGTCAGTTTATCAACTTGTAATATATAAATTTTAGGAATATATTAACATGTGGAGACATCATTATATGTTGAATGGAACTTGTAAGCCTTTGAATGGTGTTAAAAATACTTGCAAAACAAGTATTGCAGCCATACATTGGAGGGAACTTCTGAGGTGGTCAGTGATTGATGGCACGGTCGGTCGGAGGGGTTGTGATCACACCTATAGATCTTTTGTTCTAGGCTATCGGTCAAATATCTCTCCACTTGGAAGCAAAAACATGCAAGGGATTTCAGCATCTCGACGCACATACTAAGCTGTTTATAAAGTAGACACTGTTTGTTTTTTCATTTTGTAATCTTTCCCGTGTTTACCGTGTACTGTACAATGTATATTAATTTTTTAATGAATTACTGTAAATAAACTACACATTCCGTTGATTTACCAGGAATTACTTTTCTGTTTTTTTGTGTGTGCTAAACTAAACTTCAGGGTAAAAGTAATAGCGATTTTATTTGAAAAGTATTATATATTTACAATGCTGATAAGTTCAAGCTTAGATTCATATATAAACTGCTTCAAAGTCTTTCCACCCCGTGACCGCTGAAATCCGACAGACGCAGGGCTCAAGGGAGGTGTGTCTGTGTGTGTGTGTGTGTGAGCGCGCGTGTGTATGTGTGTGTGTGCGCGTGCGCTGCAGCCTGTCCTATTTTCAGCGGATTTTTCCGCTACCGCAGATCAGTTTATCAACTTGTAATATATACATTTTAGGAATATATTAACTTGTGCAGACGTTTAAGGGTGCGCTGCCCTCTCTGGCCCCTGCGTAGAGCCTACACACACACACACACCTATCTATCTATCTATCTATCTATCTATCTATCTATCTATCTATCTATCTATCTATTATAATCTGCATCTACATTTTCTGTTACAAGTATAGAATTAGGTTCAGCTGAGACTCATGATCAATGGTGTTAGGGTACTTATGTAGTGATAATTAGTTTCAGCCAGATCATTAAAACTAACAATGGACTATGACACTCTTGAGAGGGGATATGAAGGTGTTATTCATTTATTTATTCTCTACAAGGGTGCGAACTACAGTACAATACAGACCAAACTGTAACTTTCTCTTATACTACTATAAAAATTCTAAATATAAACAAACAAAATACAGCTTTTTTTCCTAAGAGGTAAACGGAAAAGTGAAGTTGTTCAGCTGTTTACTGTCACTGCAGCTTCTTCAAAGTCTTCCCACTCCGTGACCGCTGAAATCCGACACGACACCACGTTAGGCTACGTCTTGACTCATTTGTATACCGACGGTGATTGGATGTTTCCCGAGGGCTCAGGGGAGTGTGTGTGTCTGTGTGTGTGTGTGTGTGTGTGTCTATGTGTGTGCGTGCGTGCGGGTACTTGTTCTACTGTTATAAAAACTCTAAATATAAACAAACAAAATACAGCTTTTTTGTCAGAGGTAAACGGAAAAGTGAAGATGTTCAGTGTCACTATGCAGATGTTACACTCAGTGGAGTTACCGAAATCTTTGGTTCAGTTCTCATTGAGTTGCCACACATCATTTCCACATTTCACTCGCTTTTATTCCTCTTATGTGAACATAAACAGTGAAACATTCCACAGGTTTATAATACACCACGGCCAAGTGAACCACGTTCCCGTCGAACGAAACGAGGCATAATCGTGGTGTTTGCTTCGGTTATGACACACCATAGTTTATTATCTGCTGTGGTAGATCTGATTATTTATTCAAACCCAATAATAAAGCTTTATATCCTCAGGAGGGCTCAGTACATTGTTTTAGCGATAGTTTCACGGAAGCGAGTTCAGAACTAATCTAACCAAACCAAAAAAAACAAAAAAACATCCGAAGCTTCAAATAGAATGAACGAACTAATGAAATTGATATATATGTAATTGATATACTGTATATACAGACGTGTGTGTGTCATTTTAATTCAAATGAATGCTTTCTGATAATGCTTTTAATGCTTTCTGATACACTTATCAACTTATCCACATACACTTATCAACACAAACTCTCCGTGCACGCACACACAATCTCTAAAAAATTAATATTAATAACATACATATACAAATAAACAAATGTAGGTGTAATAAAAGTAGTCGTGATGTCAGTACTCGCCCAGCAAACCAGCCTTTTGCAGCGGCTTAAAACGTATGAATTATCTTCAAATATACAAAAAAAAAGCGAAAAGACACTCGATTATTATGCATAGGTTATTTGTTTAATTCAAAAGGTTCATAAAAACACTTTAAAACGAGAGAAAAACTGTTAAAATCCTCGTTCGCCTTCTCAGCGTTAGGTAGCGAGTGACGTCATGATTTGAATCTGCGCGTCACCAGGGAAACATAGGGAAACTGACTTTCCCGGGCCACCGGCTTTTAGATAAAGTCCTTCTATGCGCCATCTGGCGGATATTCAGTGAAGCACAACACATTTATTTTAAATTCCCGAATGTTGCCTCCGGCAAGTCGCGGCACGCCGCGCGGTAAATTGCGGCATCCCGCGGGAAAACACGCGCAGTTTTAAAGGCGACATCTGTATAGAAAGCTTAAGGGGTCTACTTTTAAATGATGCAAGTCACATTGAAAACAAATATTCTCAGTTTATGTAATCCGTATGAAACCAAGGAGGGGCACAGAATTTCTGTCGCACTTCATTATCTGCTAATGACCCGAGGCAGGACACGCTCACACGCCATTCACACGGAAATCAGTCACGGGGACTTTTTGTCAAGGCGGAAAAGTGTGAATTTCACCAGGAATCCACTTCTTTTCTGGGGTTTGTGATTTCTCCCTCCAAGGTGAAAGCAGTCACTGACTGGCCCACGCCCACCTCAAGACGGGAACTCCAACGCTTCTTAGGGTTCGCCAATTTTTATCGGAGATTTATAAAGAACTATATCACTCTGGCTGCTCCCCTCACAGCTCTCACCTCCTCAAAACTTCCATTTCAGTGGAATACAAGGGCAGAGGAGTCCTTTACTAACCTCAAATGGAGGTTTACTTCAGCACCCATTCTTTCCATTCCAAACCCCTCTCTCCAATTTCCAGTAGAGGTGGATGCTTCTGAGACTGGGGCTGGACCTATCCTTTCTCAGAGAAGCCCCAAAGACAACAAGCCACATCCCTGTTCTTTTTTTCTCGTCGTCTTACTCCTGCAGAAAGGAACTACGACATTGGTGATCGAGAGTTACTAGCTGTTAAGCTAGCCCTTGAAGAGTGCAGACATTGGTTGGAGGTGGCTCAGCAACCCTTTTTGTTTTGGACAGACCACAGAAACCATGAATACTTAAAATCAGCCAAAAGGTTAAATGCTCGTCAAGCCCGGTGGTCCTTATTTTTTTCAAGGTTCAACTTCACTATATCTTACCGCCCAGGCTCTAAAAACATCAAGCCAGATGCTCTTTCTCGACAATTATCGTCGTCCCAAAAATAATTTCCCTACTGAAAGCATCCTCCCACCACACTTCCTTGTGGCTGCCACCCAACAGGACATCGAAGTCCTGGTCAGACAGGCCCTGGAGCAAGAACCAGGCCCAAGTAACGTTCCTTCCAACCGCCTATTCATTCCCGAATCAGTTCGCCCACAGGTACTCAAATGGGGACACTGCTCCAGACTGGCATGTCACCCAGGAGGGGCCCGCACCTTGTACCTGATTCAGCAACGCTTCTGGTGGGCAACTGTGAGGGAGGATATTTTTGAATTCGTGGCAGCATGTGAGACATGTTCAAGAAACAAGTCATCCAACCAACCTCCAGCCGGCTTCCTTCAACCACTCCCCACCTCTCACCGTCCTTGGTCTCACATCGCCCTTGACTTTGTTACTGGACTCCCAACTTCAGAGGGGAACTCTTGTATTATGACCATCGTTGATCGTTTCTCCAGAGCTGCCCATTTCGTCCCCATGAGTAAACTCCCTTCATCCAAGGAGACTGCCGAGCTGCTCATCCTCCATGTTTTTCGGCTCCACGGACTTCCTATTGACATTGTTTCTGACAGGGGACCCCAGTTTTCTGCCCACTTCTGGAAGGCCTTCTGCAGACTCATCGGTGCTACGCCTAGCCTGTCGTCGGGTTATCATCCACAGTCAAATGGGCAGACAGAGAGAACAAACCAGAAACTGGAAATCGCTTTGAGGTGCATGACGTCACAGAACCCGACTTCATGGAGCAGGATGCTCCCATGGGTAGAATATGCCCACAACTCCCTTCCCAACTCATCTACAAGAATGTCTCCCTTTCAGTGCTGTTTGGGGTATCAACCACCCCTGTTTCCTTCTCAAGAAGAAGAGGTAACAGTCCCTTCGGCACAGAGATTTGTGCGGCGCTGCTGTAGATGCGGTCATATTATTTCACCAGTTTTGACTTAGCTTTGTCTTAAAGTTTCATTCACACGACAGAAGTCCGATCTCTTTGTCTCTTGTAGTTTATTTGTCAGCATCAAAGAATCAACATTTCATACAGTCGTCTTGAGTAAATCCACAGTGGTTACAGACACCAGTTGCTGCATCTTGCAAATCTCTGACTTACAACAACCTATTTGCTGTATTTTATAACTTACAGTCTTAGCTTACGTATATAACAACACTCTTGTTGTATATCTCTACTTACGGGAGCTTACGGTAAGATACAGCAACAACCTAGTTGCTGTATCTTACATTTTTAGCTTACCGGGAGCTCTCATTAGCTGACGAGCTTACGCTTACGGTCAAAAGCTTGTGTTTCCGTAGCCTTCCGCATCTAAACTGAACTTTCTTTCATATGACAGTCACACAAGTGCATGTAATAGTAGAATGACATCACAGACCAACTTACGATTGTCAAAATGGATGCATAACTTAGAAATTTAAAGCTTATGGCTTATGTAACAAACTTAATGCTTTACTAATGAATAGAACAAGTTAGAATAAATTAAATAACAGCAAATAAAATAAAATAAATTAAACACAACAACAAATTAATAACAAGTACGATATGGCACTTACAGCTGCAAAAGGACCTGGCAGAGAGCCCGGTTCCAACTCCTAAAGTCAGTACAAACCTTCAAGCGACAAGCGGATCGACGACGCTCGGCTGCCCCAAGATACAAGGTCATACAAGCGATAGAGTAATGCTTACCACGAGAGACATTCCCATCAAAACCATTTCACGTAAACTATCCCCTAGGTTCATTGGCCGATTCACTGTCACCAAGATTATCAACCCTTGCTCTGTCAGGTTACACCTGCCCTCCACAATGCACCGGATAAATCCCAGCTTTCATGTCTTCCAAATCAAGCACCTTATTACCAACCCTTTATGTCCACCCACCCGCCTGCTCCTCCTACCCGTTTCATCGACAGTGGCAAACCATTCACGGTCCGCCGCAGAGGAAGGTGTGTCCAGTATCTGTTGGACTGGGAGGGCTATGGCCCTGAGGAGAGAAGCTGGGTTCCTGATAGATTCATTCTAGACCCCAAATTAATCACAGATTTCCATAAACGTTTCCAGAGGCGTTCGTAACGCGGGGGGGGGGGGGGGGGGGTACTGTCACATTTTCATCTTGGACTGCCGTCATTTCTCCCTTTTTTCCCACGCTGTCATGTCCTCTCTCTCTCACGAGCTCCTGTTTTCTGGCTGTCATGCTTTTTCACACGCCCCGCCTCTTTACACACCGGCATCCCATTCACAACTAATTTCTCCCGGCATTTAAGGAAGCGCAGAGCGCTGTCTCGCTGCCAGATTATTGCATGCCTTCAGAAGCCCAGTTTTCTCGCGTTTCTTTTCGTGTCAGTTGTTTCCGTTTTCAACCTCGCTTGTTCCCGGTTTTTTATTCTAGTCTGTCGAGTCAGATCTCGTTCGCTGTTTGTTTCCCGGTTGGTTTTGACCTTTTACTTCGTTTCACAGCTACGTCTCTACTCGCTATCCTTTCGGATTTTTTTGCTTCACTGACTGACGCTTTGGCTTTGAACTCTCGCCCTGGCTCACGACAACGTCTCTGCTCGCTCCCCTTTTTTTGATTCATGCATCACTGACTGATTTTACTGGCTTTTTGACCTTTCTATTACGTTATAGGATTTTCCCCCCTAAACACGGAAGTGCTCGACTGCCGGCATGCCACGCCCCCCTCGTTCAAATTCACGTCCGAACCACGCCCCCTTTTTACACTGAATCTGCACTTGGGTCCTGCTCCATTAGCTCTCTTCATCTTTCTGATCCCGCCTGACACTGACTTCCAAACCAGCAGGGATTACTGTCATCCAAGAGCATGAAGAAACTGGGAGTTTGAAAGATTCCACCAGGCGATTAATGGTGATCATCATTGTAGCTCACATGCATGAAAAGGAAGGGTAAGAGGGCTGATGTTAATCCTATGAGTTTCTTATTTTTAATAAGAATCTGTAATAAGAATCTTATTACAAACAATACTCATGCTTGTTCAGGAGAGCTGTAAGTAAAGCAACAAAGGAGTTTCATGCCCTTGGAATTGTGCCACTCTTCCCATCTTTGAAGGACCCATACTCAAAAAAGGGATATGTGAGTTTGCATTGTAACTGTAGTATGAAATAATGCCGATTTTGGTTGTTTGATATTTTATGTATGAACATATATACTCTATAAAGGACAAAAACTTAATATGGTCTGCACTCAAATTAGGACTCATAGTTTTTCGTTTCTTTCTTTCTTTTTTTAGGAACATTTCTATGACATTCAGAGCAACAAAGGTTTTCTTGAGTGGCGTGTCAAGACCGTGCAATGTCAGTCGAAAACCACCACTATCCCAAAGCAGACTGGAGCTGAAAGGGGGGCCCACATCACCAAGAACATTTGGTTGCACAGATGACCAGCGATTAGGATATGAATGTTTGGAGGCTGTGTCTCTTCTTCACCACACCACTGACTCTAACATAGTCTTCCAGAAGATGAGAGAAACATTCCATTATCATCAACAGATGCTGCATGACCCACATCAATCAGCAGATATTCTTCAAGTTTGGAAAAAAGGAGCACCAGTTTGGAGCACAAGTCATCAGGGAGGCCAGAGCCCTCAAAGAGACTCATCTTCTGAAAAAACAGCTGACAGCAACCTTGAATGAAGAGTGTGACACTGCTGATGAGCCAGGTAGTATCACAAACTTTACTGATGTAGTCATTTGCAAAGATATCATCAAATCAGCAACTTGCACAATGTGTATAGATTACCTCTTGTCTATTTACACACTCAACCAGTTGTTAATGAAACGAGTGGCTAATGGAAACTTAGTACTTAATTTAAGACATATGGTTCCAAATATTAGTGTTGAACTACTTAACACTGTTTGCAGAGTGGGACAGCGACATGCCTTTTTTTTGCTGCATCTTCTCACTCCTCAACGAACTGGAAGGAAATGATCCAAAAAGATCAGTGTGTAAGGGTTAACCCCTAGAGGGCGCCAAAACGCCCAGTGGATTTGTTTTGTTTTATTTCTGTTTGTAGTTTGCTTTCTGTTCTGTTGGTATGTTTAAGACTTCAGTTCCCAGGTTACACCTCGGTCAGGTGACGTAGGCGTTCATCTGAACCGAGGAAAGATAATTAAGTATTATTCAGTATAAATGGCCTGACTGAAGCTCAGTCAGGCGTATAGCTTTGGTTACCTTTATTATGTTTGTGTTGTTGGTTTTATTTAAGAATTAAAGTAAAGACTGTAAAGTGCTCGGGAAAGAGCCTATTTACTTTTGTTTATGTTTAAAGAGTAAAATAAAGTCTTTATTGAAATGCCAGCTCGCCTCCTGCACTCATGCCACACTCACACACCCGACGCAGACGTGACAGAAAGCTAGACCGTCAAAATGGCATGGCGGAGGTTTCCCCCTAAACGATTTTTGGGGGGGCGCTACTACCATCTCGCCGGAGTTGGCGGAACTGCTGGAGGACAGCGAGGAGCACGGCGAGACAAAGGTTTGGCAGTGCTGGGAAGGCTGCAGGCTCACCGAGCCGGCGGACTCACTGGAGGACAGCGAGGTGGAAAGAGAGAGAATGGCGCGGCAAAGCTGGGAAGACTGCAGGCTTGCCATCCGGCGCATGCCATTTAGAGGTGTGGCAGCTAGGGGACACATGATCCCAATCCCCGAGGAGATGCGGACCGAGGAGGTCTGGCGTGACGGGGGTGAGGGAGAGATGGGAAAGTTCTACAGGCAGTGGGCGGAGCACAATGCGGAGCGCATTCGGGACTGCGGCAGCAGGTGGTGCAGCTCCAGCAGCTGCTCGTCCAGGCGTCTAGCTTTGGTTACCTTTATTATGTTTGTGTTGTTGGTTTTATTTAAGAATTAAAGTAAAGACTAGTAAGTGCTCGGGAAAAAGCCTATTTACTTTTGTTTATGTTTAAAGAGTAAAATAAAGTCTTTATTGAAATGCCAGCTCGCCTCCTGCACTCATGCCACGCTCACACACCCGACGCAAACATGACACAGTGTTGGAGAGGCAATAGATCATCAGGTTTGTCAAGACATTCTGAATATTGTGGTCCAAAATTTGTTTAAACTAATGGCTTATACAAATATTCCTTTCATTATGTTTCAGTCCTGCCAGAGCCTTGAGGATGTAAACATTGAAGGAAACCCCAGCCATATCTCCTGACGAGAGGAACTTCAAAAGCACAGGCTCCTAGCTTCTACATAGTCTTGCATAGAAAACTTCTTCCATGTCAGTCATGCACATCCTTGGGAGCTTTTGATTAGGGTTGTTCCGATTCCGATACTGGTATCTGAAATGCTGCCGATACCACAAAAAAAGCTGGCATCGGAATCGGTGAGTACTTGAGTCCACATACCGATCCGATACCATTTTCCTAAACATAACCTATTTATGCCCGCTAGCGTTGCTAGCTTAGCTTACTTACAGAGTGTCACGGTGTGCGCCTGTGATGGGCGTGCGCCCAAATTGATATCGCTCCTCGCTCACTAGTTAGGCGGCCTCCCCCCCTTTAGGTATGTGAAGGAGCAGGGCCGCAGCATCAGGCAACGGCCCATGAGCTATCGGCGCTATAAAACACAGGGGGGAGTGTAGCTCGGGGTCTGACTGTTGGGAAGCTGGACTTTGCGACGTGGTGGATTTTATGAGAGCCAGTGGCACAAGAGCGGGCCGATGTGATGTGCCCCAGAGACTTTAAAAAGGGGGGCGCCTTTGATCTCCGCGAGAGGAGCGTGTGAACAAGCTGCGCGAGCTCCCGCGGTACCTTCACTTCCGCGTAGAGCCCGCCTTCGCATCCCTGCCGCAGAAGGGGAAAAGAACGCAGAGAGCCTTTAACCCTTTCCTTCCCCATTTTTCTAAATAAATGACCCTTTTTCCTGTAAGACCTCGCCTCGTGTCCATGTTTCATGGTGTCTCCCGTGCATTTAGGGTCGAACCCGTTACACAGGGCTAGTAGTATTTTACTTAAAAAAGAAATTTTATATATTATATAATATATATATATATATACACACACACATACACACAGTACAGATACACATCCAGGTATCAGATCGGACCCTGAGCCCAAGTATCGGAATCGGTATCGGGAGGGAAAAAATGGTATCGGAACATTTCTACTTTTGATGAGCTGTTCAAGTCCCACTTTGTGTTCAGTGTAAAATATGATGATGCCCTGTCCAGCCAGTACGCATTTTTGCAGACTACTGTTTACAATGTTGGTGTAGGTACAACAGAAGAAGCTCCAAGAGTGAGAGAGGTGAGAGCAAGGCTGTTGAACAAGCAGCAATTAGCTTAGGCAGCTTAAATGCCTAAAACTAGCCCATGGAATGTATCCTGGGAAAGACTTGAAACTAAAATGTGGTCAAACAGGATTTTTTTTTCTCAAGTTATTCTGGATTTAGAAGACATTTGAATAAGATTCATGTTCCTACTGTTATTGTGTGTGTGCCTCATGAGACCCCTTATGACCATGATCCCCAGCAGCACAGCAGTTCTCAGATCTTAAATGATGAAACCCTCGACTTCATCTCAGTGCCAAAATGTTGAAGTAGGCATGGACAACTCACAGCAAGTATATGTGTGCTTCCATTATAGCCAGACTCCTGGGGAGTGGTATAACAAATACTTCCTCATTCTATTCATTAGTTAAGCATTACAGTGGGTGCACAAGCAGTATGTGACTTCTACCGTCACGGCCTATGGGGATAGCATTTGGGTTTGTGCGTTTGCTGGCTTTTACCGCTGAGTGGCGCTACATAACTATAGACTGACGCCTCAGGCATCAGTTTGTTCTCTCCAAGCTTAATGAGGCTCAGGTCGTCCACAGCTGCACGTCGTTGCAGATAAAAAATAGTGAAACATTGTAATTAAACAAATTCATAATCACAGTAGTAACATTACAGTACAAATTTATAATTAAAATTAAATTCAGTATTTTTAGGATCGAATTTAAGCAACGTAAACGTTAACACACGGAGCCTTTAGATTTTATTATGTATAATTAGAAAAGCTACACGTCTAGGGTCTTGTGTCATCTTATATTTTGTGTTCTTTAAATTTGTAGCCTTTATAAGACTCTACTTTTATTTAGGTGCACTCACAATGACGAAAAAACTTTATGATTTTGTTAAATAAAGAAACTAAACGGGGTTCGGTATTGTTTTTGGTGAACTTGAGCGCGTCAGAAAACTCTGTGTATACTTGCCTCACAGACGTGAAAAATATATAATTATAGAAAGCGAAATATCTGCTTTTATATAAAGTAATGAAAAAAATTATTAGATTATGTAATTCGTATGAAAAATGAAAAGTTCTTATATGGCTCTTTATAATTATAGGCGCGCTCACTGCTGCGGAGACGACGAGATGACATGATCACCTTCAGCGCAGCCGAAACCAGAGGAATCACTAATTTATAGATGAATTATTAAAATGGTCAGAGTGAGTTTCCTGGCTGTTTTAACAAATATTTGAAGTAGATAACAATAGCCCACATTTATAAAAGCATTTTTATTTAGACTCTAAAAAATAATCCTGCATTTATTTTTAGGTGTGCCCGCTGCCATAGTTCTTATATGGCTCTTTATCGGAGTAATTTCAGTAACAAACCTGTAACTTTCCATGTAAAACAGGTACATCTGTATGAATAAATTGTTTAAATTTGATCAGTGATTTATGTAAACGACTCAGTTTAGATGTAAGTAAAAGCTCATTGCTGAGCTGCTTGGCGGAGGGACGCGCTAATGACGATTTGGTCTGCTATGTGGAGGCTCGCCCGTGAGAGGTTGCGCGCGCGGTCCATTACACAGCAAAAATATATTAGTATATCATGAAATACAGAAATAATACCTGAAATACAGCGGCTCAATCAGCGTGTGTTTCTCACAGCGCCGCATAGACAGCGCTTATTTAACACCTATAAATATGTGTTTGTTGTATTTCTGGGAAAGAGAAATCTAATCTCTCATATCAGCGCGCGCATTCATCTGACTTTAGATCAAAACTCGGCAAAGTTAAAGAGCGCACACGCCGCCGAAGGATCAAGCAAACATTTTACATTCACTAAAAGGTTTATTCACAACCACATTTCAGCCATTCACACACATGCATTGTGCTGTTGTTTGTACACACTTTCAGTTTTCCCCTTCTACTCTCCTCTTTGATCAAAAATGCTCCCGATATGAGCCGACACGAGCAGATTTGTTTCAGTCACAATATTTATCAATCATAAAGAGAGGCGACATACAGATGTCGCCATTAAAAACGCGCGTTTCGAGAAAAGGGATCCCGTGACTTGCCGCGGCTTTGCGCGGCTGCGTGCGGGAAGCTGTGAACATGCCCTTCATTACCTGTAGGGGGCAGTCGTGTTTCAGTCTGAAGTATTGTGTGTCTACTGAAGCCGAAAATGTGTGCAAATTAAACTGCGCATGCGTGTTTGGAGACGCTGTGCCCACGCTGTGGATCAGTCGGTTGTGGATCATCACGGAGGTACAACACGGCGTGGCTGGAGCTGGAGTTTGTCGTGTTCGAGGTAAGTTTAGCTTTCTTTTTTGGATGTGATTCTCGCTTTCATGACTCCCAATTAATGTTCATCTTAATCTCAGGACGTACAATTAGCAATTTCAGTTTTTAATAGTGTGGAGATTCACAAAACACCGTTTTCGTGTAAAAACCTGAACCTACGGAGCCCCCCAGGGGTCCTGTGGTAAATAAATAAATAAATAAAATAATAACGAACCGCGCGCGCGGATTAATACACCGAGATGTGTGTTTCTTACCCCCACCCCGAGTGAAAACGGCATGTTCAGACAAAGGCTCGCCAGTTAGATGCCATTTCTGAACAAACTGAGTCGTGTGTGTTAAAGCATTAAATGGTAAAAGAGCACTAGCAATAAACGTTTTTTTTTTCTGAAGCCGAACTTTATTAATGAGTTACGAGTAAAGAACCGGTACATATGTTCATACAGTATTGACAGCAGCTCTAATTTACTGCGGTAAAGCCAGCCGCGGTTCAGAAAAACACGGTCAAGCCAGCCGCGATTGATTTTAGTGCGCGCGCATATTACAGTGATTACGGTAGTTTCATGAACAACACAGAGAGAACGCGTTTTCAGAGCGCTTTTCTTGAAAAGCCCAGCGTGATTGTGATGTGATATAAAAAGATGTCATGTTTCGAAACTGGTGTTTTGCATTTTTTGTTTTCCTTATTGTTTATAGGTGCGATGTCTAATGTTTTCTGTATATTTCTTCTTATACAGTCATTGTAAATGTAGTTGTGTTTACAGATAAATTATATGCAAATTGAAGACAAAATAAATGATATACTCATTTTTAATCCCTCAGTTGTTTATTCATTTGACCAATGCTCTATAATTTCTGTTATTTTTGAGTGCATTCATTAGGTGTAATGTCTGCAATGAAAGTAAATAGCAAAATAAGTTTACAATAGGTTTAAAAGTCTGAATCACTAATCAATAATTATCATAACGGTGATATCAAGAATAATGACATTACACTAAAGAGGCCTATACAGACGTCATTTCTAATAAGTAAAAAAAAATAATGGCCAATTATCATAGGAGGCGTCCCATACTATATACACACCTCATATGAAATTATTTTACTGCAGCATTTTTGAGATATGGGGCATTATTACACTTTAAAGGGGTATACAGTCCCCATTTCTAATAAGTAGAAAAAAACAATGATAAGTTCTTATTCAGGACGTCCCATACTATATACACACCACATAAACTATTTTACTGCAGCATTTTTGAGATATTGTACATTATTACACTTTAAAGGGGTATAAAAACCCCATTTCTAATAAGTAGAAAAAAACAACCACCAGTTCTTATTCAGGACGTCCCATACTATATACACACCGAATATGAAACAATTTTACTGCAGCATTTTTTAGATATGGGGCATATTACACTTTAAAGGGGTATAAAGTCCCCATTTCTAATAAGTAGAAAAAAACAACCAGCAGTTCTTATTCAGGACGTCCCATACTATATACACACCACATATGAAACAATTTTACTGCTGCATTTTTTAAATATTGGACATTACATGATAAAGGGGTATAAAGACCCCATTTCTAATAAGTAGAAAAAAACAACCACCAGTTCGTATTCAGGACGTCCCATACTATATACACACCAAATATGAAACAATTTTACTGCAGCATTTTTGAGATATTGGGCATTATTACACTTTAAATGGGTATAAAGTCCCCATTTCTAATAAGTAGAAAAAAACAATGATCAGTTATTAATCAGGACGCCCCATACTATATACACACCAAATATGAAAAAATTTTACTGCAGCATTTTCATCCTCATTATAGAAAACATTCATTGAAGAATAACTGCTACTTTTGAACAGTAAAACAAAATAAAAACCAATTCTGGTATTTAGAAAGACTAAATACATTATTTTGTCTGTTTTCTACGAATTCTGCTGTAACTTATCTACATAAAACAATTATTTGAATGGTGAATATTTAAGAAAAATATTGTAACAGACAACCGTCAACGTCACCAATAAATAACACGGATATTAAAGCAGAAATGCAAATAAATAAGCAAGTAAAAATTGACGAGCATGTTGTATTATCTCTCAGTCCTGGGCGTCTAAATGAAAAGCGCTCTGAAAGCGCGTTGTCTCTGTGTCGGTCCTGAAACTACCGTAATCACTGTAATATGTGCGCACACTAAAATCAATCGCGGCTGGCTTGACCGTGTTTTTCTGAACCGCGGCTGGCTTTACCGCACTTCTAATTTGTCTAAATCGCATTGCAGACAATAAAAATAAGTCGAGTCATCCTGTGACCCTGCATGCTTAATCTTTCCACACATGATTCTTGCTTCTCACTTTTTCCTTAATCCCTCGCTGATCTATCTTGTATTTTTCTAACGGTGTCAGAAACTTTGTGTTAGTAGCACTGCTTGACATGCTTGATGCCTTCCTCTTTTGTAATTTGCTTTGGATAAAGGCAAACTTACAAAAGATGAAGAAATGCCTAAATGTAGTTGTACGAATAAAAGATTATGTAATGATACAATGTAAATATTTTCACAGAAACAAAGCGTAAAGATGAGACGTGAATCTGAAGAGGATCTCTTTGATGATTGCCTGGTAAAGCATTGTTTTCTTATTAATTATACAATTTATTAATACCTTGAATATAGTGTTTGTTGTATTGGACAGACGCATATAAATGCAAATGAATATATAAATCTGAGTAATTATTGAACGAATTTTCATGTTTGGACTAACCCTTTAAATACAAACTCAGCATTCATCATAGGATTTCCTGACACTGTAAAGGTGCAGAGAAATCTATGGAGTGTAGCCATCTCATGCCATGTTTTATTGATGCAAGATTATTGCTAAAGCAATTTAACCCAAGTTTAACAATCTGAAGTATATGAAGTGATGGTCATTTTTTATTATCAATTATTTTTATTTATTTTTTTTTCTCTGTGAAATGAAGTCAGCACAGGTTGAAGCAATTCAAATTTTTTTGTTTTGTTTCTGAAAATAAATTATTTATTTTCTTGTACATTTTATGCAGGGGGACAGACGAAGTGATGCCAGTATGCACCTTCTTAAAATCCTTGTCGTCTGTGCTGTTGAAGGGGAAGAACCGGTTGGTGTATCCATAATCCTTGAAGGAGAGGAAATTTTGCAAGAATGTGGCAATAGCTCCGAGCACTACGCTACACATTTGAGCTATTTTCAGAAAGTTCTTCTAGAACTTGATGGGATTAAGCTATCACCAAAAGTGCAAGCTTTAAAGATGAAGTTTTCTTAAAACATTTGATTGGGCTTGACTACAAGTCTTTACATGTTGTGTTTACATGTTCAGCTTAATGTTTTAATGCGTTATCGTTTCAATGGCATACTTTTAAGTGCACTAGTCCAGAGTGCTGATTTGAATGTTGCAACTTCACTGCTTCCGAGGGCTATTACGTTTTAACGTTTATTCTACAGTTTGTTTAATGTATTTTCTGCTGTATTTTATTTCTAAATGAATGCTGTATTTTATTTATTTATTATTTTACACAATTTTGTTTAAAACAAGTATTTCAGGCCCTGGTGCCGTGCAGTTTTTTTCTATGGATGCAAAATTTAGCTGAATGCACTTTTATTAAAAAGATAACTTGGATCTAGACTGTGAATGTCACAAATATTTGGTAATGTTGGTGAATAAACTGTTTAATTATATTTTAGTTGTGTGATTTATGAAAGATATAGATGAAATAATTACTTAAGTTTCTTTCCAAAACGTAAATTAGCAATGTTTACATTATTATAGGGAGTAATATAAATTTATAAAACCAAGTTAAGGGAAAATCTCACAAAACAAAATGATAGTAATTTCATAAAATTAAGGTTCCTGCTGATACAATAATGAATTAACTTTACTTGATTATTTTAAATAAATCTAATTTGTGCATTAAATATAATTATGTAACTTTTACTTGATTTCTTTTATTGTTAATTTAATTAAGTAAATTTTACCTGACAATTACGGGTGAGTTTTACTTAGGCTGAATCACAATTCTATTTTCTTCCCCTTGTCCCTTGAAACGAAGTGGAAAGGGGGAGGGTATAAATATTTCCCCTAAGAAATGGGACAACACTATTATACGTCATTATACGTTGTCGCTGGTTCCTAATGTTACGTCAGAGGACATGCGCCGATGTTTATCACACATTCCAATATGAAAGATTACTCACTCCCAAAGTTTTTTTGCGCCGTATTTCGATTTTTAAAAAAGTTGCTCATTTTCACCACGAACACGGATGAGTCTTCGGGTTTCCTCAGCCATCCATATACAGAATATAAATTACAAAACTGTGGTCACGTTGCAATAAGTAAGAATAGTGTAAGCAAAACAATAGTGTATGGCCGTAAGCAAAACCAACAATGCGTTATCAAATGCTTGGCAAAATGCCGTGCTACTGAACTTTCATATTTGTTTGTAGCATGCCGTAAAGTGTATGTGACATAAAAATATATATTTGTAATATTGTGCAATATGTGCTATCCGCTAGCAAACTTTAGCGATTTTTTTTGCAAACGTTTCTTTACAGAACATCACCATAAACACAAACACAAGACTAAAGGTAATATACATATAATGAAAACTTGTCATAAAAATCTTTATTAATGGCAAAAATGACTTAACATTTATGTCTCTGCTTGCTCGAGTGAGCAGCCATGTTGAAAACTTCGCTTAGCCCTTCGTTTGAAGTGAGGTCCTGAAAAATCTTCGTTTGGAGGGCTATCTGGCCCTTCCCCCCTCCCCCTACACCTCCAACCAAAAGAGAAATGAGACACCACTACCCCTGCACGTGAACGCGCCAAATGGAAGGGTAGGGGGAAGGGTTGGGATTCAGCCTTAATATTGGAGCAATAAAATTTACTTAAAATCTATGTCCAAATTGTTATGAGGATTTTATCAAGTAAATCTTACAAGTTCTTTTTTTCAGTGCATGGGTGAACACGATGTTTTAAGAATTTAATTATATATATATATATATTTATTGTGTGTGTGTGTGTCGGCTGACGTCACTTCCTCCGTACGAGGACGCTGAGAAGCTGCTTTTTTCCGAGCTCCACCATACTGACCAACTTTTAAACTTTTTCGTCCCCTTACGAAGAGTGTACATAAAACGGATAAGTATCTTATAATATATTTACTCGAAACGCGTGTTATATCGTTAAGTTTTAATTGTTTTGCAGCACACCGCTTTTAGCCGACATTAGCATCGCTAATTAGCATTAGCATCGCTAGCCCGGCTATCACGTTTGTTTGTTTGTTTGTAAAGCTTGTTTTCGCTTCCTCACACCGATTATTTTCCGTGTTTAGACACCATGTCGGTTGTGATTCTGCCTCTGAGTGCAGGTGAGGAGACATTGGAGCTGCACTCGGTGGATTTGGAGGTGGAGGCCGTGGAGAAGCTGATCCGTGAGCTACAGGTGAAGCTGGCCCGGTTACAGCAGCGGAAAGCCACGCTGGAATCGACGCAGACCGACGCTCACCTGTCCCAGGTAAATTCTCGGCATGAGAATTCTCCTACAACCTCAACCCCGCGTGTTTCTCTGCCCAGGTCCAACACACCAAGGACGCAGCCCGCCCAGTGTTCCTACACCCCGGCGCCGGGACATCACGGACCCTGGATACAGGAGCGGCGGAAGAAGCACGCCAAGCCCCGGGCGAGGACCTCTCCCCTCTCCGCGAGACGGCACACGACGTCCTGGTCATCGGAGACTCCATCGTTCGTCACGTGCGTGCTACCACGGCTAAAGGTAAGGTGCACACACGCTGTTTACCTGGTGCACGTGTTCTTGATGTTGCTGCACAGGTGCCTGCTGCCCTGAGGAGGAACATTGGAGCTGTGGTTCTTCATGCCGGCACGAACGACACCAGGCTGAGGCATACGGAGATCCTAAAGAAGGACTTCAGGAGCCTGGTCGAGAAGGTCCGCAGAACATCACCCACGACAAGGATCATCGTATCTGGACCGCTTCCCACATTTCAGCGAGGAATCGAGAAGTTCAGTAGATTATTTGCTTTTAATGAATGGTTACAATCTTGGTGTCAACAACAGAAATTACGCTTTGTTGATAACTGGAATGTTTTCTGGGAGCGTCCTAGGCTCTATCACACCGATGGCCTACACCCTAGCAGAGCTGGAGCAGCGGTCCTCTCTGACAACATCTCCAGAACACTACGAACCATCTGACTGGCGGTAAGTCATACTGTAGATTCCAAACATATTAGACACATCACAACTCACCATAGTGATAGACGAACACACATAGCTTGTCCTATAGAAACTGTGTCTGTTCCCCGAATACTGAGAAAAAAGAATAAATTTGTTAAATTTGCCCGAAACAATCTGATAACCAGAAAACCAGAAAAAGGCAAAATAAGTAGTCAAAATCCACCTCTAAAGTTTGGACTACTCAACATTAGATCCCTTGCGCCTAAAGCACTTATTGTTAATGAAATTATCTCAGATTATTGCCTTGACGCACTCTGTCTCACTGAAACCTGGCTTAAACAAAATGAATATTTTGGTCTGAATGAGTCTACTCCGTCAGGATATTTCTATAAGCACGAGCCCCGTCTAATTGGTCGCGGTGGTGGTGTCGCCACTATCTACAATGATGTACTCACTGTTACCCAGAAAATAAGGCCCAGGTTTAATTCATTTGAAGTGCTTATCATTAATGTTGCACTAAATGAAATACGTAATAAACCCTTGCTATATTTTACCCTGGCCACCGTGTACAGACCCCCGGGGCCATATGGCGATTTTCTTAAAGAATTTGGACATCTGCTATCAGACCTATTGGTTAACTCTGACAAAGTATTGATAGTAGGAGACTTTAACATTCATGTAGATGATGCTAACGACGCTTTAGCACTCACATTTATGGATTTACTAAATTCCTTTGGGGTTAAGCAAAATATAATTGGAGCAACTCACCGCTTTAATCATACGCTAGATTTAATTATATCCCATGGTATAGATGTCTCTAATATAGAGATCATACCTCAAAGTGATGATATCACAGATCATCACCTCCTGACATATACTCTACCCGTAGAACAGATTAGCTGTGTCTCCCCACGTTATCAATCTGTTAGAAATATGAATCCCACCACTAAAGACAGATTCACAAGTAATCTGCCGGATCTGTCCCAATTTCTTATTAGACCCCTAAATGCAGATGATCTAGATGAAGTGACTAGCAGCATGGGCACTATTTTTACCAGTACATTAGACACTGTTGCTCCCATCAGATTAAAAAAAGTCAGAGATAAAACATTGGCACCGTGGTACAACAGTCATACTCGCGCCCTAAAGAGAGCAACCCGTAACCTCGAGAGAAAATGGAGGAAAACTAAATTAGAAGTCTTTCGAATTGCATATAAAGACAGTACAGTGGTTACAAAATTGGAATGGCGATCTCGCCGCGTATACCGCCGTTTAAAGGCAACAGCGGCCAAAATAAATCAGTTGCATTTCAAAGTCATTCGTAAAATGGGCGCCAGGTGGCGCAAAGTGACATTTTCATTCATCGCAGTAAATACAACAGTGATGGTAATTTCCACAAGAAACATGAAAAATCTGAACCAGAGCTATTAATGTGTACTGTACAATAATGAGTTTAAAAAAAATTATAGTAGATTTATTAACTGAAATAAATGACCATATTTTTCAAGAGAATTTTCAAGCCCCACTCATCAAACAAAATTATAACGAAATCGGCCAAGTTTACTATTTATTTAAATATAAATTTATAAACCAATAAGATCAAATAACACCAAGTTATTATTATAACAGGCTTACTTCGTCACTTATCCAGAGCGTGCTTTATTAACCTTGCCTTATTTAACGTTACTTGGGTGCATTGTCTTTAAGTGCTCGCTTGGTGTAGCGGTTAGAGCCCATGGTCTGTGATACATAAAGTGCCAGTTCGAATCCCGAGGGGTGATATTTTAAATTTTTTTTATTTTAATTATAGCTAAATTAAAATAAAAAAATTTGTTGTATTTTGATTTTGCTTCAGCATACTATAGAAAAAACAGCAAACTCGCACGCAACCAGTTTGTATTCTTTAAATTTAGGGGAGTGACGGCTCGGTCTGCTGCTGCTGCTGTGTGTGTGTGTGTGTGTGTGTGTCATTATACTGATGAAAAGTGGTGGCCATCTGTAGTTCTGTTTGATTTACGACAGCTGTTTACGGCAGTGTAGTCCAGTGCGGGAGATGCATTGTGGGTAATGAGGTCCGGTGTTACATCTGTTACATTTTTGATAACAATAGTTTTTTTACAAACATTTCTAAACTAATAAGATCAAATGACACCAAGTTTAAAACAGATAAAATACACGTGCAAATAGTATAATTGTATAACAGGCTTACTTCGTTACTTATTTAACGCTTGCTTTCAAAGAAGTCGAGTGGCTTATTAACGTCACGGAGGTGTGTTGTCTCTTAGTTCCTGGTTGGTGTAGCGGTTAGAGCACTCGGTCAGGGATTTACAAAGCGTCGGTTCGAATCCTGGATGATGCTGTTTTAATTTTTTTTTCTATTTTAATTTTACTCAGCAAACAAACAGCAAACAAAAAAATTTATTATTCAGAGCACGATATACAACCGTAATGAGTCCCTTAACCGGCTTATACAGCTGGCATGTGACCAACGTATTTAACCGTGATGAGTCCATAAAATCAGTAGCAGCTAATAATTACTAATTACTTTAGTTAATGCTGCTACTGATTTTATTCCAGCTTACCTGTTCAGGTTGATTGCGATTCTTTTTAAAATATTGTCTCAGTTTTATATGTTGTTCGTCTTGATGTTTGTCTTCTTTTCACTTGGCAACACTCAAATGCAAATTATTCACCGTGAATCAGCTGTTCTCACCTATCCATTCAGAGAAACTGAATGAGCTGAAATGAGCCTTTGTTTCACGACTGCGACACCCTTCTCTCTCACGCACATGCAGTACAGAGTAGACCAAATCATTACAGTACATACTTTATCCAACGAACATGAAAAATATCCACATAATGATGAGTTAAGAAGCATTGCTTAATTTTCGTTTAGACAGACTGTTCAGTTACTATAAAAAAATATAAAAAAATATATATAAAAACATAATATGATCTTTTTGAGTTATGAGGTTTTTTTATTATACATAAGACAACCTTTCAGTTTTGTAAATATTCTAGTTATAGTGTGTTAAGTTTTTCTTTAGGTTAAACGGTTTTGAGAATTAGACCATCCAGCTAAGATCAATATTATGTCGTTGATTGATAAAATCTGGATTAAGGATATTTTATTTTGTTTTATTTATTTAATTTGTATTTTTCATCTTCCCCCCTGAGGGATTGCCACCTTATTGTGGTCAGGGGATTTGCGTGCCTCAGTGCTTGGATGTTTACCGAGGGCTCAAGGGAGGTGTGTGTGTGTGTGTGTGTGTGTGTGTGTGTGTGTGTGTGCGCCTGTCCTTTTTTCAGCGGATTTTTCCGCTACCGCAGATCAGTTTATCAACTTGTAATATATAAATTTTAGGAATATATTAACATGTGGAGACATCCTTATATGTTGAATGGAACTTGTAAGCCTTTGAATGGTGTTAAAAATACTTGCAAAACAAGTATTGCAGCCATACATTGGAGGGAACTTCTGAGGTGGTCAGTGATTGATGGCACGGTCGGTCGGAGGGGGTTGTGATCACACCTATAGATCTTTTGTTCTAGGCTATCGGTCAAATATCTCTCCACTTGGAAGCAAAAACATGCAAGGGATTTCAGCATCTCGACGCACATACTAAGCTGTTTATAAAGTAGACACTGTTTGTTTTTTCATTTTGTAATCTTTCCCGTGTTTACCGTGTACTGTGCAATGTATATTCATTTTTTAATGAATTACTGTAAATACTACACATTCCGTTGATTTACCAGAAATTACTTTTCTGTTTTTTGTGTGTGCTAAACTAAACTTCAGGGTCAAAGTAATAGCTATTTTATTTGAAAAGTATTATATATTTACAATGCTGATAAGTTCAAGCTTAGATTCATATATAAACTGCTTCAAAGTCTTTCCACCCCGTGACAGCTGAAATCCGACAGACGCAGGGCTCAAGGGAGGTGTGTCTGTGTGTGTGTGTGTGTGTCTATGTGTGTGCGTGCGTGCGCGCGCGTACTTCTGTTATAAAAACTCTAAATATAAACAAACTAAATACAGCTTTTTTTTCAGAGGTAAACGGAAAAGTGAAGATGTTCAGTGTCACTATGCAGATGTTACACTCAGTGGAGTTACCGAAATCATTGGTTTAGTCCTCATTGAGCTTTTGTTCCTCTTATGTGAGCATAAACAGTGAAACATTCCACAGGTTTATAATACACCGCGGCCATGTGAACCACGTTCCCGTCGAACGAAACGAGGCATAATCGTGGTGTTTGCTTCGCTTATGACACACCATAGTTTATTACCTGCTGTGGTAGATCTGAATATTTATTCAAACACAATAATAAAGCTTTATATCCTCAGGAGGGCTCAGTACATTGTTTTAGCGATAGTTTCACGGAAGCGAGTTCAGAACTAATCTAACCAAACCAAAAAAAAAAAAAACATCCGAAGTTTCAAATAGAATGAACGAACTAATGAAATTGATATATATGTAATTGATATACTGTATATGCAGACGTGTGTGTCATTTTAATTCAAATGAACATTTTAATGCTTTCTGATACACTTATCAACTTATCCACATACACTTATCAACACAAACTCTCCGTGCACGCACACACAATCTCTAAAAAATTAATATTAATAACATACATATACAAATAAACAAAAAAAATACTTGCAAAACAAGTATTGCAGCCATCAACATACAATAAAATGTAAACATGAGATCTAAACTAAAAACTGTGCTCCCTGTGCTGGTGCTGGCAATATCATCTCTTTGTTCTGCTGTCTCCGGCTCCCTCCCTGGTCCTGAATCTGCCCCTTCCTCTACTCTCACTGTCTCAGAACAGACTGACTCCTGAAGCAGAAAAAAATGCAGGAAATTATGTTTTCTAACATGCGTTAGATAGTTTTTTTTATCACTCTATACACAATACTTTGCTATTTTTATAGATGTTGAGCATCGTGAGCAAGCCCGAGATCATATTAACGTTAATTATCACCAGCCGGCATTAATAGCACACGAGTAACGTGAGTTGGGAGCACACCAATCGATTCGACTATGGTTAATCGCTCACTCCGTAGGCTCCCTGAATAGGCGGGAAAGGGATGGAACCGCGCATTCGTCCCGGCAGGAAAAAAAACTAAACAGATCTAACAGATGAGGACTCAAATGAATGTGCAAAAAATATATAATAAAACTATATAAGTCTACATAGCCTTTATAAGACTCTACCTTAAGCGCACTTAAAACATTTTATTTAGTTTTAAAATAAAACAATTTTAAAACATCACTCGGAATTCGAACCGGCGCTTTGTAGATCACTGGTCGAGCGTTCTAACCGCTACACCAAGCGGC
Source organism: Channallabes apus (assembly GCA_030522415.1). Lineage (NCBI taxonomy): Eukaryota > Metazoa > Chordata > Actinopteri > Siluriformes > Clariidae > Channallabes > Channallabes apus. The sequence continues at coordinate 23,058,690 of CM060110.1, forward strand.
CACTTAGAGACAATGCCCACCAGAGACCTTAATAAGCCACTCGACTTCTTTGAAAGCAAGTGTACGTCTTTGATAAGTGACGAAGTAAGCCTGTTATAATAATAACTTGGTGTTATTTGATCTTATTGGTTTAGAAATTTATATTTAAATAAAACCCTACACACTTCTTTTCTAATTACACGTGATAAAATCTATAGGCTCACTGTGTTAATATTTATTGTGCTTAAATTTGATCTTAATAAGATTTGATTTAATTTGAATTCTACATTTGTACTGTAATTATAGTACTGTGATTATGAATTCGGTCAACTACAGTGTTTCACTTGATGTTATCGGCTATTACGTGTATTATTGAGGCAGAGAATGAACTAAGGCATGAGGCATCAGTCTGTAGTTATATAGCGCCACTCAGTGGTAAAAGCCAGCAAATGCACAGCAAATGGACATCCCGTAATGCGGCGGCGACGTTACATACGACGCTCCGATTTTGTAACCACTGTATGTGCAGCTATAGACAGGCTCTAAAAACTGCTAGGACCGAGCATCTTAGCCAACTGATAGCAAGAAACCAAAACAATCCCAGGTTCTTATTTATTACAGTGGCTCGCCTAACAAAACCTAAGATGCCCACAGAGAGTATCCCATCACAGTTTAGAAGTGAAGACTTTATGGACTTCTTTAATGAAAAAATCAATAATATCAGGAAGAAAATAATGGAGGTTCAACCTCTAATAGTATCTCACGATCCAGTTCAGCCTATAGCTTCACATTTAGATTTTCACTGCTTTACAGGTATAGGACAGGAAGAGCTGTATAAACTCATCACCTCGGCTAAATCAACAACGTGCCTGTTAGACCCAATCCCAACCAGATTTTTAAAAGAAGTGATGCTTACGGTTGGAGAGCCACTCCTAAACATTATTAATTCTTCAAGATTCAAGATTCTTTATTTGTCACATGCATAGTTATACAAGTACAACATGCAGTGAAATGTATCCTGAACCGCTCCTACTTTGTGCAAATAACAAGAAACAAAAGAAAAGAAATAATCTATAAATAGAAATAGAAATTGAAATTTAAAAAAAAAAAAAAAAAAAAAAAAAAGGTGCAAATGTAAACATAATAATAAAGTGTGTATCTGAGCAGGATAAAGATGTTAGTGCAAGTGATGCTTACAGTCCAGACTAAAGTGCAGTGTGCAGTGTGGAATGTCAGCACAGCAGTGTGTGGGTGAACTGTTACCAGTCCTATGAATGGGAGAGTGGCCCATCATGGTTGAGGAGTCTAATCGCCTGTGGATAAAAACTCCTCCTGAGTCTCTCCGTTTTGGCCATAATGACCCGGAACCTTCTGCCTGAATGCAGAAGTTTGAACAGTCCGTTATTGGGGTGCGACAAGTCCTTAATGATACGAGCTGCCCTGGTTTTACATCTCCTGGTGTAGATGTCCTGCATGGAGGGGAGAGTTAACCTGCAGCAGCGTTCAGCTGCCCGGATCACTCTCTGGAGGGCTTTCCTGTCCTGTACACAGCTATTCCCAAACCAGGATGAAATGTTCTGTGTTAGGATGCTCTCAACAGCACCCGAGTAGAAAGCCTTAAGGACAGCAGGGGAAACCCCAAACTTCCTCAACTGCCTCAGGTGGTACAGACGCTGCTTTGCCCTTTTCGTCTGAGCACAGATATACTCAGTCCATGTCAGATCCTCGGAGATGTGGACGCCCAAGTACTTAAAGCTGCTCACCCTCTCCACTGGAGCTCCATTGATGATGAGGGGTTTGTGGTCCAGTTGTCCCCTTCTGAAGTCCACCACCAGCTCCTTCGTCTTACTGACGTTCAGTCGGAGGCAGTTTTCTTCACACCATAGTGCCAGGTTCTCCACTTCATCTATGTAGGCCGACTCATCGTTGTTGGAGATGAAGCCCAGCACCACCGTATCATCAGCAAACTTAACGATGGTGTTGGAGTCGAACATGGCCACACAGTCTGAAGTGTAGAGAGAGTATAGCAGTGGAGAGAGAACACATCCCTGTGGAGCACCTGTGTTGATGGTGATGCTGCTGGAGAAGCACTTGCCCACTCTCACCGCTTGAGATCTGTCCGAGAGGAAGTCCAACACCCAGGCACACAAGCGTTTGTTAAGTCCTAGATCTCTCAGCTTTGTGAACAGTCTGTTAGGCACTATTGTGTTGAAGGCAGAGCTGTAATCTATAAAAAGCAATCTCACATAGTTACCTTGCATCTTGTCCACGTGGCTGAGAGTGGTGTGCAGAACATGGGAGATGGCATCCTCTGTGGATCTGTTGGGGCGGTAGGCGAACTGAAGTGGATCTATGGAGCTGGGGATGGAGGAGGAGATGATGTTTTTTAGCAGACCCTCAAATACCTTCATGACCATCGATGTCAGTGCAACAGGCCGGTAGTCATTCAGGCATGAGGGTTTGTTGGTCTTGGGCACGGGGACAATGGTGGATCTCTTGAAACACGCCGGGACCACAGACTTCGCCAGGGACTCATTAAAGATACAGGTGAACACACCTGACAGCTGGTCAGCGCAGCAGCGCAGCAGGCGCCCAGAGATGCCATCTGGACCCGCCGCTTTCCTGGTGTTCACCCTCCTCAGCGCCGTGCGCACGTCGTGCTCTGCGATGCTGATGACGCAATCCTCGCTGATGACGTCATCACTCTCAGTCAGCAGGCTGCTAGCATTAGCCGCCTGGCTAACCTCGAACCGGGCGAAGAATGCGTTCAGCTCGTTGGCGAATGCAGAGTCGGCGACGATCGTCGTGGTGTCTTTGGCAACCTTGTAGTCCGTGATTGTGCGTAATCCGTGCCACATGCGGCGTGTGTCACCCTGATGGAAGTGTGATTCAGTTCGCTGTCGGAACCGCCCCTTTGCTTCCCTCACCGCTCGCCTGACGCTATAAGAAGCCGCTTTGTATGCGCTCATATCGCCGCTAATGAGTGCGGCATTATAAGCAGCGGTCCGGGCATTCACAGCATCGCGGATCGATCGGTCTACCCAAGGCTTCTGGTTCGGAAACGATTTGAACCTCACTGTCGGGACAACTTCATTTACGAGCGTGCTAACGAAGCTAACTGCTACATCCGCAAACTCGTTGATGTCTACTGCGCAGGCTCGGAACATGTCCCAATCTACGTCATCGAGCGCGTCCTGTAGCGTAGCTTCTGATTGGGCAGACCAGCGTTGCACCTCCCTCATGACCGGAGCTTCACGACGAAAGCTTTGTTGATATTCCGGTATAAGGAAAATGGCGTTGTGGTCTGATTTCCCGAATGCTGGATGTGGAACAGCTTTGTAGCCCCGCTTGTATGGTGTGTAACAGTGGTCCAGAATGTTGAGTCCCCTTGTCGGACATGTAACATGTTGGTGAAAGTTTGGCATAACCTGTCTGAGGTTCGCTTTATTAAAGTCACCTGCTACAATGTGCGCTGCGTCCGGGTGTTTGTTTTGGAACTCACTCAGCACATCATGTAGTTCAGACAGAGCAGTGCCTGTGTCCGCGTGGGGTGGGATGTAGACCGCCGTGGCAATGACCGAGGTGAACTCGCGAGGCAGGTAGAAAGGACGACATTTAACACTCAGATATTCCAAATGAGGCGAGCATCTACTGGAGAGAATGGAAACACTCCTGGCATCGCACCACTTCTTGTTGACCATGAAGCACACACCTCCACCTTTAGCTTTGTTAGACTCTGCCGTCCTGTCCATGCGGAACACAGAGAATGAGTCCGATGGGGTTATGACTCGGTCCGGCACAATGGGGGTCAGCCATGTTCATTACATCTAGGTCACGTCCCTAAACCTTTCAAGTTAGCAGTTATTAAGCCGCTTCTTAAAAAAATCTAATTTGGACGCGAATGAAATAAAAAATTTACAGACCGATTTCAAACCTCCCGTTCATATCAAAAATACTAGAAAAAGTAGTATCAGCTCAAATTTGCACATTCTTGCAGGATAACAACATCCTTGAAGAATTTCAGTCAGGTTTCAGGCCCCATCATAGCACAGAAACTGCACTAGTTAAGATTACAAATGACTTGTTTTTAGCTTCAGACCAAGGCTGCATCTCATTGCTAGTCCTGCTTGATCTTAGTGCTGCATTCGACACTATAGATCATAATATTCTCATAGATCGCTTACAAAATTATATAGGTATTCAGGGACAGGCATTAAAATGGTTTAGATCTTACCTGTCTGATCGCTACCATTTTGTAGATCTAAATGGAGAACCGTCTGGTGTAATGCCAGTGAAATATGGGGTCCCACAAGGGTCAGTTTTAGGACCTCTGTTGTTCTCAATATACATGCTTCCCTTGGGTAACATCATTAGAAGACATGGGATTAGTTTCCATTGTTATGCTGATGATACCCAATTATATATCTCAACTAAACCAGACGAAATACCTAAGCTGTCTAGATTAACTGAGTGTGTCCAGGACATAAAAGATTGGATGACCAATAACTTTCTTTTATTAAATTCAGATAAGACAGAGATATTACTTATTGGCCCAAAAACCAGCACACAACAGCTTTCAAAATTCAGCTTGCGCTTAGAAGGATGTACTGTTATTACCAGCTCAGCAGTAAAAGATCTGGGAGTAATATTAGACAGTAACTTGTCTTTTGAAAATCACATTTCAAATATCACAAAAACAGCCTTTTTCCATCTTCGAAATATTGCTACACTTAGGAACATCTTATCCGTATCTGATGCAGAAAAACTAGTTCATGCGTTCATGACCTCCAGACTGGACTATTGTAATGCATTACTAGGTGGTTGTCCTGCATCCTCAATAAACAAGCTTCAGTTAATCCAAAATGCAGCTGCCAGGGTTCTCACTAGATCCAGAAAATATGATCATATAACCCCAATATTATCATCCCTGCACTGGCTACCTGTTCAGTTTAGAATAAATTACAAAATAGTATTACTTACATACAAGGCCTTAAATGGTTTAGCTCCCACATACCTAACCAGTCTTCTGATACGCTACAATCCACCACGCGCCTTAAGATCACAAAACTCCGGACTTCTGGTAGTTCCCAGAATTTCAAAATCTACAAAAGGGGGTAGGGCTTTTTCATATTTAGCTCCAAAGCTTTGGAATAGCCTTCCAGACAGTGTTCGGGGAGCAGACACGGTTTCTCAGTTCAAAAGTAGACTCAAGACGCATCTTTTTAATCTGGCATACACATAACTCATCCCAGTACTCATACTCCAGTACACCTATACCGAATGGCAACTACGCTAATTCTCCCCATCTGTTCTGTATTTCTCTACCCATCCCGAGGCATCGGGAGATTTTGCCAGCTTCAGTAGACAAAGGCCGACCCTGCGAGGTTCCTGAGGCATCCAGAGAAGGACCAGCTCCAGCTGGATTCAGCTTTATGATGGTTGGAGCTACACATGCTGCTCCTGTGCTTCCAGTGATCCAGACTTCATCTGCCCTCTGCACCTACTGACTCGTCCCTATGCTGAACTGGTCTTCATATCAATTTAAATAATTTCTGTCATATTGAATTTTCACCTGCACAACACACAAGATGTTATATCATTTCTATCTGTTATCGCCCAAATGAGGATGGGTTCCCTGTTGAGTCTGGTTCCTCTCAAGGTTTCTTCCTAATGCCATCTCAGGGAGTTTTTCCTTGCCACCGTCGCCGTCACCCTTGGCTTGCTCATCAGAGAAATTTCATTCATTCGTCTCATTATTATCTGCACATTTTTCTCACACATCCACACTTCCAATTATTTACTTTTCTATAATTATTATTATTATTTGTTTTTATTTATTTATTTTCTATTATAATTTTATTTATTTATTATTTTATATATAATTATTCTATATATAGTTTTTTTTTTTTTTTTTTTTTTTTGTTAAATTTCTTTAATTTTTGTGAAGCTGCTTTGAGACAATGACCATTGTTAAAAGCGCTATATAAATAAAATTGAATTGAATTGAATTGTGTGACCGGTGCAACTCACACGTCCTATTCCATTGTCACTCATACTGCCGTAGTTTTTAGAGCCCTAAAAAAGCATTCGCTAGTAAGTAAGTAAATAAAAGACAAATGAATAAATAGTTTTAAATTATATATATATATACAGGGGCGTAGATTTAGGGTGGACGGAGGGGATGTGTCCCCACCAATATCCTCCGATCATTGAAATGTCCCCACCAATAATTTAATCCACTTTTTTTTAAATCGTTCTGTCAACATTAACCTAGACACGCAGAAAGGGATAAATCACGTTCTCTCCTTGAGTCCTCCCGCCCCCAAAATACATATGAACATTTTGATTGGCTGTGCCTTTCCCTGCCATCATGTGATAGACGATTGGCTGCGTTCAGACACAAGCAGCGCCAAATGCAGTGGACTCACATTCAGTACAGCAGGGCAGGTTATAGTCTGTGAATACGGACTTAAAACTAACAGCAGATTAAACAGCTAAATGTAAAAGTATAAATATGATCCCTGTCAGTCTCCTTATCTAGTGACTGTTTGTCAGAAATCAGTATTGTGAAAGAAATTGATAAACTAATATACTAATATTGCCATATGGCTAGAATTTTGTTGACACCAATAGACAATCCACTTCAGAAAAATAGTTTTTAAAATGCATTCACTTACTTGGCGAACATTAATGATTTGATTCGAGGTTTGCACACTAAGACTCAGAAAAAGTGAAATAAAATGATTGCTGTTTAAATGGCATGTGTTTATCCTGTTTTGTCAGGTAACAGAACCTAAACACCTGTGCTGTATATCAGACAGCGATGGAGAGAGTGTAGATTACACACAGGTGCTCTCTAGTCATTAGCACTCATCAGGCAATGTCTATGGCCAACTGACTGCACTCAGACCAAAGGGGGCTGAATAATTACGCACACCCCACTTTTCAGTTATTTATTTGTAAAAAAAAAATGTTTGAAATCATGTATGATTTTCGTTCCACTTCTCGCGTGTACACCACTTTGTATTGGTCTTTCACGTGGAATTCCAATAAAATTGATTCATGTTTGTGGCTGTAATGTGACAAAATGTGGAAAAGTTCACGGGGGGGGCGAATACTTTTGCAAGCCACTGTAGTTGTCCTGAGATTTAACATTGTTACCAATAATAGGCTGAGGCATTCTCTGTCCATGCTCATAAGGAATCCCTCAATGTTTTTCAATTAGGGGACAGAAGCAGATCAGCCATGTTGTAGTTCAGGTGAAGAGGCGAGGTCACAGGAGGTCAATCTGAATGTTGATTATACAGTATATAACATACAGTATAATATGTGTGCGTGTATTATACATGTTGATTATACTAATATTTAGCATTATGAGGAGTGATAGGCTGAGGATGTAATTGATTCATTAGTGTTTTTGGCAAAAGTTTTGAACTGACATTTCACTTTTTTGTCACGCTATTTCATCAGGTGGCAATGCTGTCCGGTCCTAGTGCAGTCAGAGGGGAAGAGTTAGGGTCAAAGCCATTGTTCACCCCCAAAAAAACTTTACTCACTATTTACTCCTTAAGTGGTTCCAAACTTTAATGATTTTCTTTATTTTGTTGAATACAAAATAAGATATTGGGGAAAAAAGCTGAAAACATTGACTTCCGTAGCAGGAAAAACAAATACTATGTAAATCAATGATTACAGGTTTTCAGCATTCTACAAAATATCATCTTTAGTGTTTATCAGAAGAAAAAAAGAACAGCCTGGACAATATTGATGTCAAACAAATATGCCAGCAGTTTATTTTTGTTAACGAGAGGCGAAGGCATGTTTTTGTCTCCTTCATATAGGAGCAATAGGCATTGAGCTGTTGTGTGGTACTCTACCTAGTAGTTCATGTTTAGATGTAATCTACTTTTATATATATACAGATGATTGAGATGTTTCATTTGCACTAGGGCTCAATAAAGAATAGTTTTTATTTTATTAAAGACTACCTTTTTGTCAGTTATGAAACATTCCTTTAACTTTACACTATTCCTTAAATTAACTTAATGAATTGCATTTCGAGTGGATTAATATCAATCGAAGCATTGCTAGTATTAATGTAAAGTGATTTCGCACCATATTAAGAAAAACATGTATTCAGTGGACATAGTTGGGGTGGGAGGTTGGTAGGTGGATGAGGCTGGGGGTTGGTGGGTGGAAAAGGGGATTGGGGGATGGGGTATTAGTTGGAGTCATAGGTAGCAAACCTACGCCCTTGTGTGTGTGTGTGTGTGTATATATGGAAATATAATTAATATTTTCGTGTTTAATTACAAAAAAAAAAACATTTTAATGGTTAGTGATTGTTGCAGACATTTACACTATTTTTGAGAACTATTAAGTTCTCCTTCAACGTGTCATAACTGCCCCTTTGATCTGCTGTGTATGGCGGGGCGTCAACTGCTGATCAGTGTGTGTAAAATACGCTACTTTACACTGATCAGCCGTCGACGCCCCGCCATACCCAGCACATCAAAGCAGCACACTCATAAACTCTCATAAACTCTCTCTTAAATAAATGAGCGTGCTGTTTGTGCAACAGCGCGACAAACATTACCTGTCCTTTTATGAACTGCACAAGTAGTGGTGGTCATTAATTGCTAGCTAACTGGGTAAGGGGGTTACAGTGGGGTCTGTCGCTCTGTGTCCAGAGCTCCGTTTTAGGGACCATGTTTAGTTTTAAAGTAAGTTACAGTTTAATTTCACTAAAAGCCATCTAATATGGATACCCACATAATTATGGATTATTATATTTATGATATAAAAAAACACTGTTTTTAAAGAAAATATATTAAGTAACAGATAATATTAGGTTTATATTTCAAATTAGATAAAATGCTGATTTTCCAGCAGTAAAATTATTGTATCTCTACAGTTTACAAAACCTCCGCTGCGTGTATTCATTCACAGGCTCCAGAGCACGCACAGAGAAATAGGAGACTGTGGTTTAGGAGTGGATTGGAGAGAAGAGAGCTGTTCAGTTACTATAAAAAAAAAAAATATATATATATATATATATATATATATATATAAAAACATAATATGATCTTTTTGAGTTATGAGGTTTTTTTATTATACATAAGACAACCTTTCAGTTTTGTAAATATTCTAGTTATAGTGTGTTAAGTTTTTCTTTAGGTTAAACGGTTTTGAGAATTAGACCATCCAGCTAAGATCAATATTATGTCGTTGATTGATAAAATCTGGATTAAGGATATTTTATTTTGTTTTATTTATTTAATTTGTATTTTTCATCTTCCCGCCTGAGGGATTGCCACCTTATTGTGGTCAGGGGATTTGCGTGCCTCAGTGCTTGGATGTTTACCGAGGGCTCAAGGGAGGTGTGTCTGTGTGTGTGTGCGCGTGCGCTGTAGCCTGTCCTTTTTTCAGCGGATTTTTCCGCTACCGCAGATCAGTTCATCAACTTGTAATATATAAATTTTAGGAATATATTAACATGTGGAGACATCATTATATGTTGAATGGAACTTGTAAGCCTTTGAATGGTGTTAAAAATACTTGCAAAACAAGTATTGCAGCCATACATTGGAGGGAACTTCTGAGGTGGTCAGTGATTGATGGCACGGTCGGTCGGAGGGGGTTGTGATCACACCTATAGATCTTTTGTTCTAGACTATCGGTCAAATATCTCTCCACTTGGAAGCAAAAACATGCAAGGGATTTCAGCATCTCGACGCACATACTAAGCTGTTTATAAAGTAGACACTGTTTGTTTTTTCATTTTGTAATCTTTCCCGTGTTTACCGTGTACTGTACAATGTATATAAATTTTTTATTGAATTACTGTAAATAAACTACACATTCCGTTGATTTACCAGAAATGACTTTTCTGTTTTTTGTGTGTGCTAAACTAAACTTCAGGGTCAAAGTAATAGCAATTTTATTTGAAAAGTATTATATATTTACAATGCTGATAAGTTCAAGCTTAGATTCATATATAAACTGCTTCAAAGTCTTTCCACCCTGTGACCGCTGAAATCCGACAGACACAGGGCTCAAGGGAGGTGTGTCTGTGTGTGTGTGTGTGTGTGTGTGTGTGCGCGTGTGTATGTGTGTGTGTGCGCGTGCGCTGCAGCCTGTCCTATTTTCAGCAGATTTTTCCGCTGCCGCAGATCAGTTTATCAACTTGTAATATATACATTTTAGGAATATATTAACATGTGCAGACATTTAAGGGTGCGCTGCCCTCTCTTGCCCCTGCGTAGAGCCTACACACACACACACACACACACACACACACACACACACATCTATCTATCTATCTATCTATCTATCTATCTATCTATCTATCTATTATATAAATACACATTTGGAATCTGCATCTACATTTTCTGTTACAAGTATAGAATTAGGTTCAGCTGAGACTCATGATCAATGGTGTTAGGGTACTTATGTAGTGATAATTAGTTTCAGCCAGATCATTAAAACTAACAATGGACTATGACACCCTTGAGAGGGGATATGAAGGTGTTATTCATTTATTTATTCTCTACAAGGGTGCGAACTACAGTACAGACCAAACTGTAACTTTCTCTTATACTACTATAAAAATTCTAAATATTAACAAACAAAATACAGCTTTTTTTCCTCAGAGGTAAACGGAAAAGTGAAGTTGTTCAGCTGTTTACTGTCACTGCAGCTTCTTCAAAGTCTTCCCACTCCGTGACCGCTGAAATCCGACACGACACCACGTTAGGCTACGTCTTGACTCATTTGTATACCGACGGTGATTGGATGTTTCCCGAGGGCTCAGGGGAGTGAGTGTGTGTGTGTGTGTGTGTGTGTGTGTGTGTGTCTATGTGTGTGCGTGCGCGCGGGTACTTGTTCTACTGTTATAAAAACTCTAAATATAAACAAACAAAATACAGATAAGATACACTTATCAACTTATCCACATACACTTATCAACACAAACTCTCCGTGCACGCACACACAATCTCAAAAAAGTTAATATTAATAACATACATATACAAATAAACAAATGTAGGTGTAATAAAAGTAGTCGTGATGTCAGTACTCGCCCAGCAAACCAGCCTTTTGCAGCGGCTTAAAACGTATGAATTATCTTCAAATATACAAAAAAAAGCGAAAAGACACTCGATTATTATGCATAGAATTGTTTAATTCAAAAAGTTCATAAAAACACTTTAAAACGAGAGAAAAACTGTTAAAATCCTCATTCGCCTTCTCAGCGTTAGGTACAGTGGTTACAAAATTGGAATGGCGATCTCGCCGCGTATACCGCCGTTTAAAGGCAACAGCGGCCAAAATAAATCAGTTGCATTTCAAAGTCATTCGTAAAATGGCCGCCAGGTGGCGCAAAGTGACATTTTCATTCATCGCAGTAAATACAACAGTGATGGTAATTTCCACAACAAACATGAAAAATCTGAACCAGAGCTATTAATGTGTACTGTACAATAATGAGTAAAAAAAAAATTATAGTAGATTTATTAACTGAAATAAATGACCATATTTTTCAAGAGAATTTTCAAGCCCCACTCATCAAACAAAATTATAACGAAATCGGCCAAGTTTACTATTTATTTAAATATAAATTTATAAACCAATAAGATCAAATAACACCAAGTTATTATTATAACAGGCTTACTTCGTCACTTACCCAGAGCTTGCTTTATTAACCTTGCCTTATTTAAGGTTACTTGGGTGCATTAACTTTAAGTGCTCGCTTGGTGTAGCGGTTAGAGCACACGGTCAGTGATACATAAAGCGCCGGTTCGAATCCCGGGGGATGTTGTTTTAAATTTTTTTATTTTAATTATAGCAAAATTAAAATAAAAAAATTGTTGTATTTTGATTTTGCTTCAGCATACTATAGAAAAAACAGCAAACTCGCACGCAACCAGTTTGTATTCTTTAAATTTAGGGGAGTGACGGCTCGGTCTGCTGCTGCTGCGTGTGTGTGTGTGTGTGTGTCATTATACTGATGAAAAGTGGTGGCCATCTGCCGTACCGGGAGTTTTGATTTACGACAGCTGTTTACGGCAGTGTAGTCCAGTGCGGGAGATGCATTGTGGGTAATGAGGTCCGGTGTTACATCTGTTACATTTTTGATAACAATAGTTTTTTTACAAACATTTCTAAACCAATAAGATCAAATGACACCAAGTTTAAAACAGATAAAATACACGTGCAAATAGTATAATTGTATAACAGGCTTACTTCGTTACTTATTTAACGCTTGCTTTCAAAGAAGTCGAGTGGCTTATTAACATCACGGAGGTGTGTTGTCTATTAGTGCCTGGTTGGTGTAGCGGTTAGAGCGCTCGGTCAGGGATTTACAAAGCGTTGGTTCGAATCCTGGATGATGCTATTTTTAAAAATTGTTCTATTTTAATTTTACTCAGCAAACAAACAGCAAACAAAAAAATTTATTATTCAGAGCACGATATACAACCGTAATGAGTCCCGTAACCGGCTTATACAGCTGGCATGTGACCAACGTATTTAACCGTGATGAGTCCATAAAATCAGTAGCAGCTAATAATTACTAATTACTTTAGTTAATGCTGCTACTGATTTTATTCCAGTTTACCTGTTCAGGTTGATTGCGAATCTTTTTAAAATAATGTCTCAGTTTTATATGTTGTTCGTCTTGATGGTTGTCCTCTTTTCACTTGGCTCAATTGACAACACTCAAATGCAAATTATTCACCGTGAATCAGCTGTTCTCACCTATCCATTCAGAGAAACTGAATGAGCTGAAATGAGCCTTTGTTTCACGACCGCGACACCCCTCTCTCTCACGCACATACAGTACAGAGTAGACCAAATCATTACAGTACATACTTTATCCAACGAACATGAAAAATATCCACATAATGATGAGTTAAGAAGCATTGCTTAATTTTCGTTTAGACAGACTGTTTGTATCTGATTATTGGTATTATTAAAGAACAGCAGCACAAACAACAACACAAGGGCTTGTACAGCAAGACACATTTTTATTATTTTGCAAATAGTTAAATTTGTAACAGTAAAAGGCATCCGAATTTAAATATATAAATTATTAGAAACAAATTGAGCACACTATCAGAATAAAAAATAGAACAAATCAAATGTATTTTACACATACACAAGGAGGATAATGATACAGAGTTTATATTAAAATATCAAATATTGTAATATTGTTTTTGTGTTATTATAAATAATGAAATGCAGTAGGCTGTTATGGTCATCATCAAAAGAAAATATATTAAGTAACAGATAATATTAGGTTTATATTTCAAATTAGATAAAATGCTGATTTTCCAGCAGTAAAATTATTGTATCTCTACAGTTTACAAAACCTCCGCTGCGTGTATTCATTCACAGTCTCCAGAGCACGCACAGAGAAATAGGAGACTGTGGTTTAGGAGTGGATTGGAGAGAAGAGAGCTGTTCAGTTACTATTAAAAAAAATCTAAAAAAATATATAAAAACATAATATGATCTTTTTGAGTTATGAGGTTTTTTTTATTATACATAAAACAACCTTTCAGTTTTGTAAATATTCTAATTATAGTGTGTTAAGTTTTTCTTTAGGTTAAACGGTTTTGAGAATTAGACCATCCAGCTAAGATCAATATTATGTCGTTGATTGATAAAATCTGGATTAAGGATATTTTATTTTTGTTTTATTTATTTAATTTGTATTTTTCATCTTCCCCCCTGAGGGATTGCCACCTAATTGTGGTCAGGGGATTTGCGTGCCTCAGTGCTTGGATGTTTACCGAGGGCTCAAGGGAGGTGTGTGTGTGTGTGTGTGTGTGTGTGTCTGTGTGTGAGTGCGCGTGCGGATTTTTCCGCTACCGCAGATCAGTTTATCAACTTGTAATATATAAATTTTAGGAATATATTAACATGTGGAGACATCATTATATGTTGAATGGAACTTGTAAGCCTTTGAATGGTGTTAAAAATACTTGCAAAACAAGTATTGCAGCCATACATTGGAGGGAACTTCTGAGGTGGTCAGTGATTGATGGCACGGTCGGTCGGAGGGGGTTGTGATCACACCTATAGATCTTTTGTTCTAGGCTATCGGTCAAATATCTCTCCACTTGGAAGCAAAAACATGCAAGGGATTTCAGCATCTCGACGCACATACTAAGCTGTTTATAAAGTAGACACTGTTTGTTTTTTCATTTTGTAATCTTTCCCGTGTTTACCGTGTACTGTGCAATGTATATTCATTTTTTAATGAATTACTGTAAATACTACACATTCCGTTGATTTACCAGAAATTACTTTTCTGTTTTTTGTGTGTGCTAAACTAAACTTCAGGGTCAAAGTAATAGCGATTTTATTTGAAAAGTATTATATATTTACAATGCTGATAAGTTCAAGCTTAGATTCATATATAAACTGCTTCAAAGTCTTTCCACCCCGTGACAGCTGAAATCCGACAGACGCAGGGCTCAAGGGAGGTGTGTCTGTGTGTGTGTGTGTGTGTGTGTGTGTGTGTGTGTGTCTATGTGTGTGCGTGCGCGCGCATACTTCTTCTACTGTTATAAAAACTCTAAATATAAACAAACTAAATACAGCTTTTTTTTCAGAGGTAAACGGAAAAGTGAAGATGTTCAGTGTCACTATGCAGATGTTACACTCAGTGGAGTTACCGAAATCATTGGTTTAGTCCTCATCATTTCCACATTTCACTCGCTTTTATTCCTCTTATGTGAGCATAAACAGTGAAACATTCCACAGGTTTATAATACACCGCGGCCAAGTGAACCACGTTCCTGTCAAACGAAACGAGGTATAATCGTGGTGTTTGCTTCGGTTATGACACACCATAGTTTATTACCTGCTGTGGTAGATCTGATTATTTATCCAAACACAATAATAAAGCTTTATATCCTCAGGAGGGCTCAGTACATTGTTTTAGCGATAGTTTCACGAAAGCGAGTTCAGAACTAATCTAACCAAACCAAAAAAAAAAAAAAACATCCGAAGCTTCAAATAGAATGAACGAACTAATGAAATTGATATATATGTAATTGATATACTGTATATACAGACGTGTGTGTGTCATTTTAATTCAAATGAACATTTTAATGCTTTCTGATACACTTATCAACTTATCCACAAACACTTATCAACACAAACTCTCCGTGCACGCACACACACAATCTCTAAAAAAATAATATTAATAACATACATATACAAATAAACAAAAATATAAACGTCTATATTGAAGTTTACGGTGAACGCAGAGTCGGCTAAGCACACATGATGACGCGCGCGCCCTCACCTCTGTTACGGCTGCCTACAGTATTTGGCCAAAAGAATTGTAATAATTGAACGATATGCCTGGTCCTGGAAAGAGACATCAACAGTCCGGCGCTGAGAAACGAAAGAACCGAAAGAAAAAAAAGCCTAAGATGAAGCCCGTGCATCAATTCCAGAAATAAAACTTTACTTTATTCTGTCGACGTTAATAATGTAATAACGTAACATTAACGTAAAATAACGCAAATTTCATTTAACAGCAGGGGGGACAATAAATACATATACAGGGGGGACAATAAATATATATTTTTATAAATTTATTGCATTGTTTATGTTGTTTACAGTCAAGCCATCAACATACAATAAAATGTAAACATGAGATCTAAACTAAAAACTGTGCTCCCTGTGCTGGTGCTGGCAATATCATCTCTTTGTTCTGCTGTCTCCGGCTCCCTCCCTGGTCCTGAATCTGCCCCTTCCTCTACTCTCACTGTCTCCGAACAGACTGACTCCTGAAGCAGAAAAAAAATGCAGGAAATTATGTTTTCTAACATGCGTTAGATAGTTTTTTTTATCACTCTATACACAATACTTTGCTATTTTTATAGATGTTGAGCATCGTGAGCAAGCCCGAGATCATATTAACGTTAATTATCACCAGCCGGCATTAATAGCACATGAGTAACGTGAGTTGGACGCACACCAATCGATTCGACTATGGTTAATCGCTCACTCCGTAGGCTCCCTGAATAGGCGGGAAAGGGATGGAACCGCGCATTCGTCCCGGCAGGAAAAAAAAACTAAACAGATCTAACAGATGAGGACTCAGATTAATGTGCAAAAAATATATAATAAAACTATATAAGTCTACATAGCCTTTATAAGACTCTACCTTAAGCGCACTTAAAACATTTTATTTAGTTTTAAAATAAAACAATTTTAAAACATCACTCGGGATTCGATCCGGCGCTTTGTAGATCACTGGCCGAGTGTTCTATCCGCTACAGCAAGCGGCCACTTAGAGACAATGCACACCAGAGACGTTAATAAGCCACTCGACTTCTTTGAAAGCAAGTGTACGTCTTTGATAAGTGACGAAGTAAGCCTGTTATAATAATAACTTGGTGTTATTTGATCTTATTGGTTTAGAAATTTATATTTAAATAAAACCCTACACACTTCTTTTCTAATTACACGTGATAAAATCTAAAGGCTCACTGTGTTAATATTTATTGTGCTTAAATTTGATCTTAATAAGATTTGATTTAATTTGAATTCTACATTTGTACTGTAATTATAGTACTGTGATTATGAATTCGGTCAACTACAGTGTTTCACTTGATGTTATCGGCTATTACGTGTATTATTGAGGCAGAGAATGAACTAAGGCATGAGGCGTCAGTCTGTAGTTATATAGCGCCACTCAGTGGTAAAAGCCAGCAAATGCACAGCAAATGCACATCCCGTAATGCGGCGGCGACGTTACATACGACGCTCCGATTTTGTAACCACTGTACATTTATGGAGTAATTTATTTTAGTTGCAGTGTATTTAGTTTGGTTCTTCTTCAGCAGGTTTGACAAGGTCAAAAAGGACCCATTGCAAAATTAAATTTGTGGATAAATGCAGACATCTTTTTTTTTCCTCTCAATTTCAAATTCAGTTAAAAAAAAATCTTATTGTTAACATTTTGGATGAAAATATGTTCATTCCACAATAAATGTTTTTATAAAGAAATGTGTTTTGAGTGTAAATCAATATGTAATTAAGTTTTTTATGCTTTTATATTTAAATTATGAATGCCTTAAATCTTTTTGATGCAACTTAAAAAAAGTTAATTTGCTCAACCATTCAAAAGTGGTTTATATCAAGTTTATAATTTCAGGTTAGATTTAGTAGAATATTTACATTAAGTAATATAGCCAACTCATTTATTTAGATTTAGAACAAGTTTAAATATTTGGTTTGTTTCACCTTCAGAAATGAGTTTACATGAACTTAAAAATTTTAAGTTTGGTTTATTTACATTACGTCAATGCTAAAATATTAGGTGTGACAGATTACTTAAATTTTTTTAAGTTGAGCCAGTCCTATATTTTTTCAGTAGGGTCAATCAGATGTACAGTGTCGGGTAAGTGTAGTGCTTTTATTGAAGGGATAATGACAGATTAAATTAATTTTTTTGGACAATTTCTTTAATGTTTTTCGGAGTTGTGGCTGTTCAGTAGAAAGTAATAGGTTCACCAATTTAGAGTATGATCTTTCAATTTAACAAGTGTAATGTGAACAAGTTAGTTATTATGAGTATGGAAAACATTTTTTCCTGCATTTTTTTCTGCTTCAGGAGTCAGTCTGTTCTGAGACAGTGAGGGTAGAGGAAGGGGCAGATTCAGGACCAGGGAGGGAGCCGGAGACAGCAGAACAAAGAGATGATATTGCCAGCACAGGGAGCACAGTTTTTAGTTTAGATCTCATGTTTACATTTTATTGTATGTTGATGGCTTGACTGTAAACAACATAAACAATGCAATAAATTATTAAAAATATATTTTTATTGTCCCCCCCTGCTGTTAAATGAAATTTTCGCTATTTTACGTTAACGTTACGTTATTACATTAGTAACGTTGACAGAATAAAGTAAAGTTTTATTTCTGTAATTGATGCACGGGCTTCATCTTAGGCCTTTTTTTTCTTTCGGTTCTTTCGTTTCTCAGCGCCGGACTGTTGATGTCTCTTTCCAGGACCAGGCATATCGTTCAATTATTATAATTCTTTTGGCCAAATACTGTAGGCAGCCGTAACAGAGGTGAGGGCGCGTGCGTCATCACGTCTGCTTAGCCGACTCTGCGTTCACCGTAGACTTCAATATAGACGTTTATATTTTTGTTTATTTGTATATGTGTTATTAATATTCATTTTTTAGAGATTATGTGTGCGTGCACGGAGAGTTTGTGTGGATAAGTTTATGTGGATGAGTTGATAAGTGTATGTTGTCAAAGTATTTGTGGACATATAATTAGGGAAATTATTTTTTAATTAAGGATGTCTTGGAACATAATGCAGTAACTCTACAGTATTTATTTGAACACGGTAAAGGTGTTAATGTTTCGTACATTCCTTAATTTGTCCTTTCGGTTTGTGTTTTATGCTTCACTGTTTTCAATATACTGTACATACTGTAAAACGTATGGACAACAATGTTCCGGAAGCATTATTAAATATTCAATAAGGCACACGCACACAATTTAGTTGCAATAAAGTTTTATTAAATTTATAATAAAGCAGGCAGTACTGTATATGGCAAATGGTCACTCAAAATCTTTACAAAAGTAAGAGTATTCATTAATTAATTTTTTTTTAGAAAAGAGGAAAAACTCAATCTTTTCTTTCTAAGAAGTTCGTTAATTATGTCTCTTATTTGCTTGTTGCTGTGGGGTGGAATTTCCTAGCAACAGCATCGGAAAGTGCTTGAAGCAGAATTACCCCATCAGCGAAACCGGTTTGATAACTTCACACCAAGGATAGGTGAGAAGGGGAATTACAGCAACGGTTTCTGTGGGTCTTCACCAAGAGGTGATGTGGGTCGCGTTGTATTCAGCGAATAGACTAAAACAAAATCATGTTTGCTTCAGCATTGGAAACAATATTGTATTAGGCCAACTTTATTTAAGATTAAAATAATAGTGGGTTAGGAACGTTATTCTTCATATAACTTAAATGGCTGAATGAAGTTAAATATATACAATAAATTAATAATTGCGTTTGCTTTACATTTGAGCACTCGTGTAAATAGCTTTTTCATTGCATATACTACCATATCGTATATCTGTGTCTAATACTGGTTTATTCATATTTTACATTACATTCAGTTTGTAATCTACTTGCGATTGTACTTTTAAAATGTAACCTATGTACGTATCTACAGAATAAGCATATTTAACTACTTCAGCAGTGAATTAGAAACTTGGTCAGTCTGGCTTTTAGATAAAGTCCTTCAGAGCAAGCATTGTGTAAATATAATATATAAAACATAATGTAAAATAAAATAATATAAAATAAATAAATATATAACATAAATGGTTAATGATAGCAATAAAATCAGACTTTAATAGTTGGATTTGATACTTTTCTTTTTATTTACTGTATAGACATCTTATTATGCTTTCTCTGTTATTAATCTCTCTATTCTCTAATTATGACTTTAATAAATCGGCTCACATCGGAGCGCGCACGGAGCGAGTACTGTAGTCTATATATTTGTGTTTGTTGTTTACCTGGGGGGGGGGGGTGGCATGTTTATGTCTGCATTTTATCTATAAATCGTGTGTGTGTGTGTGTGTGTGTGTATGTGTACGGAGAGTTTATGTGTGTGCACGGCTGATCAGTGTAAAGTAGCGTACTTTACAAAAACTGATCAGCAATCGACGCCCCGCCGTACCCAGCAGATCAAAGGGGCAGTTATCGGCTATGACACGTTGAAGGAGAACTTAATAGTTCTCAAAAATAGTGTAAATGTCTGCAACAATCACTAACCATTAAAATGTTTTTTTTTTTGTAATTAAACACGAAAATATTAATTATATTTCCATATATATATATATATATACACACACAAGGGCGTAGGTTTGCTACCTATGACTCCAACTAATACCCCATCCCCCAATCCCCTTTTCCACCCTCCAACCCCCAACCCCCTGCCCCATGCACCTACCAACCTCCCACCCCAACTATGTCCACTGAATACATGTTTTTCTTAATATGGTGCGAAATCACTTTACATTAATACTAGCAATGCTTCGATTGATATTAATCCACTCGAAATGCAATTCATTAAGTTAAATTAAGGAATAGTGTAAAGTTAAAGGAATGTTTCATAACTGACAAAAGGATAGTCTTTAATAAAATAAAAACTATTCTTTATTGAGCCCTAGTGCAAATGAAACATCTCAATCATCTGTATATATATAAAAGTAGATTACATCTAAACATGAACTACTAGGTACAGTACCACACAGCAGCTCAATGCCTACTGCTCCTATATGAAGGAGACAAAAACATGCCTTCGCCTCTCGTTAACAGAAATAAACTGCTGGCATATTTGTTTGACATCAATTTTGTCCAGGCTGTTCTTTTTTTCTTCTGATAAACACTAAAGAAGATATTTTGTAGAATGCTGAAAACCTGTAATCATTGATTTACATAGTATTTGTTTTTTTCCTGCTACGGAAGTCAATGTTTTCAGCTTTTTTCCCCAATATCTTATTTTGTATTCAACAAAATAAAGAAAATCATTAAAGTTTGGAACCACTTAAGGAGTAAATAGTGAGTAAAGTTTTTTTGGGGGTGAACAATGGCTTTGACCCTAACTCTTCCCCTCTGACTGCACTAGGCATTGTGGCAATGACAGCATTGCCACCTGATGAAATAGCGTGACAAAAAAGTGAAATGTCAGTTCAAAACTTTTGCCAAAAACACTAATGAATCACTTGCATCCTCAGCCTATCACTCCTCATAATGCTAAATATTAGTATAATCAACATGTATAATACACGCACACATATTATATGTTATATATATAATCAACATTCAGATTGACCTCCTGTGACCTCGCCTCTTCACCTGAACTACAACATGGCTGATCTGCTTCTGTCCCCTAATTGAAAAACATTGAGGGATTCCTTATGAGCATGGACAGAGAATGCCTCAGCCTATTATTGGTAACAATGTTAAATCTCAGGACAACTACAGTGGCTTGCAAAAGTATTCGCCCCCCCCCCCCCGTGAACTTTTCCACATTTTGTCACATTACAGCCACAAACATGAATCAATTTTATTGGAATTCCACGTGAAAGACCAATACAAAGTGGTGTACACGCGAGAAGTGGAACGAAAATCATACATGATTTCAAACATTATTTTTTTTACAAATAAATAACTGAAAAGTGGGGTGTGTGTAATTATTCAGCCCCCTTTGGTCTGAGTGCAGTCAGTTGCCCATAGGCATTGCCTGATGAGTGCTAATGACTAAATAGAGAGCACCTGTGTGTAATCTACACTCTCTCCATCGCTGTCTGATATACAGCACAGGTGTTTAGGTTCTGTCAAAATTCAAATATTTGTGACGTTCACAGTCTAGATCCAAGTTGTCTTTTTAATAAAAGTGCATTCAGCTAAATTTTGCATCCATAGAAAAAACTGCACGGCACCAGGGCCTGAAATACTTGTTTTTAAAAAAATTGTGTAAAATAATAATAAATAAATAAAATACAGCATTCATTTAGAAATAAAATACAGCAGAAAATACATTAAACAAACTGTAGAATAAACGTTAAAACTTAATAGCCCTCGGAAGCAGTGAAGTTGCAACATTCAAATCAGCACTCTGGACTAGTGCACTTAAAAGTATGCCATTGAAACCATAACGCATTAAAACATTAAGCTGAACATGTAAACACAACATGTAAAGACTTGTAGTCAAGCCAAATCAAATGTTTTAAGATAACTTCATCTTTAAAGCTTGCACTTTTGGTGATAGCTTAATCCCATCAAGTTCTAGAAGAACTTTCTGAAAATAGCTCAAATGTGTAGCACAGTGCTCGGAGCTATTGCCACATTCTTGCAAAATTTCCTCTCCTTCAAGGATTATGGATACACCAACCGGTTCTTCCCCTTCAACAGCACAGACGACAAGGATTTTAAAAAGGTGCATACTGGCATCACTTCGTCTGTCCCCCTGCATAAAATGTACAAGAAAATAAATAATTTATTTTGAGAAACAAAAAAAAAAATCTGAATTGCTTCAACCTGTGCTGACTTCATTTCACAGAGAAAAAAATAATAATAAAAATAATTGATAATAAAAAATGACCATCACTTCATATACTTCAGATTGTTAAACTTGGGTTAAATTGCTTTAGCAATAATCTTGCATCACTAAAACATTGTAAAACATGGCATGAGATGGCTACACTCCATAGATTACTCTGCACCTTTACAGTGTCAGGAAATCCTATGATGAATGCTGAGTTTGTATTTAAAGGGTTAGTCCAAACATGAAAATTCGTTCAATAATTACTCAGATTTATATATTCATTTGCATTTATATGCTTCTGTCCAATACAACAAACACTATATTCAAGGTATTAATAAATTGTATAATTAATAAGAAAACAATGCTTTACCAGGCAATCATCAAAGAGATCCTATTCAGATTCATGTCTCATCTTTACGCTTTGTTTCTGTGAAAATATTTACATTGTATCATTACATAATCTTTTATTCGTACAACTACATTTAGGCATTTCTTCATCTTTTGTAAGTTTGCCTTCATCCAAAGCAAATTACAAAAGAGGAAGGCATCAAGCATGTCAAGCAGGGCTACTAACACACAGTTTCTGACACCGTTAGAAAAATACAAGATAGATCAGCGAGGGATTAAGGAAAAAGTGAGAAGCAAGAATCATGTGTGGAAAGATTAAGCATGCAAGGTCACAGGATGACTCGACTTATTTTTATTGTCTGCAATGAGGTTTAGACAAATTAGAGCTGCTGTCAATACTGTATGAACATATGTACAGGTTCTTTACTCGTAACTCATTAATAAAGTTCGGCTTCAGAAAAAAAACGTTTATTGCTAGTGCTCTTTTACCATTTAATGCTTTAACACATACGACTCAGTTTGTTCAGAAATGGCATCTCACTGGCGAGCCTTTGTCTGAAAACGCCGTTTTCACGAGGTGTGGGGGTAAGAAACACACATCTCGGTGTATTTTTTTAATGTATTAAAAAAATAAAAATTATTTATTTATTCATTTATTTATTTACCACAGGACCCCTGGGGGGCTCCGTAGGTTCAGGTTTTTACACGAAAACGGTGTTTTGTGAATCTCCACACCATTAAAACCTGAAATATTGCTAATTGTACGTCCTGAGATTAAGATGAACATTAATTGGGAGTCATGAAAGCGAGAATCACATCCAAAAAAGAAGGCTAAACTTACCTCGAACACGACAAACTCCAGCTCCAGCCACGCCGTGTTGTACCTCCATGATGATTCCCAACCGACTGATCCACAGCGCGGGCACAGCGTCTCCAAACACGCATGCGCGGTTTAATTTGGACACATTTTCGGCTTCAGTAGACACACAATACTTCAGACTGAAACACGACTGCCCCCTACAGGTAATGAAGGGCATGTTCACAGCTTCCCGCACGCAGCCGCGCAAAGCCGCGGCAAGTCACGGGATCCCTTTTCTCGAAACGTGCGTTTTTAATGGCGACATCTGTATATATATATATATATATATATATATATATATATATATATATATATATATATATATATCTCGAGAGAGAGAGAGAGGTGTTTTGCTGGCATTTTAGGCAGAGACGTCTACTCGGCCTTGTTAATTGTTTTTAAAACCCCCAATTCTACGTATTCCCCCATCAGCGAAATCATGAATGAAAGGTGAGAAGAGGCATTATAATACAGTGGGGGTTCTGTGGGTCTCCAAACTCAGAAGGCTACGTGTCAGCCGATAACTGCTCCTTTGATCTGCTGGTTACAGCGGGGCGCTGACTGCTGATGAGTAGCCTGTACAAGCCAAGCTCTTCCCCAAAAAATAATGTGAATGTCTGCAACAATCACTAACCATTAAAATGTTTTTTTTTTAATTAAACACGAATATATAAATTATATTTTCTTTACACATAATATTTTCATTATATATACACGGGCATCGCTAGGCCATTTTTAGGGGGGCTTTAGTCCATCGTTCCCGTTATATTTATTTAAAGTATTTTTCATGCCTGCCAGTTTCCAACAAAAAGCAGCAGTATTGTCAAAGAATCAACAGATAAATATTTAATATTATTGGCACCCACACAGTTTATTCCATTGTCCAGCCTCATAGGTGTGTTGTTTATATTGCTAATCAATGTAAGGTTAAAGTTATATGCTGTTTTCTGGTTACATTTGTCTGATTGTACCTGTACATAGAAAAAAGTTTATACGGTAAACACACACACACACACACACACACACATATACATACATACATACATACATACATACATACATACATATATATATATATATATATATATATATATATATATATATATATATATATATATATATATATATATGTGCTTAATTAAATTCTTAAATCATCGTGTTCACCCATGCACTGAAAAAAAGAAGTTGTAAGATTTACTTGATAAAATCCTCTTAACAATTTGCACACATAGATTTTAAGTAAATTTTATTGCTCCAATATTAAGTAAAACTCACCCGTAATTGTCAGGTAAAATCTACTTAATAATTAAATTAACAATCAAAGAAATCAAGTAAAAGTTACATAATTATATTTAATGCACAAATTAGATTTATTTAAAATAACCAAGTAAATGTCATGTTCTCTGGCTTAGACGCAAGGACGCAACGTGACCACAGTTTTGTAATTTACAGTGGTGTGACAACCAGACTGCTCATTACCGTCGCACTCCGTGGAAAGCGTCAGCGGCCAAGATAAACCAGGAGCATTTCAAAATAATTCGTGAAATGACCGCCAGGTGGCGCAAATTGACATTTTCCGTCGTATCGGTTTTTAAATATATTCAGAGCTTAAGTCATAATAAAGTCAAAACAATATGTTGTAGCGAAGTAATACTACAATTATGATAATTTACACATCCAACAAACATGAAAAACTATAAATATAAAAAATATGAGTTAGAAAACATTGGTTTTATTTTGTTTAGACAGACTCTCTGTTTTTATCTGTTTAGTGTTATTATTAAAGAAAACAGCACAAACAACAGCACTAGGGCTTTAAAAAAAATTATTTTGACAATACTTACAGTTGTTATCTGGCACTGAACTAAAATATATTGTCTTACATTTGTGAATAAAATATCATTGTTTTATTCAGAAATTTAAAGTATTTTTGCAAAATAATAGTTATGCAATATAATTACAGGCTCTGGATTCGTTTTTCGTTTGCAGTATAAAACCAAAATACATCTTACTATTTTTGAGAGATTTGTCGTAAAAAAAAAACTGGGTTTTTTTTTCAGATATTTGTCTGTACAAAATAATATTTATGCAATATCATCACAGGCTCTTGATTCGTTATTCATTTGCAATATAAACCAAAATACATTAACCATATAATATAAACCAAAATATGAACCAAAATATTTAATTTGTTGTATTAAATATTTATGCCGTCTCATCAAGGATCCAAAGATTGCGTTGTACTAAATAATATTTTTGCTGATTTATTTCTGCGCTTCAGTTGTACTGAATGATGTTTTACTGTATGTTTATATTTAAAAAAATATGAGTTAGAAAACATTGGTTTTATTTTGTTTAGACAGACTCTCTGTTTTTATCTGTTTAGTGTTATTATTAAAGAAAACAGCACAAACAACAGCACTAGGGCTTTTAAAAAAAAATTATTTCGAGTGTTTTATTCAGAGATTTACAGTATTTGTCCACCATTTAATAATGATTTAATTATCAATAATTAAAGCTGCTCACATCGCGCGCTTTCACTTTAAAAATGCAGTGTTTAATCAGCAAGTATACTGTACTGTATCTCTTCCATTTCAGTGATTAAAAAACGGTAAAAATATCTATTTTGGAATCCATAGATGCTCAAACTGCAAAAGAACATGATAATAATAATCAAAAGAGTAATATTATTATTTTTGCTGTTTATGTCCACCATTTAATAATGATTTAATTATCAATAATTAAAGCTGCTCACATCGCGCGCTTTCACTTTAAAAATGCAGTGTTTAATCAGCAAGTATATGTCGCCTCTCTTTATGATTGATAAATATTCTGACTGAAACAAATCTGCTCTTGTCGGATTGTTCATTTTTTATGAAAGAGGAGAGTAGAAGGGGAAACGTTTGCATGATCCCGCGTGTGCGCCTTTAACTTTGATCTAAAGTCAGATGAACGCGCGCGCCGATATGAGAGATTAGATCTTTCAGCACGCCGATGTCAGTCCCTATAGCAAGGAGCATTTACTTACATCTAAACTGAGTCATTTACATAAATCACTGATCACATTTAAACAATTTATTCATACAGATGTACATGTTTTATAGGTTTGTTACTGAAGAACTTTGGCAGCGGGCACACCTAATAATAAATGCCGGATTATTATAAATTTTTTTATTTATAGTTTTATATAAATAAAAATGCTTTTATAAATGTGGGCTACTGTTATCTACTTCAAATATTTGTTAAAACAGCCAGGAAACTCACTCTGACCATTTTAATAATTCATTGATAAGTTAGTGATTCCTTTGGTTATGGCTGTGCTGATCATGTCATCTCGTCGTCAGTGAGCGCGCCTATACAGTAATTCACTTCTCATACGAATTACATAATCTAATATTTTTTTTCATTAGTTTATATTAAAGCAGATATTTCTCTTTCTATAAGTATATATTTTTCACGTCTGTGCGGCGAGTATACACGGAGTTTGGGTTCATTTTCTGACGTGCTCAAGTTCACCAAAATCAATACAGAACCCCGTTTACTTTATTTATTTAACAAAATCATGAAGTTTTTTCGTCATTGTGTGTGCACCTAAATAAAAATAGAGTCTTATAAAAGCTACAAATTTAAAGAACACAAAATATAAGATGACACAAGACCCTACACGTGTAGCCTTTCTACTGTAATTAAACAGTTTACAATGTTTACGTTGCTTAAATTCGATCCTAAAAAACTGAATTTAATTTTAATTATAAATTTGTACTGTAATGTTACTACTGTGATTATGAATTCGTTTATTTACAATGTTTCACTTTATTTTATCTGCAACGACGTGCAGCTGTGGACGACCTGCGCCTCATTAAGCCTGGAGAGAACGCCTGAGGCGTCAGTCTATAGTTATATAGCGCCACTCAGCGGTAAAAGCCAGCAAACGCACAAACTCAAATGCTGACGCCATACACGCCATACACCGGCGACGGTAGAAGTCGCATACTGCCTGTGCACCCACTGTATAGAAGGACGCAAGATGCAGGTTCAAGTTCAAACTCAAGTTCACGTTTTATTTTCTCTTCTTCGTTTAAAGTTCTTTTCTTTTATAGATAGTCTTGGTTGCAAAATGAAACTCAAACAAAAAACACAAGCACGTAACAAAATAAACACAACTAAACAAAACAGGGACGCTCCTTAGAGAACCTCCTCAGGCTGGGTCTGCAGGCGGGCACAGTTACACACAAGCACAGTCCTTTACTTCCAAGAAACACACAGTAGGAATCACACGAGATAACGGCGCTCGCGCCTCACGTCTCAGCATTGACTTTAATCCACGATACCTGTAATGACAGGTCTTACCCCGACCGTGCAGACTCTGCTCAGTCCTGAGGAGGAGACATGCACACACAGAGAGATGAGGAGACACAAAGCAACATAACGTGAAGACAACAGTGAACGGACAAACGTGTCCTGGTTCGACACAGGTGCACATCATTCTGCTAATGGGGAAAGACATACCACGTTCACACACTAGGGGGGGACAAGGTGCGGCTCAGTAGTCCGGAGACCCAGATCTTATTTCCCCGGACCGTGGTGGCACAGATGTGACAGTACCCCCCCCTTCAGGACCGGCCTCCTGAAGGAGGCGAGGGCGCCCCCGACGTCTTACCGGAGGGAGTCGGGACTCGCGGCCTGGTTGGACTGGCCGTCGAGTGGGGCGGCCCGGAGGTCGGGGAGCGGGGCGATCCGGCCTCTCCTGATGGAAAGTAGTGATGAGTTCCGGCGTCAGGATGTCTTTGGCCGGGACCCAGCTCCTTTCCTCCGGACCGTAGCCCTCCCACTCTTCCAGATATTGGAGGGACCCTCCTCTCCTCCGTGAATCGAGTAGCCGGGTTACCTTGAACGCCGGGGTACCCTCGATCTCCACGGCACCAGGGAGCGACGGCTCTACTGTGCCCTCGTCTAGGGGTCCCCGAACCACCGGCCTCAGAAGGGAAACATGAAAGACAGGGTTAATGTGCATATGTGTAGGGAGTTTGAGTTTGTATGAGACGGGGTTGACTTGTGTGAGTATGGGAAATGGACCGATGAACTTGGGGGACAGTTTGTGACAGGGGAGGTTTAGGTTAAGGTCACGTGTCGAGAGCCATACCCGATCACCTACCTGGAGCAGAGGACCTTCCTTCCTACGTCTATCGGCAAATTTTTTTAAATGAGAGACTGCTCGGGAAATCTGCACGTCTGCATCTTCCCATACTTTTTCCGCTCTTTGGAACCACTGATCCACCATGCGTACTTCGGTGGGAGTGGCGTCCCAAGGACAGAGCGGAGGTTGATACCCGAGGATACACTGAAACGGCGTCAGGCCGGTAGCGGAGTGGATGAGCGAGTTCTGTGCATATTCAGCCCAAAGTAACCAGTTGGCCCAGTCATGCTGTCGGCTACTACAATATGCTCGAAGATATCTCCCAAGTTCCTGAACAGTCTGCTCTGCCTGTCCATTAGAGTCGGGGTGATAGCCCGACGTTAGGCTAACAGTGGTCCCCAACTTCTGGAAGAACGCTTTCCAGACCCTGGCGATAAATTGAGGACCACGATCGGAAACAATGTCTTCGGGGATGCCGTAGTAGCGGAACACGTGTTCAAAGAGGGCTTCGGCCACTTGAATGGCTGATGGGAGTGAACCAAATGGGATGAAATGACACCCCTTCGAGAACCGATCTACCATGACCAAAACCGTAGTGTACCCTTTAGACACCGGCAAATCCGTGACGAAGTCGACAGCAATGTGTGACCACGGTCTGTTAGGTGTCGGTAGATCAAAGATCAAGATCAAACAACTGCCTTTACGGTCGCTTTCATTTTCGGCCACCAGTACTTTTGTGCGAGGGCGCTAAGCGTGCGTGCCACACCGGGGTGTCCAGAGGACAGATTGGTGTGAGCCTCTACCGTGATTCGCTCACGTAGTGACTCCGGCACGTAGACTCGATCCCGGGGACACCCGGGGGGCACGGGGCGACCACGAGTGTGCCGTGGTGAACGCCGCCTTTAACTTTAGGAAAGCACTCTCTGCCTCGGCAGTGAGTGCTTTCAGTTTCGTTGGCTTACCTTTAAGGAGTGAGGTGTGGGGCGCTGCCACCGAACTGAAGTTTCGAATGAACCTTCGATAAAAGTTAGCGAACCCGAGGAAACTCTGTAGCGCCTTTACTGACCTGGGTTCCAGCCATTGTATTACCGCCTTCACCTTGGTTTTCTCCATCTCGACCCCCAGTGGCCCTATGCGATAGCCGAGGAATGCTACCTCCCGTTGATGGAATTCGCATTTCTCTGCCTTCGCATAGAGCCCGTGTGCACGCAGGCGACGAAGGACGGCGGTCACGTGACTGACATGCTCGGAATATGACCTTGAGTATATTAGAATATTATCTAAGTACACTGTCACACAATGGTTAAACATATCCCGGAACACGTCATTCATGAACCCCTGAAACACCGCAGGCGCGTTTAACAGCCCATACAACATGACATTTTATATAGATAATGACCCGATGAGGTGCTAAACGCTGTCTTCCATTCATCCCCTTTACGCACACGAACGAGGTTGTAAGCGCTGCGGAGGTCGAGTTTAGTGAATATGGAGGCCTCGGAGTTGGTCGATAGCAGCCGGTACTAGCGGTAGTGGGTTCTTGTATTTTACTGTGACTGCATTGAGCCCCCTATAATCTATGCAGGGTCTTAAGCCCCCGCCTTTTTTCTCTATAAAAAAGAAACCTGCCGAAGCGGGAGACGTGGACCTGCTAATGAGTCCTTGCCTGAGAGCCTCCTCTACGTATTCCTCCATTGCCCTGGTTTCCTCCAAGGACAATGGGTAAATACGCGAGTAAGGCGGTGCTTTCCCAGGCAGGAGTTCAATAGCACAATCCCACGGACGATGGGGAGGAAGTCTCGCGGCTGCCCTAACGCTAAACACATCCTGAAATGTCGCATACTCTGGAGGCACACTTTGGGACACTTTATCACTCGGGCTCTCAATGGTGGTGACTTGGACCGCTAAAGCTGGCGGTTTGCCTGTTTTAGCGCATCGTTTTGACCATGTTTGGATGCGTGCATTAGCCCAATCAAAATTAGGATTGTGAAAGCTGAGCCATGGGAGACCCAGCACGACGGAATGGTCCACCTGAGGAAGCACGAAGAAATTTATCTCCTCAGAGTGACCGGGGAAAGTTAATCGCAGGGGTGCGGCGATGCCTTTAAGCGGCGACTGGTTAAGTGTGTGCCCATCCAGAGCTTTAACAGATATCGGGGATGGAAGCTTTGACACGGGAGCTTGCAGTGCGGAAAGAAGAGAGGCTGAGATGAGGTTGCCAGCCGACCCGGAATCTATTAAAGGAAAGACAGACACAGAACGATTCTTAAATGAAATACGTGCAGGAATACAAAAGGGTGTGTGCGTGCGTGGGCGCGATGAGTTACTTTGAGTAACGGGCATGCTTTTACGAGGTGTCTGTCGCCTCCACAGTATAGGCACAGACCAGCAGACATTCTTCGGGATCTCTCCAAGACGGACAGGCGTGACGTGGCTAGGTCCATGGGTTCGGCGGTCGAGGTTCCTTCGCGCTCGGGGGGTGGCTGCTGAGGGGGGCTGGATCGGCGGCGCTGCGCGCTGAGCTGCTTGGACAGGGTGTCGGCGCTGCTGCCCGCGCAGGTGCTGATCCAGTTTGATAGCTAAGGCTATGTTGTCTTCCAGCGATAGTTCAGCGTCTCTGCACGCGAGTTCTAGTTGGATCTCCGGGTTTAATCCGTCACGAAATCGAGCCAGTAGGCTTCTTTCACACCACCGGCTTTCCACCGACAGCACTTGGAAGCGCACCGCATATTCCGAGACTGAGGAATTGCCTTGTCTCACCCTCAGCAGCTGCTGTTCTCCTGATCTGCCCTGGTCCGGGTGGTCGAAGACAGCGCGAAGTGCCTCGATGAACCGCCGATACCTGGTGGTGGCTACGCCTCCGGTGCTCCACACTGCTGTCGCCCAGTCCATCGCTCTTCCTGTTAGATGCTGTGTAATGAAACTCACTTTTTGGGAGTCAGTCATGTTTGGAAAATCTGCGAGATAGAGATCGGAAGCTAGCAGAAATTTTCGGCACCCCTCAGGGTCACCTCCGTACCTTTCCGGTGGCGCTGGGCGTGGTAGTTGTGGTGTCGCGTTCGTTGGTGGAGTCACCGGAGGGAGCTTCGATGTCGCGAGTTGGGTCACGCTGCATGCCAGGTCGTGAACGGCTCGCGCCAGACTGTTGATCTCCTGCTGCTGGGCACGCAGGTAACCGTGGAGGCGAGTGTCATCGTCAGGCAGGGGTACACCTGCTGCGTCCATGAAGGTCCGTTCATCTGTCATGTTCTCTGGCTTATTCAAGAAGGACGCAAGATGCAGGTTCAAGTTCAAACTCAAGTTCACATTTTATTTTCTCTTCTTCGTTTAAAGTTCTTTTCTTTTAAAGATAGTCTTGGTTGCAAAACGAAACTCAAACAAAAAACCCAAGCACGTAACAAAATAAACACAACTAAACAAAACAGGGACGCTCCTTAGGGAACCTCCTCAGGCTGGGTCTGCAGGCGGGCACAGTTACACACAAGCACAGTCCTTTACTTCCAAGAAACACAGTAGGAATCACACGAGATAATGGCGCTCGCGCCTCACGTCTCAGCATTGACTTTAATCCACGATACCTGTAATGACAGGTCTTACCCCGACCTTGCAGACTCTGCTCAGTCCTGAGGAGGAGACACGCACACACAGAGAGATGAGGAGACACAAAGCAACATAACATAACTGTTGTGAAGACAACAGTGAACGGACAAACGTGTCCGGGTTCGACTGGCTTTTATAGAGACACACAGGGGAGAGACACAGGTGCACATTAGATTAGATTAGATTCAACTTTATTGTCATTACACATGTACAAGTACAAGGCAACGAAATGCAGTTTAGGTCTAACCAGAAGTGCAATTAGCAGAAAGTGCAGGATAAAGGGCCCATTTAAAAAAGGGATATGTGCAGGGAGAAGCTATGGGTAACTATTAAAGAAAGATATTATGTGAGTATAATATACAGATTACTAGCAACTATAGTTATAAATTTACAATGGATGAACCGTATGTACAGGTTGCTATTAACTGTAGGCAGGAATTTGCAAATAGATATAAACATAATGTACAGGATATTATATGATCATAGTATACAGATTGCAAGTGACTATAATTATAAATTTACAGTGTATGAACAATATATACAAGTTGCTGTTGACTGTAGTTGGGAATTTTCAAATAGATATGAGCATAATGTACAAGTTGCTATTTTCTATAGACAGGAATTTACATATGATATGAACATAATGTACATATGAACATAATGTACAGGAATTTATCAGTAGACATGTGTGAATATATATTCAACCAGAAGTTCACAAATTCAATTCAATTCAATTCAATTTTATTTATATAGCGCTTTTAACAATGGTCATTGTCTCAAAGCAGCTTCACAAAAATTAAAGAAATTTAACAAAAAAAAAAAAATCATAATAATAATAAATAAATGAATAAAATAATAATAATAATAGAAAATAAATAAATAAAAACAAATAATAATAATAATTATAGAAAAGAAAATAATTGGAAGTGTGGATGTGTGAGAAAAATGTGCAGATAAAAATAATGAGACGAATGAATGAAATTTCTCTGATGAGCAAGCCAAGGGTGACGGCGACGGTGGCAAGGAAAAACTCCCTGAGATGGCATTAGGAAGAAACCTTGAGAGGAACCAGACTCAACAGGGAACCCATCCTCATTTGGGCGATAACAGATAGAAATGATATAACATCTTGTGTGTTGTGCAGGTGAAAATTCAATATGACAGAAATTATTTAAATTGACATGAAGACCAGTTCAGCATAGGGACGAGTCAGTAGGTGCAGAGGGCAGATGAGATCTGGATCACTGGAAGCACAGGAGCAGCATGTGTAGCTCCAACCATCATAAAGCTGAATCCAGCTGGAGCTGGTCCTTCTCTGGATGCCTCAGGAACCTCGCAGGGTCGGCCTTTGTCTACTGAAGCTGGCAAAATCTCCCGATGCCTCGGGATGGGTAGAGATACAGAACAGATGGGGAGAATTAGCGTAGTTGCCATTCGGTATAGGTGTACTGGAGTATGAGTACTGGGATGAGTTATGTGTATGCCAGATTAAAAAGATGCGTCTTGAGTCTACTTTTGAACTGAGAAACCGTGTCTGCTCCCTGACCACTGTCTGGAAGGCTATTCCAAAGCTTTGGAGCTAAATATGAAAAAGCCCTACCCCCTTTTGTAGATTTTGAAATTCTGGGAACTACCAGAAGTCCGGAGCTTTGTGATCTTAAGGCGCGTGGTGGATTGTAGCGTATCAGAAGACTGGTTAGGTATGTGGGAGCTAAACCATTTAAGGCCTTGTATGTAAGTAATACTATTTTGTAGTTTATTCTAAACTGAACAGGTAGCCAGTGCAGGGATGATAATATTGGGGTTATATGATCATATTTTCTGGATCTAGTGAGAACCCTGGCAGCTGCATTTTGGATTAACTGGTACAAATGATGACTGTGGCATACCCAGAATGCCTTGCTGTGTTTGTAGGGAATTAAGGCACCATTTCAGACACAAGAAAAAAAGAAAAGTTAATTTCCAAATAAACGCAAGTGTGTGTGTGTGTGTCGGTCTATCTGTGTGTGAGTGTGAGAGAGAGAGACTTCTCCATCAGAAACAAAATGTTTGTTGCCATAGAGATAAGGATGAAAAGGTACATTTCATTTTCACCTGCTCATTTTTTATTCTTGTAAAAATTGAAATCATGGGAAAAAATGACTATGAAACATGTTGTACTACAAAACTGTTGATATGTATATGCTTCATCAATACAGGAAGTCCTGAACATTCAGTCTGTGTGTGTGTATGAGACCGAGAGAGAGATCGGTGACCTAATGACCTAATGCAGTTCCTGGGTTGTATCTTATCCTGAGAAAGCACGATGGTTATTATATTGTCAGATTTGATTAACCTTAATTTGTACTATGTTGTGCATGGATATTTGTGTTTTCAAATAGGTGTGTACATTGTAGTGCAGTCCATATTAAATAGTGTAAAGTGTAAATAGAGTAAAGGGAAGAGTATAGGGGTGTGTGAGGGGTGAGCAGGTGTCAGTGGGGGGCAGAGTTCAATAAGGAGATAGCTCTGGGAAAGAAGCTATTCCTCAGTCTGCTAGTTCTTGACTTGGGACACCTGAAGCGCCGACCAGAAGACATAAGAGAAAACAGTTTGTGGGCAGGGTGGGAGTAATCCTTAAGAATACTGCGTGCTTGACGCACGCAGTGCTTCCTTTGAATGTCCTCGATGGCTGGAAGTGGAGTCCCTATAATATGCTGGGCAGTTTTCACCACCCGCTGCAGTGCCTTGCGCTTAGCAACAGAGCAGCTTCCATACCAAACTGTGACACAGTTGGTTAGGATGCTTTCTATTGTGCAGCGATAGAAGTTCACCAGAGTAGATGAGGACAGCTGGTTCTTCTTAAGTGTTCTTAAGAAGAATAGGCGCTGGTGAGCCTTCTTGACCAGGCTAGAGGTGTTGGTGGACCAGGATAGATTCTCTGAAATGTGGGTCCCCAGGAACTTGAAGGATGGGACAGGTTCAACAACCATTCCGTTGATGTGAACGGGTTCATGTGAACCTCTTCCTCCTTTTCTGAAATCTACGATGAGCTCCTTGGTCTTCTTGGTGTTAAGGAGCAGATTATTGTCCGTGCACCAAGTGGCCAGGTGCTTGATCTCCTCCCTGTAGGCAGACTCATCGTTGTTGCTGATGAGGCCGATCACCGTAGTATCGTCTGCAAACTTGATGATGTTGTTGGATCCATACACCGGTCTGCAGTCGTGGGTGAAGAGGGAGTAAAGGAAGGGGCTTAGCACACAGCCCTGTGGTACACCAGTGTTGAGTGTGACGGTAGTGGAGCAGATGTGGCCTGACCTGACATGCTGCGGTCTGTTGGTCAAAAAGTCCGTAATCCAATTACAAAGTGAGATGTTAATATCCAGCTCTCTAAGTTTGGTGATTAACTTAGAGGGTAGAACAGTATTAAAAGCCGAGCTAAAGTCAACAAACAGTAGTCGTGCATAGGTGTTTGTATTGTCCAAGTGTGTGAGTACAGAGTGCAGCGCTATGGAGACTGCATCGTCTGTGCTAAACTTAAGCTAAACTTACCTCGAACACGACAAACTCCAGCTCCAGCCACGCGGTGTAGTACCTCCGTGATGATTCCCAACAGACTGACCCACAGCGCGGGCACAGCATCTCCAAACACGCATGCGCGGTTTAATTTGGACACATTTTCGGCTTCAGTAGACACACAATACTTCAGACTGAAACACGACTGCCCCCTACAGGTAATGAAGGGCATGTTCACAGCTTCCCGCACGCAGCCGCGCAAAGCCGTGGCAAGTCACGGGATCCCTTTTCTCGAAACGTGCGTTTTTAATGGCGACATCTGTATCTTCTTTGCATTGACTTCCTTAAGTCCATTTATGAAGCTATTTTTCAGATGTGCTTAATAAGTTTTGAAGCTGGTTTTCCAGCCGGATGTGGGCATCATGTGCGTCAATCAGAACAGGTTAAGTACTTGGACACTATTTCTCCACACATTGAGATCTTTGTCATGTTGATTCACACTGAAAAGGTTTTAGTGGAGGCGTCCAAGATCCTGTTCACCAGTTCACCAGAGCTGCTTCCAGTGCCCTACAGTGCCTGTTCCTGACTTCTCAGGCTCTCCAACATTAGGGCTGTTCTGCATCATACACGGGCCGAGCTCGCTGTTGAGGAGGTGGGCTATTGTTGTTTATCTCCTCCTCTTTAATTCCCTACAAAGTCTAATCAGCGCTCACCCGCGCGCATAAAGTTTTCCCACGCGCGGAGGAATTTTATTGTAATATTTAATAATATTTATGCCGTAAAATCAGGGGCTTTTATTCCTATTTGTCCTGGAATGTTGTTCTTTTAGTGTTACTGTGTGTGCTTTACATCATTCAAATGCAAATTATTCACCCTCCCCAGGTGTGAATCAGCTGTTCTCACCTATGCATTCAGATAAACTGAAATGCATTCCTCCCCACTTTAAGACATGGATTTTGAAGACCTGCAGTGATTCAGGCCTCTTTTTAAATTTCTGCAAATTTCCCATCTCTGAAATTACATAAAAATCACAGGCTGTGTATAGAGTGATTACAATACAAGGATTGTTATGATGAGGAAACCTTCTATCTCTTCCATTCCGTCGTCTCCGAAGCAGTGAACGCGCCAACAATTCACTTTTCATACGAATTACATAATCTAATAATTTGTTTTTCATTAGTTTATATAAAAACAGACATTTCGCTTTCTATATGTATATATTTTTCATGTCTGTGAGGCTAGTATACACAGAGTTTCGGTTCATTTTCTGACGCGCTCAAGTTCACAAAAACAATACAGAACCCTGTTTACTTTCTTTAGTTTTATTTAGGTGCGTTCACAATGACGAAAAAACTTTATGATTTTGTTAAATAGAGTCTTATAAAGGCTATGTAGCTTATATAGTTTTACTATATAGTTTTTGCACATTAATCTGACAAAGTTAAAATTTTATGGTCGTTTCGTTTCATTTATTTCAGTTAATAAATCTACTACAAATTTAAAGAACAAAATATAAGATGACACAAGACCCTACATGTGTAGCTTTTCTAATTACACATAAAATCTCTTTTTAAATTTGTGCAAATGTTATCTTCTGGATACTTGTCACGAGCCAGCTCCCTCATACAAGCACCTCGCAACCCTAACTCCACTCCGGAGTTTTTTGCACGCCCAGCATTCATCACGGCACACCTGGATCTGATTAAGCGTCATCCCTAGGCTTTAAAAGCAAGCTGAGCGCACCTGTCTTTGCCGCAGTGTCTCACTCGTGTGCCTTACGTCTTAGTGTGTTATTGATTCCCAGGAATCAATTTGGGTTCGCAAACTTCTACAGGCGATTCATCCGCAACTATAGTTCGGTAGCCGCCCCACTCATCTCCCTAACTTCAGCCAAGACCCCATTCATTTGGTCGGAGCAAGCGGCCAGGTCGTTTCAGGATCTGAAGAGGCGGTTCACCTCGGCTCCTGTTCTACTTCAACCGGACCCATGCCTTCAGTTTGTGGTCGAAGTAGATGCCTCCGACTCGGGTATTGGAGCAGCTCTGTCCCAAAGGTCTCCCAAGGACAACAAGCTGCATCCATGCTGCTTTCTCTCCCACCGACTTTCTCCTGTCGAGAGGAACTACAGCATTGGCGACCGGGAGCTACTGGCAGTCAAACTCGCGTTGGAAGAATGGAGGCACTGGCTAGAGGGCAGTGAAATCCCATTCCTGGTTTGGACGGATCATAGGAATTTGGAATATCTCCGGACAGCCAAACGCCTAAACTCTCGTCAAGCAAGGTGGTCCCTGTTCTTCTCACGTTTTAATTTCTCCCTGTCCTACCGTCCGGGATCTAAGAACACAAAGCTGGACGCTCTCTCTCACCAGTTCTCTCAAGCTAACGATCGGGCACCTGAAGCCACCGTCTTGCCCCCTCACTGCCTCGTGGGTGTGGCGCTACTAGAAATTGAATCACGGGTTAAGAACGCACTTCATCAACGACCGCGCCCCTCACAAACACCAGAAGGCAGACTCTTCGTTCCGGAGGCGGAACGGCCCCACGTTCTGGAATGGGGACATAGCTCGAAACTGGCCTGCCACCCCGGCGCAACACGCACGCTGGCTCTGGTCCGACAACGGTTTTGGTGGCCCACCATGAGGGAGGACACTCGCCACTTTGTAAACGCCTGCGACACTTGCGCCAGAAGCAAAACCAGCAATAAACCCCCCGCTGGCCTCCTTAGACCTCTCCCGATTCCTCGCAGGCCCTGGTCCCACATCACCCTTGATTTCGTCACGGGACTTCCGGACTCGGAGGGTAACACCTGTGTGCTCACGGTGGTGGATCGCTTTTCTAAGGCAGTCCACTTCATTCCACTATCTGGACTCCCTACAGCAAAGGAGACGGCCGAGCTCTTAATCATGCACGTTTTCCGGCTTCATGGACTCCCCACAGACATCACGTCGGATCGAGGTTCCCAGTTCACCGCCCGGTTCTGGTCGGCCTTCTGTAAGTTAATTGGCGCTACCCCCAGCTTATCTTCCGGCTATCACCCACAGACAAACGGCCAGGCGGAGCGAGCCAACCAGGACCTAGAAACAGCCATTCGGTGCATGATCACCAAGGAACCCCATTCCTGGAACCGGATGTTACCATGGATCGAGTACGCCCACAACTCCTTACCCACATCAGGCACGGGTCTCTCCCCCTTTCAGTGCTGCCTCGGTTATCAGCCTCCTCTGTTCCCGTCCCAGGAAGTGGAAGTTCCTTCAGCTCAAGCCTTTATTCGCCGGTGCCGAAGAACATGGCTGAAGGCAAGATCTAGGATTCGCCGGAGCGTTTCAATCTTCAAACAACAAGCTGACCGGCGTCGCTCCAGGGCACCGTCATACCGCGTGGGCCAAAGAGTGATGCTGTCATCCCACTACATTCCCCTTAAAACTACCTCACGCAAACTGTCTCCCCGATTCATCGGCCCATTCACCATCACCAGAATCATTAACCCCTGCACCGTCAGACTTCATCTGCCTTCCACCATGCGTCGGATAAACCCTTCCTTTCACGTATCCCAGATAAGAACCCTGGCCTCATGCCCACTGAATCCACCCTCCCGCCCGGCTCCTCCTCCCCGACTCATCGATGGTAGTGAGGCCTTCACCGTGCGCAAGCTTATGAAAGCCAGACGACGAGGCAGAGGCAGAGGGTTATGGCCCCGAGGAGAGGAGCTGGATTCCTTCCAGATTCATCTTGGACCAGTCCCTCATCAATGACTTCCACCGTCAACACCCCAACGCACCGGCCATTCCGCCAGGTGGCGTCCGTAGGAGGGGGGGTACTGTCACGAGCCAGCTCCCTCATACAAGCACCTCGCAACCCTAACTCCACTCCGGAGTTTTTTGCACGCCCAGCATTCATCACGGCACAGCTGGATCTGATTAAGCGTCATCCCTAGACTTTAAAAGCAAGCTGAGCGCACCTATCTTTGCCGCAGTGTCTCACTCGTGTGCCTTACGTCTTAGTGTGTTATTGATTCCCTGGATTTTGACTCGTTGCCGACCCAGCTCTCCCTTTGGATTTTCCTTTCGTCTTCTCCGTCTGTTACCTTGCCTGATTCTCGGACTGATTTTCGTTTATGACCCTGCCTGTATTAGAAATCTGATTCTGGACTCACCCTTTGGATTTGTTCATTCACGTGGCTGGATCTTCTGGTTATCGTCCCTTACCTGGCTAAAGACGCGGATTGATCACAAGCGGACCGCATAGCGCTCGCTCGTTCCTCCCGCTACAACCGAGGATAATTCGTGCGCTTCCACTTCCGGGTTCACGGAGGATTCTCTGACGTCTTCGCCCAGTCCCCTAGTTTCATCACGAGGTATTCCCCGAAGCATCCTGTGCACGCACCGACTTTCTCTCTTGCCCCATACACACACATACATACACACACACACACACACACACACACACATGCTCACACATACACGCGCCCCCCCTACCGCGGCTGCGCGCTGACTCTCTCTCTCTCACTCACGCACACACACACACATACACGCGCTGCTCCCTGCTGCGCGCCGACTCTCTCACTCACACAGACACGCACACACCCGCACATACACACTCCTCCTGTCGCTGTTTATTTAACCCTTTAGTACCCTAATAAATTCCTTTAAGAGAATCTGTGTCTGCTATTGGGTTCTTTCCTCTCCTGCCTTCCCCCGCCCTGACAATACTAGATTCTAAAATTTACATTATTACTGTTTTACTGGAATAGAAGAAATTAAGATTTTCCTCATCATAACATAAATTGTATTGGTTGTAATCACTCTATATACAATCATTTCATTTAATATTTAATAATAATAGTTCATATTTTATAAAAAATGTAAATAAAAAACTAAAAAATATTCCATTTGTATTTCCCATCTCTAAAATAGCATAAAAATCACGGGTTGTGTATTGTAATGGAAAAATCATATTTTAATTATGTATTAATTCTGATCCTTGAAGTAAGTGTGTAACGTAAACGTTAGAAGTTTGAACTTGGTTGTCGAAGCTTGGAGACAAGGCCGAGAACAGGATAGAAACAACCTGATTGTAGTTGTCCCTGAATAAATGATAAGGTATGGACATCTGGTCTGGGGCAGATAAAGAGTCATGAGTTTGAATGTAGGAACTTCACGTACGGGGCGTTGATTATGTTAACAGAGATGTTTGTGTATAAAATAGGTCAGCTAGAGAAAGAGAGCACCTTTCTCTATGCTGCAACTGTTTGCTGTATGAGACTGGTCCTTCTGCAGAAGTTTAAAATAAAACCGTTGTTACTTTGCTCTTACCCAGTGTATGGATTACTTGTCTTAATAATATTTTCAGAATTTCCACCACAACTTGGCGTTGTCGGCAGTTCTCCGTGTTTGAGGAAGGCATTGGAGAATCCCGGGGAGGCGTAAGCGCTGACGCCTTGGAGGCTTTTGACTTCATCTCGAACGCTTAATTGGCAATCGAGCGTGAGAGGACCGGGGATTCACCATGTCACCTCAACACCGGAGTTGAAAGAACTAAATTAGTGTGGTAAGGAAATTATTTTTCTTTGAGTTGTAATTGTTAAAGTTAAAGTAAGTTGTAATTGACTATTAAGTGCGCTTTCTCACAGTTGCTGGGATAGATTTAAACTTGGATCTATCATACGAGTCTGGGATTCGTGAAAAGTACCCAAAAAAGTGCAAAGGCGCACAAAAGAGAGAGAGATAGGGTACTGGTTTCGCCTCGTTTCCGAAAAACGTGGCCCCGCAGCAGACGTGCTCGGTGTGAGGA
This sequence comes from Channallabes apus, assembly GCA_030522415.1. Taxonomy (NCBI): domain Eukaryota; kingdom Metazoa; phylum Chordata; class Actinopteri; order Siluriformes; family Clariidae; genus Channallabes; species Channallabes apus. The sequence continues at coordinate 23,100,003 of CM060110.1, forward strand.
CCTCCGGAGGAAAAGCAAGTCAGAGTGCAGGGTTGCAAGGTGCACACGTAAAAGTCAAGAGGACTTTATGGGAAAAACAGTCAAGGGGACTGTTGAGGTAAATTAAGGTAGAGTGTAAATTGCACCGGTAAAGTCAAGAGGACTTTATGGCAGAGTGCAAGCTGCACCGGTAGCAGTCAAGGGGACTGTGAGAGTTCACTGTGAGTTAGTGGCACATGTAAATTGACAAGTAAAAATCATGGGTAACAGCAAAAAAAAAAAAAAAAAAAAAGATTGTTACTCTTGTGGTGTTCCTTGGTAAAGATAACATCTAAATTATGTTTGAGAAATGTGGAAATCCAGGGAAAACAAAAGAAAAAAAAAGAAAAACAAAGAGAAATGTAGAATTATTAATTACTGAGATTGCTTTTGAATTGTGGATGTGTGAATCATGTGTAGATAGATAATTACAATGACAAAAAGGAAAACAAAGTAAACATTAATTGGATAGGATTTAATATGTGGAAGGCAGAAGCAGAACTTAGAGAAAAACGCATACAACCTAAAATGCAAGCACAAAACATTGATTCTTTTCAGTGTGTTAAGTCTGTTTCAGATCCCGACCTGGGGTGCGTTTCCCAAAAGCATCGTTAGCCAACTATGGTCGCAAGTTCCGTCGTTACCAACATAGTTCAACAACTAGGTGTTTCCCGAAACCATAGTTCAAACGAACATTCGCAAACAGCGTCGCAAACTTACGTGGTTGGAACTACAGCCTTCGACCTGTGGTTAGAAGCATAGTTCCTTGACGCGGCTGGGTGTGTTCTATTCACAGTTAACGACCCTACGCCCTATTAGTTTCTAAAAAAATTCCCAACCACTTTGAGCGATTTGGAAAACTTAATGTTTTGGTGCTCAGATATTAGGTTATTTATTTTTCGGTTATTTTTATTACAAATTCACTTTAAACGATATAACAGCGGTACCATCGCAATTATTCTCCCTTCGAAGTGCCCTACAGAAGCATTATTTATGCCGGTTGGAACACAGCCTTGGTTTCGTTTGTGCGAAGAAAAGGCGAGTTTTTAACTGAGTATCTTTAAACATACCCAAAGAGAAATGTCTCATAACAATATTTGTAGTATTATGTTAGAGGTTTTCACTTATAATGAATGTTATCTGAATGTTATACAGTGCACAAAGTGTTAAGCACTAAGAAATTGTAAAATTTATGCACTACCATAGTGTAAGCCTATTTAAAATATTACTCAATATATGTAAGCCTATTTAAAATATTACTCGATACATATTCAATGAATGTACCCAAATAAATCAACAAACTGGGGGCTGGGAATCGAACCCGGGCCGTCCACACGGTAAGCAGAACAGCTACCGCTGAGCCACAAGTTGGTCACACCTGCAAAGTCCCTCCACTTGTTTCTGACTTCCTCTGGGCTTCTCTCATACCCATTCCCAGAAGCATACATTTTTTGTGCGATTTCATTCCAATTTTTTGTCCGAATTTGTAACTGCAAGCTCTTTTTTTTAGTAAATTGTGGTTTTCGTGTCATTTTTTCACGTCAACTCTCATTAAACCATGGCTGTATGTAAAGGGACTTATATAGGAAATAATATTGAGCAAAATAGGTAACAGGTGTTCACAACACAATCCCAGCGTTTTCAAAGCCCATCATTTCTTTTTATTTTAAGTGTACTGATGTATCAATACCAAATAAAAAATGAGTTCAAATGAAATATTGAAAAATGAAAAATGTTGCGTTTGTGACATTATTACACCACGTCTACGTTACGTCACTGCGAAAGCGCATTGAATGCGAGCCGAAGAGAGAGAGAGAGAAAAAATAAACACACTATACAGTAGGGGGCGATATGTGCCTATTGCACTACTCCGCCATTGTATCGAAGAAGAAGAAGAACTACGGTTCAAACCAACGTAGTTCTAACCGTGGAAGTGCGACGCAGGTACTATGGTTTTGGGAAACACTTGTGACTAGTTAGTTATTTTCTTCAACGTTGCATCGTACTATGGTGGTTAAGCAAAGAGCTACATAGTTGTACGGGAAACGCACCCCTGGACGGCTGCTCCCCGCGACCCCCAGCTATTAGACAGATAGCCCCTTCAGCAGATCCAATAAGACAGCATGGACAAGAGACTTCTCGGCAGGCCCAAGGCCCCAGCACAGCAAGCACAGCAAGAACGGCTCTATCTCCAATTTCGTCACATACTCGAACCAAGGCTCAGCTGAAAAGAGAAAAGGCTGATCGACAACCACCACCTGATGACAGCGAGGACAAGAGAGAGGAACTCTTAGGAGCTACAGGAAGTGTTCATCAAGTAATCACTGCTCCAATGATGGACGTAGCAGAGGCGGATGGCACAGCGATGCTTGTTCACCGACCATGGACAATAAAGGACTTCGAAAATGCACATGGACAGCTCCCAGACCCGAGAGGGGGGGAGGACAGAAATTCGGTGATGAAATGAGCAGATTTTGCTCAGAGTTTCGCCCGACATCTTATGAAATGCGACGACTTTTGGGGAGAAAACTAGGTGCGGACTTTGCAAAGATTAAGTATTCCTGGCCAACGGACAATGTTTTCGCATGGCGAGCTCAGGCTGATCATGAAGAAAACCAAGCATTTAACGGTTTTGTGGTGTGCCTTACAACAGCGTGTAAAGAAGCGTTCCCAGCAAAAATGGATATGACTAAAATATCAATGTGCAAACAACAACCAGGAGAGAGCGTGTCACACTATCTCACCCATCTCACTGAGGTACATGATGCAAACAGTGGGTTGGAGAGGCCTGCAGACATGTCTGTGGCAGCAATCTCACCGTATGAAGCACATTTGAGGAACAGTTTCATAAATGGATTACAGGAGGACATCGCTCAGAAGGTGAAAAACACATGCGTTGGATGGGACACTGGAAAATTTAGTCTCATTGAACAACATGCAATACACGCGGAAAAGCTGGTATCACAAGAAAAAGAGAAGCGCAACAAGAAGAGAGAAGACCAGAGTCACGATGCACAGCTGGCAGTGTTGCAGATGGTAAGACAAACTGCGGATGTACAGTACAGGAGACATGGAAGAGGACGAGGAGGCCGTGGACGTGGTCGTGGGAGAACAAATGGCTGTTATGCATGCGGAAGTGAAGACCATTGGATTAGAGACTGTCCGAGAAGGATCAGAGGAGAGGAATGGATTAGGAGAGGTGAGGATCAGGGTGGAAATTGACAGAAAAAGGCCAGGGGCGTGGGAAGCAGACCCGAAGGAGAGGGTGAGTCAAAAAAGTTTTTTTCCTACTAACACTTCTTGCTCTGATCGCAATGAAGAAAAGCTTGCTATCTTTTTCAATGATTCAATTCACGTTTGTATCTTAGAAACATCCACACATGCTACGTATGATCTTGAAGTATACAGTATCAGTAAAATGCCAACAATGGAATTGCAGCTCAATGACAAACAAAATTCATTTTGCTACATTCCATGCAGGTCATTCAGTCATTAAAGTGTGTGAATTTGACAGTTTAGTGAAACAGAGTGGCAGATTCCTGAACTCTGTGGGCACTTCAGGACATGCAGCTGAAAAGAGCCTCATAAAGCCAAGCGTGTGTCTTTTTCCAGGTGTACATGATAAATTTAGATTTTTTGCTCTTATTGCTGGCCAGTAAATCTATTTGGGTGAAGATTTGATATGTAAATTAGGTATAAAACTCTTGAGACTAAACCAGTATTGAGCCTGAGGATTTCACTCTTGTGAAATGTGATCCGTTGCCCCTGTTGTATGTGTATGAATGGAAGCTCTGCACTTCAACTGTGAGTTCAGTAAATGCTACGGTGATAGACAAATATATACCAGTAAACACATTATGATATTAGATATGTGTAACATATCTCATTTTTTAAAGATAAGCTCAGATGTGTAGTTAATGTAGAGATAAGGAGTGTACACATGAGAAAAGTGTCACAGTAATATCCCTTAATCACAGTAGGGACACCCCTAATGTGTTATTGGATAAAGGTAATAAGGATGAAAAAAAAATAATAATATATATATATATATATATATATATATATATATATATATATATATAGGGCCTTTGAGTGACATGTGGTATGAATGAGAGTGATTGAGAATGAACCTCTTATCTGACATTACATTACAGCCAAAGAGAAAAAAATGCTGATGCAATGCTGATAAATCATGTGTTAAAGTATAAACGAACTGTATATATTACAGTACCTACAGTCACAAGACCTGGCCATGCAGAAAAAATTAAGTTATCAGCATGCAGAGCTTTTTCTTTTCTTTTTTAAAAAGAATTTATGTTTATCATTACTCACTAAAATGTATGGGCTAATGGGAAGCACGATGTAGGTTTAATTAAGGGAAGTGAACTGGCGGTGCTCACCCCAAAGTAAAATTTAGGCCCTACAAACTTCATACTGTATCTACCCGAGTCTTTAACTGAAATAATTCCAGTGTTTAATTCTTTATTTTAAAGCTGTTGTCATGGTAAACATCAGCAACTTCTTATTGTCCAGCAGAACAAGGTCATAAAGCAAACCATATAAAAGCTACAATTCGCACATAAGTCATATCTTAGGTCAAATTGTTTTGGGACAAGATAAAACTTTGGACCCAAGTACAGTAGTAGTCCAAAATATTCTAAAACAAATAAGAAAATTGACGCCAAAGTAGAAATGTAAAAAGTAAAAGTGTTTTATTGCAGAAAAGTTATTTTGATCTATACAATCCTCGAGGCCCCAGTGAGCTACACACTCATGGGAAGGGTCTACTGGCCCACAGTGCACTTATGTTGAACTCCGGAAGCAAGAACAATCTTTAATTGAATCAAATTTGGCAGTATAAACTACTTTAATATTGGACATTTCAAATTCTAAAAGGCCTTTTACAAAAACTGTTGATGAAAAGAATTGTTGCATGATTTCAGACTGGCTGCAGAAAAAACAGAGAGAGAGAGAAACAATGAGATCTTTATCTCACTTCTCAGCCAAATCAGATCCTGTAGCAGCAGCATCACCCATGTGTTTATGTCCAGTACCAGAAGCTGAGAAGGCAGGTATAGAATAATGATATATAGTGGGCTACAGTAATTTGACATTTCTAGTTCATGAAGTTTCAGTATCTTTTATACAGAGAAGAATCACACTTATTTTCAACAGAGTGGTTAAAGTACAATACTAAATTATAAATATCAATGTGGAAAGATGTATAGTTCTAACCCTCTAACTCCTTTCTTTCACTGTTAAACAGCTTTGTTCCACTAGGATTGATCCACAGTAAGCGCCACTACAGAATCCGGATATAAAATGAACGTGGATGGAACAATATTTTGTGATAGAGAAATAGGTGTTAACAGGAGTTTGTCATAGTTATAGCACATGAAATTTAAATAGTGTAAATGTGATGCTCAAACTAACAAATTATATTCTATTTCAGAAAAGCAGCAGCGAAGGCCGTGGCCAAACTTCCCCTTTCCTATAACCATAACATGTGTGTGTCTAATGCTCTCACCCCCACAGCTAACCTTGAAGAGCTTCAGAGCTACAGTCACTCCAGGAGAGGAAACAGTCTGGAGAAGAGCGGGATGTGTTTTGACAGAAGGGGTTTGGTACGACCCCAATCACAAGCCATGTCTACCTACAAAGCTATTTCTTTTTATGCTAAGTTGACACATGGGTAAGGACCATGTGTCAAAAGGGTGAATAAGCGATAGTATGTGCATTTGTGTTACTAATAACATACTGTACTGTAGATAAAGGAATTAAGATGAGGCCAGAGCACACAAAAAGTAAAAGGACATTGTGAAGATGAAATGTTATGTTATTAACATAACAGGTTTTATTTTTAATACAGGCCCACTGACAGTGCTCCTAACACCACAAAAAGAAGTCAAAGTAGTGGAAACAGAGATGAGGGTACACGCCAGCTACCCCAAACATGTTCCAGAACCTAAGAGAAAACAACACAGAGGTCAACAAGGGTGAGCAGTGACGTGCTAGTAACCTCTCCTGTAAACCCCAACAGACCCTCACCTGCACGCAAAGTGCATGGGTCAAAAGAACCAACTAGAGTGACAGAAACAACGCAGAACCACAACTCTCCACTCAAATTCATCTCAACAATAAGTACACTACATTTGAGGACAACACATGAAGAAATTGTAAGGTGTCAAAGTAGCAGTAGCACTGAGTAACATTGGTGACATATAAAAGTAATTAGAGTTAAAAGTAAGTGTTGTAACTACTGACAGGATAGAAGACAGTTTTAGAGGACGGAGAATATTAGTGACTGAGATTATTCACACTACAGACATTGAATTAGCTGGACTGGACACTTGGTTACAAATGAGAAAACAACACCCCAAAGCAATTTGGGTAATTGTAGGAATAATAATAGTTATGGTTACCCTGATGTACCTACTTATTGAGAATTCGGAGAGAAATGGTCATGGTAATGTCTATTCAACAAACTCAAGCCACATGCATTTAACTAGAATAAAGAGAAGAGACAGCATGATAAAAAGGCATAACGCTAATCTCAATAGATGTGTTGGGAATTGGGGATGTGCTCTATCATTAGACATTGCTGATAATATGACAGATATACACAATGGCTCGTGCTGGATATGCCATGCCATGTCCTCGAACTGGGTAGCATTGCCCCTAAATAATGTCACAGCAGCAGAAGCAAATGCAGACAACACGTCTTGTATTATACCGATAACCACCATGGCTATCTTACAGATATCAGCATAATACAAACAAACAGGGAGGCCAAACCCAGCAGTTCCTGGGTGTAATTATTCCAATAACATATGTTTTGACGCGCCAGGGAGCTATTGCTCCCCAATGCCTGTTAAGAAATATGAAGACAATTCTACTTATATGGTCCCATGGCAAAAAGGAGACACTTGCAAGATCAAAAGGAAAATGGGGAACCTGACTTAGGATGGTCTGAGTGCACCACTTACGTTCGTATAACCAATCGTTCAAAAGGTAGGTCACCTAAATGTAGTATAGATGGTAATTATTTTCCAAATGATGGTAGTTGCCCGTTCATAGAACTATCGTCAACAAACACAGTAAATTATTAAATGTTAAGACAGACTGACAACATAAAACGGAAAACGGACTGGGACGACCCGACTTCTGACAGAGTTCAAAATTCCGGTGACTATCATTTTGAATGTTTAGATCATGATATGGAAGAAGACATAATGTAAATCTTTAGAGAAATATAAAGCATGTACTGTATATTTTAAGTAGGTTGCAAATTTTTTAATGCTTTTGTGTCAGGAGTCTGTCCCCATAAAAACAGCTGTAGTGTCCTCTGTGTGCATTAGAGTGCTAGTGATGATGATGTTTAAAAACCCAGGTTGGAGAGACAATATCTGATGAAATTTACCTAATACATAGCTTATTAGTATTGTTTTGAATTGTAGAATTAAAATATTTAGGTTGTCATAGAATGACAAAAGGGGGAAATTGTAATGGAAAAATCACATTTTAATTATGTATTAATTCTGATCCTTGAAGTAAGTGTGTAACGTAAACGTTAGAAGTTTGAACTTGGTTGTCGAAGCTTGGAGACAAGGCCGAGAACAGGATAGAAACAACCTGATTGTAGTTGTCCCTGAATAAATGATAAGGTATGGACATCTGGTCTGGGGCAGATAAAGAGTCATGAGTTTGAATGTAGGAACTTCACGTACGGGGCGTTGATTATGTTAACAGAGATGTTTGTGTATAAAATAGGTCAGCTAGAGAAAGAGAGCACCTTTCTCTATGCTGCAACTGTTTGCTGTATGAGACTGGTCCTTCTGCAGAAGTTTAAAATAAAACCGTTGTTACTTTGCTCTTACCCAGTGTATGGATTACTTGTCTTAATAATATTTTCAGAATTTCCACCACAGTATAGAGTGATTAAAAACAATACAAGGCATGTTATGATGAGGAAACTTTCTATCTCTTCTATTCCAGCGATTAAAAAACGGTAACACTGTCAATTTTAGAATTTGCAGAAGCTGAGTGGTCCGAGCACAACCTCTCGCGGACGCGCTTTTCTCTGAATACGCTGTGTTCAGGGGAGTGGGGCTAAGAAACACGCATCTGGGTTTATTAATTTTACCCCCTTTTATTTTGGGTAAAGTGAGCCTATGTTTCACTTAATAATTCACGCCTTCTCATGAGGATGTAAAACCTCTCTCTCTCTCTCTCTCTCTCTCTCTCACACACACACACACACACACACACACACACACACACACACACACACACACACACAGCAGACCAAATCATCATTAGCACGTCCCTCCCCCAAACAGCGCAGCATTTACTTACATCTAAACTCGTTTACATAAGTCACTGGTCAATAGTTCATGATAAATACATTTAAACAATTTATTCTATATATTAAAGAAAATCATGCATACCAGCTTATTGCATTTCATTCTTATAATAACACAAAAACACAAGCCCTGCTGTATAACATCTGCTTGCGCGAATTTTATGGTCATTTGGTCATTTATGATGTTTATTTTATTTATTTATTTTTGTCTTTGATGTTAACTACACAAAGCAGTGTCTTCCCACCTGGGAGTTTCTCCAGCATACTGTATATCAGATTGATGGACATGAGTCCTCATCTGTTACATTTTTGGTGACAAAATCTTCGAGAGCGCGGAGGAATTTATTTTTTGCTTCCATTATTTTACAAGATCATGAAATGTTCTCGTCATTGTGTGTGCACTTAAATAAAAGTAAAGTCTTATAAAGTCTATGTAACTTATATAGGTTTATTATATCGTTTTTGCCCATTAATCTGACAACACCTGTGGCTCACCCACGTTTTCTGATACACACAGAGTTTAATGTTTCACTTGTATTTTATAAGGTTTTTGCCAGCAGTGGTAAAGACTCACTGTGATAACATCTATTTAAGAAGTAGCTTAAATTCAATCCTAAAAATATTTAATTAAATTTACATTATAAATTTGTACTGTAATGTTACTACTGTGATTATAAATTTGTTTAATTATAATGTTTCCTTTGATTTTATCTGCAACTACGTGCGGCTCTGATGAGCTGCGACTCATTAATCCTGGGGAGAACAAACTAAGGCCTGAAGCGTCAGTCTATAATTATATAGCGCCACTCAGCGGTAAAAGCCAGCAAACAAACAAACCCAAATGCAGACGCCATACGCTGCGACGGTACCAACACTAGGAACAGATTCAACTCCATCTCACATCCATCTCATCACCTTCCATCATCCGCGGATACCCCTGGCTGCTGCAGCATGACCCCCTCATTTTATGGACCCGAAATCGAATCCTCCAGTGGGGGTCGACCTGAAAAATAGTAGTCTTTTCTTCTATTCTTTGTGCTATTGAATTAATACAGCTACTTTTAGTGACACATTCAGAAAGTGTAAAATAAAGTTTTCAATGTTTCAAGTTGGTTTCCAAAATAATTAAAAGAAACCTGTATTCCTATATGCATAGTGACATTTGTATGTCTGCAGCTTCCATAACATTGTATAGCAACCACAAAACTTGAACCTAGAAAATACACTCTGTTCTTCTGCACTAGTCAAAATTTTTCAGAAAGTATAACATTATAACACTTCAAAACTCTGCCAAATATTTTAGAAAAAAAAACAATAATTTAACTTTCGATAAACATTGGGCAAAACTGCATCCTTCTGTAATACTAATAGCATATTACCTAATGTAATGTAGGTCATATTATTTCACTAGTTTTGATGCGTAGCTTTGGTTTAAAGTTTCACTCACACAACAGAAGTCCGATCTCTTTGTCTCTTGTAGTTTATTTTGTCAGCATCAAAGAATCAACACTTCATACAGTCGTCTTGAGTAAATCAATTGTGATTACAGACACCAGTTGCTGCATCTTGCAAATCTCTGACTTTTACAACAACCTGTTTGCTGTATCTTGTAAATTACAATCTTAGCTTACGAATATAACAACACTCTTGCTGTATATATCCACTTACGGGAGCAACCTAGTTGCTGTATCTCACATTCTTAGCTTACCGGGAGCTCACCTTAGCTGACGGTCAAAAGCTTGTGTTTCCGTAGCCTTCCACATCTAAACTGATCTCTCTTTCATATGACAGTCACACAAATGCACGTAATAGTAGAATGACATCACAGACCAACTTACGAGTGTCAAAATGGATACATAACTTAGAAAATTAAAGCTTATGGCTTATGTAACAAACTTAATGCTTAATGCTTTACTAATGAATAGAACAAGGTAGAATAAATGAAATAACAACAAATAAATAAAATAAAATAAACACAACACAAAATTCATAACAAGTGCGATATGGCACTTACATTCCAGCCCGTAATTCACAGGCATGGAGACTGACAATTACAATTGTGTTTTTTTTTTTTTTTGATGAAGACATTAAATCCAACATTCTTAACCTTTTAAACGTTGTAAATCTTTTAAGTGTGTAATATTTATCTCAGATGTTTACATTTGCATATCAAATCTCACAACATATTACCACACATTTAACAGTCCATTTCATATATGAGGCACAGCTTGTCGATGGGTCTTTCCAGAGTGTTGGTCTTAGTTTTAACTAACACACGTCTCACCAGTCCCCCTTTGTCGGGGAACACTTTTGTGATTCGTCCCATGACCCATGAATTTCTTGGAGAAGACTCATCAATTATTAAAACCATATCTCCAATCGAGAGGTTTTTCTTGTTTTGAAACCATTTTTGCCGCTCCTGGAGCAAGGGCAAGTATTCACGCACCCATCGCTTCCAGAGCAGGTCTGATAGATGTTGGATCTGCTTCTCCCTGTGATGTGCATAGATGTCTTCCTTTTTGACAAATCCAGGTGGCAGGTTTGGCTGTTTTTTCATCAGCAGCAGGTGGTTTGGTGTCAGAGGTGCTACACGGGAGTTCCCCATCATGAATGCACAATGTGTAAGTCCATCAGCGTTTACTAACCTGAGGTATGAGACAGCTCCGTATCCCACTTCACTTGCATCCGAGAAGTGGTGGAGTTGCGCTGTAGCTGTAACTCCGAAGTCGGCTGGTTTTATACACCTTGCTATGCTGAATTCGGACACTCTATGCAGCTCTTGCAGCCAGGTTTTCCATGCCGTTGCAAACTCCTCGGGAATGTCATCATCCCAGGCTAGTTTTTCTTTACATAACTGTTGCATTGGGATTGTAGCTGGCAGTATGGCAGGTGGGAGAAAGCCCAACGGGTCGTATGTTGAGCTAGTAACTGACACAATTCCTCTTCTTGTCACAGGTCATTCCTTTAAACTAATCTTAAACTTGAACATGTCTGAATCAATGCACCACAGCACCCCCAGAGCTCTCTCTATGGGCAGGGCATCTTTACTCAAGTCTAAGTCTCTCATGTCTTTGATCATTTCACTCTCGGGAATGACAGTCAGTAGGGCACGGCTGTTGCTTGCCCGTTTAGTGAGGTTAAACCCTCCGCTTGCACAGAGACTTGTGAGATCATTGTATAGGGCGACTGCTTGGTCATGACTCGAAACGGATTTCAGGCAGTCGTCTACATAAATGTTTTTAAGCACTGTATTAACTGCCACAGCAGATGCATTGCTGCGGTTCTCTTCTGCTGTCTTTCTGAGGGTGAAGTTAGCAACACTAGGCGACGATTTTGCACCGAACAGATGAACTACCATTTTGTATTCAACTAAGTCTTGGTTCACACCTCCATTCGGCCACCATGGGAAGCGCAGCAGATCTGTGTCCTTCTCAGGGACTCTTACTTGATAGTACATGGCTTCTACTATTGTGTCCTTTTTCTTGGACTTTTTTTTTTCACTGGGGCTGGAGGATGCAATTACCTCCAGCCCCACTGAGCGCATTTAATTCATGACTCACTGCAGTTAGTGTATTTGTTGTGTCACTTTCAGTTTCGTTTCTACGGGCGCTCATAACTGACTGCGCCGTGTCTGGCACTGCTATGTGTAGCATGCTTGGATGTGGCTTTGAGCACAATGAACATTTTAATTTTCTGGTACAGTCTTTCCACAAATGACCCTTTCTTAAGCATCCGAAACAGAATCCGTTTCCTTTTAAGAATTCTACTTTATCTGTACTTTGTATGTCTTATCATTAAATTGGAGGCAATCGTCTAAGATATGCTCCCCTTTGCAATGTGCGCACGGTTTAGTGAAGGCGCTGACAGGTGATGTACCGGCATTCTTCATTGTAATCAAGTCTTTGTGAATTTTACCAACCTGTCTGTCCTCGGTTGCAACGCTGACCCTGGGTTCTCCTTGGCCCCTTTGTTTGGGTCCTTGAAAGGATGTGTGACTGGGTTTTCTGTTGCTGGTTGCGGCGTCCAGGTCTGTAGAGTGCGCGCAGCTTAGGTGCGCATTGCTCGATTCAGTGACTACGCTTTCGTTCGCAGGCTCAGCTCGGCTGTTGCATGTTGAGTTGGAAAGGTGAGAGTGCGCGCTGCTCGGGCACGCGCTGCTCGATTCAATGAGTGCGCTCGTGTTTGCAGGCTGCGCTCGGCTGTTGCATGTTGAGTTGGAAGGGTGAGAGTGCGCGCTGCTCGGGCATGCGCTACTCGGACGCGCGCTGCTCGATTCAATGACTGATCTCTCTGTTGCTGGCTGTTGTCCTTGAAGCACTCTTAATTTGGCATCGTGCATAGCGAGCGCTGTTTTGGTTTCCAGTCGTTCCTTTTTCGCCTTTAGTTGTGCCATTATTTGTGCTTCCTCTATTTCTAGTTGGAGACGTTCCTTTTTCGCCTTTAGTTGTGCCATTATTTGTGCTTCCTCTATTTCTAGTTGGAGACGTTCCTCCAAGGTTGCAGCCTTTGCTAACAGCGCTGCTCTTTCGGCTTCTGTCACGGAACAGAACGGAACGAGGTGAATCCAAGTGCAGATGACGTGCCGCAACGTCAAGCGAGAGCGTGGTCGGAATGCGGAAGTCAATGCCGGGCGATCAGTCAGCGGAGCGTCTAAGCCAAATCGTAAAGCGGGAGCCGTGGTCAAAAGAGGAAGCGTTAATTCAAAACCGGGAGATCAAAGGGCGAGGCAAACAAATCCGAGACGAGAAACCGAAAGCGAAAAACGAGAAACAAAGCGAACTTGGCAACGTGAGATCAAGGGAAAATAAACGCGAGAAGATCGGGGCATGAAAACACAAGATAATCCAGCGATTTGAGCAGCGCAGTGTGCGTGCTTAAATCACTGGAGAAATCAGCGTAGGGAATGGGAAACAGGTGAGCAGAAGGGGCGGAAACGGGGGCATGAGAGCGCACGTGACGGCTAGACAACAACATGAGCGCGTGGGGAAGTGACAGCGTGGGAAAAAGACGGCCGACAGACCGTGACTCGTGACAGCTTCTTCTTTCTTTATTCGGGCTGAGGATGATGTAGAAGTTACAGATCTTTTGGATGCTGGCGTTATCAGTGCCACGCTGACGCCCGGCGAGACGTCTTCGCGTGTTCGCGACGTCACAGAGTGGCCCTTAATGTCCTTGGTGTCCGCTATCCAGCGACCCACCTGAGCTATGAATTCTTAATGGGCTTGAGGCAAGACGGCGCAGCTGGGATACGTGGAACGTGGGGTTTATTCTTCGCATGGTTGAGGGGAGTAAGAGTTTGACAGCGCATGGATTGATGATCTTGGTAATCGTGAAGGGGCCGAGGTAACGAGGGGAAAGCTTGCGGCAGGTGGTCTTTAGGGGGATATCTCTGGCGGCAAGCATGACTCTCTGCCCCACCCTGTACTTGGGAGCCTGAGAGCGTCTGCGGTCGGCCTGTGTCTTATATCTTCTGCCGGCCCGTAACAGCGTTCGCCTCGCTTGCAGCCAGGTCTTTCTGCATCGCCTGACAAAAGCTTGGACGGATGGGACACTGACCTCCTCCTCCTGAGATGGGAATAAGGGTGGTTGATAGCCCAGGCAGCACTGGAATGGAGACAAACCAGTAGATGACGATACTTGGGAGTTGTGGGCGTATTCCACCCATGGCAGAAACTTGCTCCAGGAGGCGACATCTCGGGAGGCCATGCACCTTAAGGCTACTTCGAGGGACTGGTTCTTTCTTTCGGTCTGCCCGTTGGACTGAGGGTGAAAGCCTGAGGACAGACTGGGGGTGGCTCCAATGAGTCTGCAAAATGCCTTCCAAAATTGTGATGTGAATTGGGGCCCACGGTCGGATACGATGTCATTGGGAAGACCATGCAGCCTGAAAACGTGCGTTATCATGAGATCAGTGGTTTCCTTGGCGGATGGAAGCTTGGGTAGCGGAATGAAATGGGCGGCCTTAGAGAACCGATCCACCACGGTCATGATGCATGAGTGGCCGTTGGAGGAAGGTAACCCTGTGACAAAGTCCAGGGCAATGTTGGACCATGGACGAGATGGGATAGGTAATGGTCTGAGGAGGCCTGCCGGCGCGGTGTTGGTGTGTTTGCATCTAGCACAGGTGTCACAGGCTGCCACGAAGCTGGAGGTGTCTTCCTTGACCGTGGGCCACCAGAAACGTTGTCGGACTTGAGACAGGGTTCGAGCTGAGCCAGGATGACAGGAGAGCTTGGAGCTGTGTGCCCATTCCAGAACTTGAGAAGGTAGAGGAAGTGGAACAAACAGGCAATTAGGGGGCACGTTACTTGGCCCGGGTTCCTGAGACAGGGCTTGCTGGACCTTAGTCTCGATATCAAGCTCAGCTGCTGCGAGCAAGCATGACGGGGGAATGATGGTTTCGTTGGCAGTGGAGTCGTGAGTAGGTGAAAATTGTCTGGAGAGTGCATCTGGCTTGGAATTCTTGGACCCAGGACGATATGAGAGGACGAAGTTGAATCTGGCGAAGAACAGTGACCACCGAGCCTGGCGAGAGTTTAGCCTCTTGGCGTTCTGCAGGTATTCGAGGTTCTTGTGATCAGTCCAGACCAAAAATGGGGTCTCCGTCCCCTCTAACCAGTGTCTCCATTCTTCTAGGGCCAGCTTGATGGCCAGCAGTTCTCGATCACCGATGCCATAATTCACCTCAGCAGGCGCTAAGCGGTGAGAGAAGAAAGAGCAGGGGTGTAGCTTGTTGTCGTGTGCAGCTCTCTGGGAGAGGACACCTCCTACCCCTGTGCTGGAGGCATCGACTTCCACAACAAACTGGCGTGATGGATCTGGAATAGTCAGGATTGGGGCAGACGTGAACCGTTTCTTGAGTTCCGAGAAGGCTTTTTCAGAGTTCATGTCCCAACGGAAACGTGTCTTGGGGGAAGTCAGGGCTGTTAAGGGGGCAGCAATGGAGCTGTAGCCTCGGATGAAGCGACGGTAAAAGTTGGCAAAACCCAAGAATCTCTGAAGTTCCGGTCTTGTGGTGGGTGTGGGCCAGTTCGTGACTGCATGTAGTTTAGCAGGCTCCATTTCAATGCCTGAGGGACCAATGACGAACCCCAGGAAAGTGGTGGTTGTTGTGTGAAATTCGCACTTCTCTGCTTTGACGAAAAGATTGTTCTCTAACAGTCTTTGTAGCACCTGTCGAACATGATGTTGGTGCTCTTCTAGGTCACGGGAGAAGATTAAAATATCGTCCAGATAAACAAACACAAATAAATTCAGAAAGTCTCTGAAGACATCATTGATGAGGGCCTGAAAGACGGCTGGGGCGTTGGTCAGGCCAAACGGAACCACCAGGTACTCATAGTGTCCTGTTGGGGTGTTAAAGGCAGTTTTCCATTCGTCACCCTCTCGGACTCGGACGAGGTGATATGCGTTGCGTAGGTCCAGTTTGGTAAAAATCTTTGCTTCCTGGAGGAGTTCAAAGGCGGTCGCCATTAACGGAAGGGGATAGCGGTTCTTCACTGTGATCTGGTTTAGGCCCCTATAATCGATGCATGGACGAAGGGACCCATCTTTTTTACCCACGAAGAAGAAGCCGGCTCCCGCCGGGGAGGAGGAGGGGCGAATGATCCCCGCCGCGAGAGACTCCGAGATATAATGATTCATAGCTTCACGCTCCCTGGGCGACAAAGAATATAGGCGGCCCTTGGGGGGCGTGGTACCTGGGAGCAGGTCGATAGCGCAGTCATATGGACGGTGGGGGGGCAGAGAGACAGCACGAGATTTACTGAAGACCTCCTTGAGATCATGGTACTCTGAAGGGACGGCGGTGAGGTCCGGTGGTTCCTCCACAGATGCAGGGCTGAGGCAGGACGTGGCTGCAGCTCGCAGGCAGGAAGTGGCGCATGACGGGTTCCAGGCTACGATTGTGTTCCTGACCCAATCGAGTTGAGGATTGTGACGGGTTAGCCAGGGCAGGCCCAGGACAACAGTAGCATGTGATCCCTCCATGATAAACAGAGAAATTTGTTCTAAATGGTTGCCCGAGACCCTTAGCCCGATGAGGGGAGTTCTGTGTGTGATAGATGGGAGTGGGCTGCCGTCGAGTGCCTGAACCTTGAGGTGGGTCTCCAAGGGTAGAGCGGGGATTCCTAGGGTCTTGGCAGAAGTCGCATTGATCAGGTTGCGGTCTGAACCTGAATCAATCAGTGCCTGCACCAGATGGGTCCGTTGCTCATGGATGAGAAAAACTGGAAACAGGCGGCGTTGATCTGGGGATCTTCCTGGTGACGCACCCTCCAATCCTCCCAGCTGGACTAGAAGACGCTCCCTTTTTACAGGACAGTCCTTGAGCTGATGACATGATTTCCCACAGTAGAAACACGCACCATCCACTCTGCGTCGTCGACGTTCTTCAGGGGAAATGCGGGTCCTGTCCAGCCGCGTGGGTCTCTCTTGAGGATTAGTTTGAGGGGAGCGAGGTTGTGGGCGGTCTCTGGGTGGTGAGAGTGTGGTTGCCTTTCCAAGGCGGAGGCGCGAATCTACTCGGCCGGCCAAATCCATGAGATCTTGGAGCGACGAAGGAAGTTCTTGGGAGATTAACGTATCCTGGAGCGTCGCAGTCAGGCCTTCGAAGAAGGTGTCACTTAGGGCCCGACCATTCCACCCGCTGGAGAGAGCTAGGGTCTGGAACTCGATGGCATAGTCATAGGCTGAACGTGAACCTTGGTGGAGTTTTAACAGCTTGTGACCTGCCTCCCTGCCATGACATGAGCGATCAAACACCCTCCTCATCTCTTTAGCGAAGTGCTCGTATCTGGTGCAGCAGGAGTCATGAGCATCCCAGAGTGCAGTGCTCCATTCCCGAGCCCGTCCTGAGAGGAGAGTTATCACGTATGCGACCTTGGAGCGTTCAGTGGGAAATGTGGATGGCTGGAGCTCAAATATCAGCGTGCACTGAGAGAGAAAGGAGCGACAGGTGCCTGGATCTCCTTCATAGGTGGGGGGGGCAGGCAGTCGTGGTTCCCGTTGCGTGCAGGGACCCCCACTTTGTGCCGGAGAGAGATGGAGCCGTTGGAGTTGGGTAATAACATCAGCAAGGGTTTGCTTGGTGTTGAGCAGCTCCTGCTGGTGAGCTCCGAGAAGTGCACCTTGACTCTCCAGCGCCGATTTCATGTGGTCAATATCTGCTGGATTCATTTCGCTGGCTGGATTATTCTGTCACGGAACGGAACGGAACGAGGTGAATCCAAGTGCAGATGAAGTGCCGCAACGTCAGGCGAGAGCGTGGTCGGAATGCGGAAGTCAATGCCGGGCGATCAGTCAGCGGAGCGTCTAAGCCAAATCGTAAAGCGGGAGCCGTGGTCAAAAGAGGAAGCGTTAATTCAAAACCGGGAGATCAAAGGGCGAGGCAAACAAATCCGAGACGAGAAACCGAAAGCGAAAAACGAGAAACAAAGCGAACTTGGCAACGTGAGATCAAGGGAAAATAAACGCGAGAAGATCGGGGCATGAAAACACAAGATAATCCAGCGATTTGAGCAGCGCAGTGTGCGTGCTTAAATCACTGGAGAAATCAGCGTAGGGAATGGGAAACAGGTGAGCAGAAGGGGCGGAAACGGGGGCATGAGAGCGCACGTGACGGCTAGACAACAACATGAGCGCGTGGGGAAGTGACAGCGTGGGAAAAAGACGGCCGACAGACCGTGACTCGTGACAGCTTCTTCTTTCTTTATTCGGGCTGAGGATGATGTAGAAGTTACAGACCTTTTGGATGCTGGCGTTATCAGTGCCACGCTGACGCCCGGCGAGACGTCTTCGCGTGTTCGCGACGTCACAGAGTGGCCCTTAATGTCCTTGGTGTCCGCTATCCAGCGACCCACCTTAGCTATGAATTCTGTGCGGCCTTGGGCCTCAGGTGCTCCGCAGGCGACCTGATCGCGTTTGTGTTCATCTTTACGAGTGTACACAAGCACATCAACGTTACTTCTCATGAAGTTCTCTCTTCTGTACTCAGTTTCAACGACGTCTAACTTACGTGCATAGTTCATAGGTGTCTTTAATGCAGTAGACATTGCATTCAGTCGAATTCGCTTGCCTTTTCTTGCATCCAGCGCCTCGTTGAGGTTCTTTCTGTTCATCACGTGGAGCGCCGTTAGGCTCCCCAGCCAAGTGCTGGTAGCGTCGTCCTCGTTCGGCATGGTGAAGTTCGACGGCTATTCTCTTTTACTTTCCCTTTCAGCGTTCACTTGTTTTCGTTCAAACAGCGGAAAAGCTTTTGACTTTATGTAGATGTGGTCATATTATTTCACTAGTTTTGACGCGTAGCTTTGGTTTAAAGTTTCACTCACACAACAGAAGTCCGATCTCTTTGTCTCTTGTAGTTTATTTTGTCAGCATCAAAGAATCAACACTTCATACAGTCGTCTTGAGTAAATCCACTGTGATTACAGACACCAGTTGCTGCATCTTGCAAATCTCTGACTTTTACAACAACCTGTTTGCTGTATCTTGTAAATTATAGTCTTAGCTTAAGAATATAACAGCACTCTTGCTGTATACAGTGGTGTGACAACCAGACTGCTCATTACCGTCGCACTCACCACCGTGGAAAGCGGCAGCGGCCAAAATAAACCAGGAGTATTTCAAAATAATTCGTGAAATGACCGCCAGGTGGCGCAAATTGACATTTTCCGTCGTATCGGTTTTTAAATATATTCAGAGCTTAAGTCATAATAAAGTCAAAACAATATGTTGTAGCGAAGTAATACTACAATTATGATAATTTACACATCCAACAAACATGAAAAACTATAAATATAAAAAATATGAGTTAGAAAACATTGGTTTTATTTTGTTTACTCTCTGTTTTTATCTGTTTAGTGTTATTATTAAAGAAAACAGCACAAACAACAGCACTAGGGCTTTAAAAAAAATTATTTCGACAATACTTACAGTTGTTATCTGGCACTGAACCAAAATATATTGTCTTACATTTGTGAATAAAATATCATTGTTTTATTCAGAGATTTACAGTATTTGTGCAAAATAATAGTTATGCAATATAATTACAGGCGCTGGATTCGTTTTTCGTTTGCAGTATAAAACCAAAATACATCTTACTATTTTTGAGAGATTTGTCGTAAAAAAAAAAAAAACTGTTTTTTTTTCAGATATTTGTCTGTACAAAATAATATTTATGCAATATAATCACAGGCTCTTGATTCGTTATTCGTTTGCAATATAAACCAAAATACATTAACCATATAATATAAACCAAAATATAAACCAAAATATTTAATTTGCTGTATTAAATATTTATGCCGTCTCATCAAGGATCCAGAGATTGCGTTGTACTAAATAATATTTTTGCTGATTTTTTTCTGCGATTCAGTTGTACTGAATTATGTTTTACTGTATGTTTATATTTAAAAAATATGAGTTAGAAAACATTGGTTTTATTTTGTTTAGACAGACTCTCTGTTTTTATCTGTTTAGTGTTATTATTAAAGAAAACAGCACAAACAACAGCACTAGGGCTTTTAAAAAAATTTATTTTGAGTGTTTTATTCAGAGATTTACAGTATTTGTGCAAAATAATAGTTATGCAATATAATTACAGGCTCTGGATTCGTTTTTCGTTTGCAGTATAAAACCTTTTATAAAAGCTTTTTATGTCCACCATTTAATAATGATTTAATTATCAATAATTAAAGCTGCTCACATCGCGCGCTTTCACTTTAAAAATGCAGTGTTTAATCAGCAAGTATACAGTACTGTATCTCTTCCATTTCAGTGATTAAAAAACGGGAAAAATATCAATTTTGGAATCCATAGACGCTCAAACTGCAAAAGAACATGATAATAATAATCAAAAGAGTAATATTATTCTTTTTGCTGTTTATGTCCACCATTTAATAATGATTTAATTATCAATAATTAAAACTGCTCACATCGCGCGCTTTCACTTTAAAAATGCAGTGTTTAATCAGCAAGTATATGTCGCCTCTCTTCATGATTGATAAATATTCTGACTGAAACAAATCTGCTCGTGTCGGATTGTTAATTTTTGATGAAAGAGGAGAGTAGAAGGGGAAACGTTTGCATGATCCCGCGTGTGCGCCTTTAACTTTGATCTAAAGTCAGATGAACGCGCGCGCCGATATGAGAGATTAGATCTTTCATCACGCCGATGTCAGTCCCTATAGCAAGGAGCATTTACTTACATCTAAACTGAGTCATTCACACCTCAAGTGTGAATAGCTGTTCTCACCTATACACTCGGAGAAACTAAAATCACCACTGTTCATGGTTTCAGCAAACTGGGGAGGATCTTGGATCTTGCTTCAGGCCTCTTCTTAAATTTGTGTAAATTTAAAATCTGAAAGCTGCTCACATCGCGCGCTTTCACTTTAAAAAAAATCCAGTGTTTAATCAGCAAGTATGTCGCCTCTCTTTATGATTGATAAATATTCTGACTGAAACAAATCTGCTCGTGTCGGCTCATATCGGGAGCATTTTTGATGCTTGTGAATAAACCTTTTAGTCAATGTACGTTAAATGTGTGCGCTGTTTAACTTTGCCGAGTTTTGATCTAAAGTCAGATGAACGCGCGCGCCGATATGAAAGATTAGATATCTCTTTCAGCAAACGCATTTACAGGAGCATTTACTTACATCTAAACTGAGTCATTTACATAAATCACTGATCACATTTAAACAATTTATTCATACAGATGTACATGTTTTATAGGTTTGTTACTGAAGAACTTTGGCAGCGGGCACACCTAATAATAAATGCCGGATTATTATAATTTTTTTTATTTATAGTTTTATATAAATAAAAATGCTTTTATAAATGTGGGCTACTGTTATCTACTTCAAATATTTGTTAAAACAGCCAGGAAACTCACTCTGACCATTTTAATAATTCATTGATAAGTTAGTGATTCCTTTGGTTACAGCTGTGCTGATCATGTCATCTCGTCGTCAGTGAGCGCGCCTATACAGTAATTCACTTCTCATACGAATTACATAATCTAATATTTTTTTCATTAGTTTATATTAAAGCAGATATTTCTCTTTCTATAAGTATATATTTTTCACGTCTGTGCGGCGAGTATACACGGAGTTTGGGTTCATTTTCTGACGCGCTCAAGTTCACCAAAATCAATACAGAACCCCGTTTACTTTATTTATTTAACAAAATCATAAATTTTTTTCGTCATTGTGTGTGCACCTAAATGAAAATAGAGTCTTATAAAAGCTACAAATTTAAAGAACACAAAATATAAGATGACACAAGACCCTACACGTGTAGCCTTTCTACTGTAATTAAACAGTTTACAATGTTTACGTTGCTTAAATTCGATCTTAAAAAACTGAATTTAATTTTAATTATAAATTTGTACTGTAATGTTACTACTGTGATTATGAATTCGTTTATTTACAATGTTTCACTTTATTTTATCTGCAACGACGTGCAGCTGTGGACGACCTGCGCCTCATTAAGCCTGGAGAGAACGAACTGATGCCTGAGGCCTCAGTCTATAGTTATATAGCGCCACTCAGTGGTAAAAGCCAGCAAACGCACAAACCCAAATGCTGACGCCATACACGGGCGACGGTAGAAGTCGCATACTGCCTGTGCACCCACTGTATATGCACTTAAGGGAGCTTACGGTTACAACAACCTAGTTGCTGTATCTCACATTCTTAGCTTACCGGGAGCTCACCTTAGCTGATGGTCAAAAGCTTGTGTTTCCGTAGCCTTCCACATCTAAACTGAACTCTCTTTCATATGACAGTCACACAAATGCATGTAATAGTAGAATGACATCACAGACCAACTTACGAGTGTCAAAATGGATGCATAACTTAGAAATTTAAAGCTTATGGCTTATGTAACAAACTTAATGCTTAATGCTTTACTAATGAATAGAACAAGGTAGAATAAATGAAATAACAACAAATAAATAAAATAAAATAAACACAACACCAAATCAGGCTCGATTCCCGTCTCTGTGTGCATGGAGTGGTTTAATGGTTTAGCTCCCACATACCTAACCAGTCTTCTGATGCGCTACAATCCACCACGCGCCTTAAGATCACAAAGCTCCGGACTTCTGGTAATTCCCAAAATTTCAAAATTAACAAAAGGGGGTAGGGCTTTTTCATATTTAGCTCCAAAGCTTTGGAATAGCCTTCCAGACAGTGTTCGGGGAGCAGACACGGTTTCTCAGTTCAAAAGTAGACTCAAGACGCATCTTTTTAATCTGGCATACACGTAACTCATCCCATAATCTTATACACCAGTACACCTATACCGAATGGCAACTACGCTAATTCTCCCCATCTGTTCTGTATTTCTCTACCCATCCCGAGGCATCGGGAGATTTTGCCAGCTTCAGTAGACAAAGGCCGACCCTGCGAGGTTCCTGAGGCATCCAGAGAAGGACCAGCTCCAGCTGGATTCAGCTTTATGATGGTCGGAGCTACACATGCTGTTCCTGTGCTTCCAGTGATCCAGACCTCATCTGCCCTCTGCACCTACTGACTCGTCCCTATGCTGAACTGGTCTTCATGTCAATTTAAATAATTTCTGTCATATTGAATTTTCACCTGCACAACACACAAGATGTTATATCATTTCTATCTGTTATCACCCAAATGAGGATGGGTTCCCTGTTGAGTCTGGTTCCTCTCAAGGTTTCTTCCTAATGCCATCTCTGGGAGTTTTTCCTTGCCACCGTCGCCGTCACCCTTGGCTTGCTCATCAGAGAAATTTCATTCATTCGTCTCATTATTATTATCTGCACATTTTTCTCACACATCCACACTTCCAATTATTTTCTTTTCTATTATTATTATTATTATTTGTTTTTTTATTTTTATTTTCTATTATATATATATATATATATATATATATATATATATTTTTTTTTTTTATTTTTATTTTATTTCTTTAATTTTTGTGAAGCTGCTTTGAGACAATGACCATTGTTAAAAGCGCTATATAAATAAAATTGAATTGAATTGAATTTGAGTTTGCATGTTCTCCCCGTGCTTGGTGGGTTTCCTCCGGGTACTCCGGTTTCCTCCCACAGTCCAAAGATATGCAGGTTAGGCTAATTGGCGTTCCCAAATTGACCGTAGTGTGTGATTGGGTGTGTGAGTGTGTGTATGTGTGTGTGTGCCCTGCGATGGATTGGCACCCTGTCCAGGGTGTACCCCGCCTAGTGCCCGAAGTCTCCTGGGATAGGCTCCAGGTCCCCCGCGACCCTGAACACAGGATTAAGCGGTATAGAAGATGAATGAATGAATGAACAACACCAAATTCATAACAAGTGCGATATGGCACTTACACCTAATAATAACTATTATTATAACATAGCTGTTATAACATAACATATAACTATTATAATATAATAACTGCTCTAAACATCTTAAACTAGTTTTGTTCATCATCTGGAGGGTGGCAGGTTCCATGTTCCTGGCTGACGAATGCTTGATGAACCAGATATTGGGGGTTTGCTGGGGTCTGTCTGAAGGGCTGACTCAGACTGCGAGGACATAGAGGAGCATTGCAGAAGGGTAGAGGTTGACCTAAATCTTGTAGGAAAGCCACAGGATGGTTGGATGTCTCATTAAATTGCAGAGACTGAGATGAAGCCATGGGGTATAGAGTGGAATGGTGAGGAGGTGGTTGTCTTCGGTGGTAAAGGTGTAGAGGCTATACTGGTGCTTGGTGGGTGTGGCTGTGGAATATGTTGTTATCTCTCAAGAAACTGTGTTAGCAAAGTGTATTGTATGCTCATGCTCTTGCTTTAAAGATGCTTCTTGAGTCATCTATTTTTAAGACACGGGTAATCTTGTCGGCAAAAGCTTCCAGCATTGTCTCCATTTTTTATTTACTTTTCTGCTCTTGGCAGATGTAGCTGTGTAAGGGAAACTGTGTTAGCAAAGTGAACATTGTATGCTCATGCTCTTGCTTTAAAGATGATTCTTGAGTCATCTGTCTTTAAGGCACGGGTAATCTTGTCTGCAAAAGCTTCCAGCATTGTCTCCATTTTTGATTTACTTTTCTGCTCTTGGCAGATGTAGCTGTGTAAGGGAAAATGTTTGATAAAAACTATTTTAGCAGAATTATATGAAGAAAAATGTCTCCTTTCAACAAAATGGTAAGTTTCCTTGTTTAAAGTGGAGTCAGTAAGATTTATCCTCCCTCAAATACTACACTGTAAAGAACATACTGTAGAATTTACAATAATTTACTGGCAAAAAAGTTGCCAATAAAATCCTGTAAAATAGCCGTTAATTGCTGTAAAATCGATTACAGTATAATACTGCTTAGCAATTTACAATAAATTGATGTTTGCACAATACAGTATTTTATAATTTTTGTTACAGGATTATAAAATTAAACTTGTAAAAAGGCATTACAGTTTTTTTTTGTAATTACGCTAAATTACAGTACATACCTGGCAACAAAAGTTGCCAATAAAATCCTGTGAATTCAACAAAAGCCAAGATGTAGCTGTAACATTTTTACTATGAAATTCCTGTAAATAACAATTTTAACTGTGAACTGTACTGTGCTGTAACCTGTAACTGTACTTTACTATTATACTGCATATATTTTACGGTAAATACATGTATATATATATTATATGAATATTATATTACCGTATAATAGATTATATTATAATATAATATATTATACGGTAAATGCATTAAAACAAAGATTTTGAAAAATAATCACTCAAATTCAAAGCTGTTGTAAGTAAACTGTTTATTAACGCTGACATCTGACAACACTTCAGCACTGTCACTGGTAACATAATTTTACTTTTTCAACTAAGGAAAACTTATAAATAATCAGCTGTTACAAAACAACTACAAACAACTTGTCACGAGTCACGGTCTGCCGGCCGTCTTTTTCCCACGCTGTCACTCCCCCACGCGCTCATGTTTGTGTCTAGCCGTCACATGCGCTCTCACGCCCCCGTTTCCGCCCCGTCTGCTCAGCTGTTTCTCATTCCATGACTGATTACTCCAGCGATTTAAGCATGCGCGGCGCGCTGCTCAGATCGCTGGATTATTGTGTGTGTTATACCTCGATTCTCTCGCGTTTTCTTTTCTCTAGCTTTCACGTTACGACCTCGCTTTGTTTTTTCTCGTTTCTGATTTTCTGCCTGCCGATTTGGATTGTTCGCCTGCCCTTTTGATCTCCCGGTTTTGACCTCGCGCTTTCCCTTTTTGATTACGATTCTAGTCTAGTGTTTTTGCTTTGGACGCTTCGCTGACGGACTCACGGCTTTCGACCCTTGATCACGCCCCCGACCACGCCCCCACTTCTCTATACAGTCAGTAACCGCGCTTGGATTAACACCGTTCTGCCTGCGTTCGTGACAGAATAATCCAGCCAGTTATGGATCCAGAGGTTTCTGACCATTTGAGAGCGGCATTGGAGAGTCAAGGTGCCCTGCTTGGAAATCACCAACAGGAACTGCTTAGTACAAAGCAGTCTCTCGCCGACGTCAAGTCTCAGCTCCAGAGACTCCAACTCTCTCTACCGCAAGGAGCAAGCTCCCACGCGCAACAGGAGCCACGCCTCCCCGCCCCCCCCACCTACGAGGGAGATCCAGGCACATGTCGCTCCTTCCTATCTCAGTGTTCCCTGATCTTCGAGCTCCAAGCCTCCGCCTTTTCCACTGAACGATCCAAGGTGGCCTACGTCATCACGCTCCTGTCTGGACGCGCCCGGGAATGGAGCACCGCGCTTTGGGATGCCCACGACCCCTGCTGTTCCAATTATGAGGACTTCTCCAGGGAGATGAAGAGGGTGTTCGACCGCTCATGCCATGGCAGAGAGGCGGGCCGAAGGCTGCTGAATCTCCGCCAGGGCTCGCGCTCGGCCTATGACTATGCCATTGAGTTCCAGACCCTGGCCCTTCCCAGCGGTTGGAACAACCGAGCACTATGCGACGTCTTTTTGGAGGGCCTGACAGAGAAGCGCCAAGATGAGCTAATCTCACGAGAGCTCCCCTCGTCTCTCCAAGAGCTTGTGGACCTGGCCGGTCGAGTAGATGCCCGTCTCCGTCTTCGTAGGTCAGCCCGGTTTTCTCCACCCAGAGCTCTACCGCGACTTCCACCTCCACGAATTGAACCCCAGGAGGAACCCATGCAACTGGGCAGAACCCGCATCACCCCAGAGGAGCGTCACCGGCGCCGAGTGGAGGGGGCCTGCTTCTACTGTGGGAAACCAGGACACCTGCTCAAGAACTGTCCAGCAAAAGGGGGCGCCCTCTAGTTCAGCTGGGAGCACTAGAGGGCGAAACTCCAAGAAGACTCCCAGACCAACGTCATCTGCTTCCCATCCTCCTCATCCATGAGCAACAGACCCACCTAGTGCAGGCACTGGTCAACTCGGGTTCAGATCGGAACCTGCTGAATGCGGCTTCAGCCAAAATCCTGGGTATTCCTGCGCTGCCCTTGGAGAACCACCTCAAGGTCCAGGCCCTCGACGGGAGTCCGCTCCCACCTATCACCCACAGAATCCCTCTCATTGGTCTAAAAGTCTCCGGCAATCATTCAGAACAGACGTCGCTGTTCATCATGGAGGGGTCACATGCCACGGTCGTCCTAGGCCTCCCCTGGTTAATCCAACACAACCCGCACATCAATTGGGTCAGGAACTCGATCGTAGCCTGGAGCCCGTCATGTTCTACGTCATGCTTACGCGCCGCCACTACGCCCTACCCCCACAAAGGAGCCATCGGACCTCACCTGTGTTCCCCCAGAATACCATGACCTCAGGACTGTGTTTAGCAAATCACGTGCAGTCTCTCTACCCCCCCACCGACCATACGACTGCGCCATTGACCTCCTTCCAGGCACCACCCCCCCAAGGGTCGTCTTTATTCTCTGTCACCCAAGGAACGCCAAGCTATGGACCAGTACATCACGGAATCCCTTGCCGCAGGAATCATCCGCCCCTCTTCTTCTCCGGCAGGGGCTGGATTCTTCTTCGTAGGCAAAAAAGATGGTTCCCTTCGCCCGTGCATTGATTATAGGGGCCTTAACGACATCACCATAAAGAACCGATACCCCCTTCCCCTAATGTCTACTGCCTTCGAACTCCTTCAGGGGGCCAGCACCTTCACCAAGCTCGATCTGCGCAACGCCTATCACCTTGTCCGCATCCGGGAAGGGGATGAATGGAAAACGGCCTTCAATACGCCAACTGGACATTATGAATATCTGGTGGTCCCCTTTGGACTTACTAATGCCCTCGGAGTGTTTCAGGCCTTAATTAACGACGTTCTCAGAGACTTCCTCAATTCTTCCGTATTCGTCTATCTAGACGATATCCTGATCTTCTCTCACAACCCAGAAGAACACCAACATCACGTCAGGCAGGTGCTGCAGAGGCTGCTGGAGAACAACTTGTTCATCAAGGCTGAGAAGTGCGAGTTCCACACCACATCTACCACGTTCCTCGGATTCACCATCAGCCCCAAGGGCATCGAGATGGAACCTGCTAAGCTCCAAGCGGTCACTAGGTGGCCCACCCCCACCTCTCGGCATGAACTCCAGAGATTCTTAGGCTTTGCTAATTTTTATCGTCGGTTTATCCGAGGCTACAGCTCCATCGCCGCCCCTCTAACAGCCCTGACCTCTACCAAGACCCATTTCTGCTGGAACCAGGAATCTGAGAAAGCCTTCAGCGAGCTGAAGAAACGGTTCACCTCCGCCCCTATCCTCACCATCCCAGATCCGTCACAGCAGTTCATCGTGGAGGTCGACGCCTCCAGCACCGGAGTAGGAGGCATCCTCTCACAAAGATCCAACCGGGATAATAAGCTGCACCCCTGTTCTTTCTTCTCCCACTGCCTAACTCCTGCTGAAAGCAATTACGGCATCGGAGACCGTGAACTCTTAGCCATCAAGTTAGCACTGGAGGAATGGAGACACTGGCTAGAGGGAACGGAGGTCCCATTCCTAGTCTAGACAGATCACAAGAACCTCGAGTACCTACGAAGCGCCAAGAGGCTCAATTCTCGTCAGGCCCGGTGGTCCCTGCTCTTCGCGAGGTTCAACTTCACCCTCTCCTACCGACCAGGGTCTAAGAACACCAAGCCGGACGCTCTCTCTAGACTATTTACGACCACCCAAGACCCTGCCCCATGTGAGACGATTCTGCCACCCCCCTGCCTGCTCGCCGTGGCCGAGCTCGATATTGAAACTAGTGTCAAGCAAGCCCTATCCCATGGACCAAGCCCAAGCAATGTGCCTCCTAACCGTCTCTTCGTTCCCCGCGATCTGCGTTCTCAAGTCCTGGAGTGGGCCCACAGTTCTAAACTCTCTTGCCACCCAGGCTCCGCCAGAACTCTGGCACTAGCCCAGCAGCGGTTTTGGTGGCCCACCCTCAAGGAGGACGCCTCTCACTTTGTTGCAGCGTGCAATGTCTGCATAAGATCAAAGCAGGTCAACACGGCCCCGGCTGGCCTCCTCAGACCCCTGCCCATCCCTCATCGCCCCTGGTCCAACATTGCCCTGGACTTCGTCACCGGACTACCCCCCTCCACTGGCCACACCTGCATCATGACCGTGGTTGATCGGTTCTCTAAAGCCGCTCACTTTATCCCCCTACCAAAACTCCCGTCCGCCAAGGAGACTGCAGAACTTATGATCAACCATGTATTTAGGCTCCACGGCCTGCCTAAGGACATTGTGTCAGATCGGGGCCCACAGTTCACCTCTCAGTTCTGGAAGGCATTTTGTAAGCTCATTGGAGCCACCCCAAGCCTGTCATCAGGTTTTCACCCTCAATCCAATGGGCAGACAGAGAGGAAGAACCAGACTCTCGAGGTCGCCCTGAGATGCATGACCTACCGGGATGTCACCTCGTGGAGCAGATTCCTGCCCTGGGTCGAATACGCCCACAACTCTCTAGTCTCTTCGTCTACTGGGCTGTCCCCCTTCCAGTGCTGCCTGGGTTACCAACCACCCTTATTCCCCTCTCAGGAAGAGGAGGTCAGCGTCCCCTCTGCCCAAGCCTTCATTCGCCGCTGCAGGAGGACCTGGACTCAGGCCAGAAGGACGCTGCTACGACAAGGGAGAACTTACAAGGAGCAAGCAGACCGCAGACGCTCTCAGGCCCCCAAGTACAGGATAGGGCAGAGAGTCATGCTCTCCACCAGAGACCTCCCTCTTAAGACCCTGTCCCGCAAACTCTCACCCCGTTACATCGGCCCGTTCACCATAACCAAGATTGTCAATCCCTGTGCGGTCAAACTTTTGCTTCCCTCTACGATGCGGCGAATAAATCCCACATTCCACGTGTCCCAGCTACGTCGCCTCATCTCATGCCCATTAAGTATGTCACCTCATCTCATGCCCTTTTGATCTCCCGGTTTTGACCTCGCGCTTTCCCTTTTTGATTACGATTCTAGTCTAGTGTTTTTGCTTTGGACGCTTCGCTGACGGACTCACGGCTTTCGACCCTTGATCACGCCCCCGACCACGCCCCCACTTCTCTATACAGTCAGTAACCGCGCTTGGATTCACACCGTTCTGCCTGCGTTCGTGACACAACTCAAGATTAAAGCATAAAGCAATAGTTAAATAAAAGTTAAAGGGACTGTTTGTCTAAAAATAAAAATGGTCAGCATTTCAGTCTGTTGTGTCTGTTTATATGCAATTATTTAAAAAATACTCTATTGAGAGCAAGGTGAATAAATCGGTAACAAAAAGCAGCATTCATCAACACCGGCATGACATTATGTTTTTACCTTTTAGCTCCGTTATGGTTCAGCTTGCCTGACAAAACAATTAATTAAAAAAAAGAAATTAACGACATATTCCTTTACAAAATATACTCCAGGTTTCAGAGAAACTCATCCAACAATTTTGTCTCACATGCACTTCCATAGCAATGCTGTGCCTGCCAAACTACATATGCTCTCAAGAAAATAAAGGCAAAAAAAGCTAACAAACTGCAGCATATATCAACATTAACATGACAATAAAAATTTACCTTTTAGTTTAGGCTGCTTTCTGAAATGGCATGCATCGCATTTCTCCTCCTCGCCTGAAGCAACATATAAATAAAGTTAACTAAACATCCCATTACAAAATAGCTAAACATAACGTTTAGAGGGAATATCCTGATAAAACTTATATAACGTTATATAAGTTTTATCAGGATATTCCCCATATATATGAATTACTTTACATTAAAAGAAATAATTAATACTTATGGAAGTAAATTTAATTGAACTTCTTCAGCTGTTGTAGCTGTGCTTCAGTCCACCAGTTTTCAAACCATATCAGCCCGCGCAATACCATAATGCAACAGCACAGTAAATTCATGTAAAAATATTTAAGATACAGTGAAAGCACCTCCTACCTGTAAATTAATTACAGCTAACAGTGAAATATACAGTTAACACTTGTAAAACCCTGTATAACCC
Source organism: Channallabes apus (assembly GCA_030522415.1). NCBI lineage: Eukaryota > Metazoa > Chordata > Actinopteri > Siluriformes > Clariidae > Channallabes > Channallabes apus. The sequence continues at coordinate 23,130,836 of CM060110.1, forward strand.
ATAATGCATTGCAAATTACAGCAATAAATTGTAAGGCAAAACTGTAAGTTTCTGTACAATTTTCCTGTAAAAAATACAGCAATTTCTTATGGGATTAGGGCATTTAAGTCAATACGTAATTTGAATTGTTTTAATTGTGTGTGCAACCAGCATGGAAATTGGCTGGAGTGTTGATACTGCCACAATAATAGCACTAATTGCTTTTGCTTTGCAGTATGTGTGGCACTGTGGTAGCGATACAGTAAGCTACCTGAAAATTGAAACAGTTGGTTGAATGTACAACTGTTGAAACTTCAAACAATGAGAATATCAAATGTATATCTTTAATAATAATTTTGTGTAAAATTTAATATTTTATTATTTACTAAACGTAGTGTGATGTGGACCTCTCACATGTTAATTAAATGTAAACACTTGGCTTCACAGTAAGCTTTTTTTTTGTTTGCTGCTTTCTCTGGCTGAGGGTCTTACCAGCCTCATCCTTAGTGATGATCATCCAAAATATTACTAAACTACAAAACCCTACAAAATAAAGCATTCAGATGGTTAGAACAATTTAGTGAAAGGACTCCCTTTCTTTCAGTTTTGCCTTCCTCGTGCTGTGGCTATTTTTCCATGCCCAGCAGGGAATCCGCTTTGTGGCTTTTAATAACCTGCCTTTCGCCTGTGCTACCTCCTGAGACACATTCTTTTCTCCTTTTCTTCACCTTTTTCTCTTTATTTGTACCAATCTGTTTATAAGCTACCAGCAGCTGTTTGGAGGAAAAGTGAATGCTTGAGCAATGGAGGTGGTAGTGGAAAATGTCTTCCACTTATAATCCTCCATCTTTTCTGGCAAGCTTGAGCATTATATTGCAGTTTCACTGGCTGGGATGTGTTCTGTTGGGGTAGAATAAATAGCTGAAGGTAATTCTAACCCAACAATTTGCTTGTCAGTCAAGACTGTCTGATAGGAAGTGGACAGGAGGGGAAAAGATGAGAATAGAAGGAGGTGGGTATAGGCAGCATGAATCCAGGAATACCAGGAGCCACTGTTCCTGACTGCTTCACACCACCTATAGCAGAGCAGCATGTGCTCTGCTATAGGTATGTGTTCTATCTGCATTTCTAGATCTGCTTTTTAGATTATTTATGTCACGAACTAACCGGGATGACCAGAATGATGATCGCGCTATCTGTCACGAACTAACCGGGATGAACAGATAGCTTTAGCAGTTAGCCCTGTAGCGTGAATGGTAAACCCAAACGCGGATAAACACGAGCAGGCAGGATAATCACGCGATTTGCTATAAGGACTCTCACACTCAATGAGCACAGGAAAGACACAATCTAACCCTAGTCCTATAAACACACACTCAGTCTGAAAAGATAGCCAAGAAAGTGAGTACTCACATATACTGGAACGATTCCGAAAAGACATGGGCATAACTCAATGACAGAGCGATGTGCGGCGCCATCTTGTTTCCTTTTATGCTTTCAGGTTCGCGACCGTCTTACTTCCGGGTCCTAGTGCCGGTCGCGGCTGAGTGTGCATGACAATTTACTATTAAAATCATTTATATCAATCACTTTTTAATGGAATATTAAGAATATAACTTAATGATATACATATTAATTGAAAACATTGGGGAAATGTTTTGCCCTAATGTATATATTGTAGTCAATGTGACTACCTAAATTATACCATGGTATATAATGCAGAAAAGCTGATAAAAGTTTCCAGAGATCAAAGATTTCTGGCAACATGACATCATTGTTATTAAGTTAAATATTTTCCACTTAAAATACACTTAATCATACTGTGTGTGTGTGTGCGTGTTGTGCGCATTTATGCAAGCCTCATGTGAATATTGAAGCTAATGAGAGGTACTTGCAGTGAGTTTTTATTTATTTATTATTTTTACATTAATAATAAAACATAATACAGTGGGATGCATAAGTTTGGGCACCCTTGTTAACCTTCATGATTTTCCTGTATAAATCATTATATGGCTAGCGCGGTGGTGTAGTGGTTAGCATTGTCGCCTTGCACCTCCAGGGTCTGGGTTCGATTCCCCGAACAGGCTCGATTCCCGTCTCTGTGTGCATGGAGTTTGCATGTTCTCCCCGTGCTTGGTGGGTTTCCTCCGGGTACTCCGGTTTCCTCCCACAGTCCAAAGATATGCAGGTTAGGCTAATTGGCGTTCCTAAATTGCCCGTAGTGTGTGATTGGGTGTGTGAGTATGTGTGTGTGCCCTGCGATGGATTGGCACCCTGTCCAGGGTGTACCCTGCCTAGTGCCCGAAGTCTCCTGGGATAGGCTCCAGGTCCCCCGCGACCCTGAACACAGGATTAAGCGGTATAGAAGATTAATGAATGAATGAATGAAATCATTATATTAAACTGAAATTTTTCATCATATCATATAGGAGACATACAGTGATATTTGAGAAGTGAAACGAAGTTTATAGGATTTACAGAAAGTTTGCAATAATTGTTTAATTACCACATAAAGGAAATGAACTCAATATTTAGTAGGTCCTCCTTTTGCAGAAATAACAGCCTCTAAATGCTTCCAATAGCTTCCAATGAGAGTATGGATTATGGTTGAAGGTATTTTGGACCATTCCTCTTTACAAAACATCTCAAGTTCATTCAGGTTTGATGGCTTCCGAGCATGGACAGCTCTCTTTAACTCACACCACAGATTTCCAATGATATTCAGGTCTGGGGACTGAGATGGCCATTCCAGAACGTTGTACTTGTTCCTCTGCATGAATACCTTGGTAGATTTTGAGCAGTGTTTAGGGTCGTTGTCTTGTTGAAAGATCCATCCCCGGTGCAGCTTCAGCTTTGTCACTGATCCCTGGACATTGGTCTCCAGAATCTGCTAATATTGAGTGGAATTCATGTGTCGCTCAACTTTGACAAGATTCCCAGTTCCTGCACTGGCCACACAGCCCCACAGCATGATGGAACCACCACCATATTTTACTGTAGGTAGCAGGTGTTTTTCTTGGAATGCTGTGTTCTTTTTACTCTATGCATAACGCCTCTTGTTATGCCCAAATAACTAAATTTTAGTTTCATCAGTACAAAGCACCTTATTCCAAAATGAAGCTGGCAGGTCCAAATGTGCTTTAACATACCTTAACCGGCTCTGTTTGTGCAGAAAAGGCTTCGTCTGCATCACTCTCGCATACAGCATCTTCTTGTGTAAAGTGCGCTGAATAGTTGAACGATGCACAGTGACTCCGTCTGCAGCAAGATGATGTTGTAGGTCTTTGGTGCTGGTCTGTGGGCTGACTTTGACTGTTCTCACCAGTCGTCGCTTCTGTTTATCTGAGATTTTTCTTGGTCTGCCACTTCGAGCCTTAACTTGAACTGTGCCTGTGGTCTTCCATTTCCTCAATATGTTCCTAACTGTGAAAACAGACAGCTGAAATCTCTGAGACAGCTTTCTGTATCCTTCTCCTAAACCATGATGGTGAACAATCTTTGTTTTCAGGTCATTGGAGAGTTGTTTTGAGACCCCCATGTTGCTACTCTTCAGAGAATATTCAAAGAGGAGGGAAACTTACAATTGCCCCCTTTAAATTCTCTTTCTCATAATTGGCTTGACCTTACCAAGCCAATTTAAGTTCTAAAGCTTTTGGAATCAATAAAATGACAACAGTGCCCAAATTTATGCACCTGCCTAATTTTGTTTAAACAATTATTGCACATTTTCTGTAAATCCTATAAACTTCGTTTCACTTCTCAAATATCACTGTGTGTTTCTCCGATATAATATATTTAACTGAACTTTTTTTATTGTAACAACCAACGATTTATACAGGAAAATCGTGAAGATTAACAAGGGTGCCCAAACTTACGCATCCCACTGTATATATTTCTCCAAAAGCTGATGTGGGAGATTTTTATCTTCCACTTGTTAATGTTACTTTAATTAAAAATATTAACCCTTGGGAGTGTGAGGGTATTTTGGAGTCCTGAAGAGATTATGACATGTCCTGACATTTGTGTATTTTTCAGTTACGTATAAACATATAAATGGCTAAAGTCTGATATTTTTTTCAGCACAAACTGGGCAACTATAATATATGAGCAGCATGTATGTTCAACTTTGTATATTAGAGAAAAAAACAGTTATGCATGATTAAAAAAAAAAGTAACTGAAATAAGACCACAAAACACTTTCATGACATTTGTGTACAAGACTTTTTTTGTGACCTGGATCTTGTAGTGTAGAGGTTTTACTTCAAAATGATGTGACAATCATCTCACTCACTCATTTACAGAAAACAATACATTCATTTAAATTTTCTAAGACACTTTTTGTTTAGAAAGGCTGTATGCGAAGAGGCGTGAACGATCATGAAAAATGCTGATATTCAAACCAGAGAAGACAAAGACTTGCATAATGAGCTGTATAATTACCCCCTTTCAGTCAGGTATGGGACAGAGGAAAGTGTTACAAGAAAATAATTTGAGGACAGAAACATATTTCTTTGTTTATTTAGAATAACTCAAGATTCATTTGCAAAAATTCTAGGAACATTCAAAATAGGTGTTTAATATAAACTGTGTAAAACTGCAACACCCACAGTACAAAATAAAAACTGAAAAAAAAAGATGGACATTCAGGATAAAACAGGGCTAGATAAAAGAAATGTGCAAAAACATACATGCAGGGTGGCATTGGTGGCAGCAATGGCCAAGAAGTGTAGAAAAATCTTTCTGTATCACTTTATTGTTTTGTGCTATGCAGTGTAGTACTGTAATAGCTAATCAGAGAGATCAACCCCCATGCGCTGGTTGTACGCAGTCAATGGTGCAGGACATGGAAATGTCTTTGTAGGCCATGTACCTTGTGATTTCACCCTCATCTTCACCATGTCTACTGTATAAGCAGAATGGATGGTAAAACAGACAGATACTTCTCGTGTGTCCATCCACTTCACAAATACAGGTCCATCTGAACGGTGCTTGCATGTCCTGATGTGAGGTACTGGTGGAGTCAAGGGTGATGCAGACACATTCCTAAAAACAAATATATTTAAAAAATGTTAGCATATACTGTTTAGAGTAAATGGATGTACAATTAATAAAAATAGATGCACAATATATACAGAGTGGCCCAAAAAAAATCAATCCACACTTCAATATGATAAATATACACCTTTCTTCTGTAGGTCACATGACAACATCAATGATGATGATACACCTGACATTTTTAGAGGAAAGATAATACTACACACTGCTGCCATAATTCAATTAGAGTTTTAAAAAAGGCCATAGATAGCAATTGTGAAAGTGTGTATACATTGTTGTGCCCCTCTGAATTTGTTGATGGGCAATAGACCATGTAGTGCATCTCAAACATTTACACCAGAGACATTAGCAAACACCATCCATTGGACATGCTTTACACACATTTAACACATTCTAAACATTTACATCTAAGCAGGTATTTGTAAATACAAGCTAAACAAAGGGCATTATGTACATGTACACCATAGAAATATTCATAAACATCTCTTAGTTACATAAGGCAGTATTTTAGCCAACTGGAACTAGCTTGTTTGTGCTAAATAACATTACATATAGCAGTGTTATAAGCTAACCAAAACGAAGCCAAATATATATATATTAGCAACCTTAATCTAAAGCTATCCAAAACGAGGTGAAATACATTAGAACATTTATATACATCCGTAAACTCCACAAGACATTAGATTAGCCACCGGGAAAGTTTGCTACATAAGGCAGCATGTTAGCAGTGTTATCTACATACTACACTAAACTATGTAGATGGAAATAAGAGCCAATGTGTCACACAAACTGACAAAAGCTAGCTGAAGTGAGGAAAATATTTACTAATATTAGATTAATATTATCAGAATAAGAGTTATATAAGACTTAATAACTTACCTATTGTCATAGCAGTTTGCTTGGATGTCCTCTGCTGGATCTGTTCTCTCTTCTAAATGCGACAGAGTCACATAGTCTTCTTCTGAGGAAAATGTAATCTCTTCCTCACTGTCCAGAACATTCTGAAGCTTCCAGAACATTCTGTAGCGCGCACCATCTTCCAAACGTGCGGAAAACCTCACTGAATCTGTGTGTAAACTCTGTGTTTTCAGGCCTGTGTGTGTGTGTTTTTCGTGCCATTTCCCGGGGGCGTGGCCTTGTATGTAGATTACCCTGTGACTGTTTTCCATGTGAATGGCGAGTGGGCGTCCTGCCTCGGGTCATTAGCAGATAATGAAGTGCGACAGAAATTCTGTGCCTCTCCTTGGTTTCATACGGATTACATAAACGGAGAATATTAGTTTTCAATGTGACTTGCATCATTTTAAAGTAGACACTTTAAGCTTTCTCTAGATATATTTCTCATGTCTGTCTGTGCAGTATTCGCGGAGTTTAAATTAATTTTAGTGACGTGTTTCAAAAAGATTTTCGCGGAGACTGACACAGCTGAAAGCGCATCCTGTTTATTTTCTTTATTTTACAAAAGCACAATGTTTTGTGAATATTGTGAGTCTACATGAATAAAAGTATACCCTTAACAGATTCAAATGATGTACTACACTTATGTGTATGATCAAGCATGACGGAGCATTTTAAACGCTTTTCACGGTTACCAGAAAAAAAATGCACGTGTGCCTGTCGGCGGATCCGCCGACTCCTAACGGTTAAACAAACACTGTTTCTCTAGTCAAAAGAACCAAATAATGACTCAGGACTCTGCAGATCTGGATGAAGTAAACAGGATTTATTGCAGCAATAAAACCCAAGTGAGCTGCACTTACAATTATCTTTTGTAGGGATAGCCTATGAAATCAAAATCTCCTGGGTCTCCATTTATGCCTGACATTCCGAGTAAGATAGAGTCGGGAGTGATGTATTCTATGCAGACCTCTCTACTCTGCGTTCTTGAGTCTATGGTTCTTTCATTTGCTAGATTGGCTGCCATGTAAATAAAGGCTTGGAATTCACCCCACGTGAAAACACCATTGCCTCCCAAGTTATGAACGGCTCACAATACGAACAGCGGCCTCTCCCTCCAGCTCAGATCTCTGCAGCTTATCCAAGAACTTGTAGAGTTCTTCAAGAGCAGGTTTGGCCCCAATGAAATTCAAGCCTCGGTCGGACCACAGATTTCTTGGATGTCCCCTCAGCTGTAAATCTCTGGTAGGCTAGTAAGAAGCCTTCAGTAGATTGATCACTCACGACATCAGTGTGTATAGCTCTGGACGCCATGCAGCAGAAGACAATTCCCCAGACTTTAAGCCGTACTCTTTTCCTGACTTCATCTCTTACTTCATAAGGACCAAACAAGTCTAAGGTTGTGAATTCAAAGGGCGCGGTTGGTTTTGCTCTTTCAGGAGGAAGATCACACATAACTTGCTGGTACCTCTTTGCCCTTGCTTTTCTGCAAATCACAAAGCTGTCTACTATTTTCTTGGCAAGTCTCCGACCTTTAGTCACCCATGCCTTTTGTCTCATCCTGAGGAGAGAACCTGCTACCTCATTATGATTTGCATTGTGGGCTTCTCGGGCCAATAATGTGGACACCCATGCTCTGTCGGGTAATATCAGAACCCCGACCTTATCCTCATCAAAGATTTGGATTCTTCCACCACACACTAGGAGTCCTGAGGCTTCTTTGTATACAGTAAGCCTGTTTAGTGTAGTGTCAGGAAATGTCACACCTTCCTGTGCTGCTAGAAAGAGTCCTTTGAGCGCATTCTCTTGCTCTTCTGCGGTGAGCACAGCTTTTCTGGTTTCTCTTTTCGATGCAAGTTTCCGTTTTCCACCCTTTAAGTTCTGATTTCAAACCCCTAACCATTTTTTTATGGCTTGCCACACCCAACAAATGACTATATTGGTTAAGTTAATAAACCTTTTCATGTCCACTAGTAGGCTCGATTCCCATCTCTGTGTGCATGGAGTTTGCATGTTCTTCCCTGTGCTTGGTGGGTTTCCTCCGGGTACTCCGGTTTCCTCCCACAGTCCAAAGACATGCAGATTAGGCTAATTGGTGTTCCTAAATTGCCCGTAGTGTGTGATTGGGTGTGTGAGTGTGTGTATGTGTGTGGGCCCTGCGATGGATTGGCACCCTGTCCAGAGTGTACCCTGCCTAGTGCCCGAAGTCTCCTGGGATAGGCTCCAGGTCCCCCGCGACCTTGAACACAGGATTAAGCGGTATAGAAAATGAATGAATGAATGAATGTCCACTAGTTTTTTTTGATAACTAAGTCACCAGGTGTTCTCCTTGGTAGATTTTCCTCCAATCTTGATTTCTGTGGATTTTCATGGCTGCTTGGGTCAGGAATGACATCAGCGGAATCCCTCCTGTTTTTTGTACTCGGTTATCTCCCTCTTCTGTTGCCCTCAGTTTCTTCATTGTTTGAGCTCTTGTCAGAACAGCTGAGAACGTCTTCCTTTGGAGTTTATGAACTTTTTCCCTTGCATCAGTAGTAATCTCTGCAATAAGTAGTAATCTATTGTCTTCACTGACAGCCTAGTTGTGATTGCGTGTCTGTGTTAAACCAGCAAAATAAGAAAATGTTTAACTCACACAAATGGCAGAGTTTTAAATGAGATGTCCCTCCGTGTGTGATAATCCATATCGGATGGCGATCTCTACACTTACTGCTTCGATTAGAGTGCTCGCGCACGCCTCGCATTCCTTGAGAAGCTCCGAGCCACGGCGCATTGCTGGGGCTTAAAACACATGCATCCGGCAGGTGTACGAGAGACGAATATCACTCCTATCTCTCACGCCCTCGCCAGGTCGGGAAATTCCGCCATCCGCTCTCAAGCGCGCCCTGGCGCTTCTTGTGAATGGGCAAGGATAAACATCCTCTCTCGCTTCCGCGCAGATGGAAATAGCCTCCAAGCACTGGACATTAGACGGCAGGTTCTGTCGGGTGGCCGGGGGGTGGAGCCTCAACGACGCTCTCTCCCTTTTCTTAGCTCCATATGAGTTAACCCTTTCATGAAGTAAGCTGTATTCATCCCGTCTTTTCCTGCCATCGACTTATTTATTTGTTTAAATATAGTTGATGTGGAAGCGCGGGGTTATACGATGATGCCCAGATAGAAGAGACGCTTCCAGGCTATCTCTCTCCTGGGACATCATCCTCCATGAAAAGCTAATACTTCCTTTCAAGCTGTGTAGACTTTCATCTTCCCTGGAGGGAAAAGCTTTTCAGGCAGCAGGTCAGGTTGGTGCCTCATTGCACACCATGGCGATTTTGCAGGCCTACCAGGCTGACCTGCTGAGAGACTTGAGCACTGGCGGGGCTCTTCAAGATAGGTAGTTCTGGAATTACGCCTGGCCACAGTCTTGTTTCTTCATGCAACAAAGCAGATGGCTCATGCTATCGGCCATTTTATGGCTGCGATGGTTTCTCCCGAGAGGCACTTGTGGCTGAATCTCACGGGCATTAAGGATAAGGATCGTGCATTCCTCCTTGATGCCCCTATCTTGCCTTTTGGCCTGATTGGCGAGGTCGTTAACTCAGTCGCCACTAGGTTCATGAGGCGAAGTTATATGCACAAGCCTTCAGGAAATTCCCTCCCCGCCGTGCTCAAGAGTCGGGACTGTCGGCCACCCAGTCTCGACCAGGTCTGACTCTTGCGAGGTGTGAAACACACAAGGAGAGTGTTTCTAAGCCGGGCACCCCCGCATAAAGATTGGGTTGCGTCGCGCCGTGCTTCGCAATCCGCCTCAAAAGAGGTCAGACTGGCATATTGTCTTCTTCACAAAGAAGCCCTGAGGTTCATGTGCCCAGGACCATGGGGGTGCCCCCCCCAATGGGGAGAGGCAGATATAATTCCTTTCGAGAATGAAGTGTTCTCCCTGGCACCCCCAGGAGGTCGGTGTTCTTGCTCCATCACCACTGGTGTTTCGGGCAACACCAGTCTCCAATAAAGTGTTAGTTCTTTGTTTTTTTCATGCCATGTTTCAGGACGCCGAACATCTAACATCCCCCCGATTTAACCAAGCCACCGAGACTTTTGCCCCTTTCTGAAAAACTGGCAGCGTGGAAGCTACTGCCAAGTATATCTCCTTGGGTACTAAGCACTGTAGAGAGAAGCTACAGGATTCAGTTCTCACATGGTGATGTGAGAACTCCGCGTTTCAACGCGTTTCATGCAGACTTTAAAGAGTGTTAGAGGTGAAGAGAGTATCAGATAGGATGATGAGTCTTCTTCTTCTTTGTCTTTCGGCTGTTCCCTTTCAGGGGTCACCACAGCGAATCATCTGCCTCCATCTAACCCTATCCTCTGCATCCTCTTCTCTCACACCAACTAACTTCATGTCCTCCCTCACTGCATCCATAAATCTCCTCTTTGGTCTTCCTCTAGACCTCCTGCCTGGCAGTTCCAACCTCAGCATCCTTCTACCGATATATTCACAATCTCTCCTCTGAACATGTCCAAACCACCTCAATCTGGCCTCTCTGACTTTATCTCCAAAACATCTCACATGGGTTGTCCCTCTGATGAACTGATTCTTGATCCTATCCATCCTTGTCACTCCCAAAGAGAACCTCAACATCTTCAGCTCTGCTACCTCTAGCTCTGCCTCCTGTCTTTTCTTCAGTGCCACTGTCTCTAAGCCGTAGAGCATTGCTGGTCTCACCACTGTCCTGTAGAAACTGTGTCTGTTCCCCGAATACTGAGAAAAAAGAATAAATTTGTTAAATTTGCCCGAAACAATCTGATAACCAGAAAACCAGAAAAAGGCAAAATAAGTAGTCAAAATCCACCTCTAAAGTTTGGACTACTCAACATTAGATCCCTTGCGCCTAAAGCACTTATTGTTAATGAAATTATCTCAGATTATTGCCTTGACGCACTCTGTCTCACTGAAACCTGGCTTAAACCAAATGAATATTTTGGTCTGAATGAGTCTACTCCGTCAGGATATTTCTATAAGCACGAGCCCCGTCTAATTGGTCGCGGTGGTGGTGTCGCCACTATCTACAATGATGTACTCACTGTTACCCAGAAAATAAGGCCCAGGTTTAATTCATTTGAAGTGCTTATCATTAATGTTGCACAAAATGAAATACGTAATAAACCCTTGCTATATTTTACCCTGGCCACCGTGTACAGACCCCCGGGGCCATATGGCGATTTTCTTAAAGAATTTGGACATCTGCTATCAGACCTGTTGGTTAACTCTGACAAAGTGTTGATAGTAGGAGACTTTAACATTCATGTAGATGATGCTAACGACGCTTTAGCACTCACATTTATGGATTTACTAAATTCCTTTGGGGTTAAGCAAAATATAATTGGAGAAACTCACCGCTTTAATCATATGCTAGAACACAACAGCTTTCACAATTCAGCTTGCGCTTAGAAGGATGTACTGTTATTACCAGCTCAGCAGTAAAAGATCTGGGAGTAATATTAGACAGTAACTTGTCTTTTGAAAATCACATTTCAAATATCACAAAAACAGCCTTTTTCCATCTTCGAAATATTGCTAAACTTAGGAACATCTTATCTGTATCTGATGCAGAAAAACTAGTTCATGCATTCATGACCTCCAGACTGGACTATTGTAATGCATTACTAGGTGGTTGTCCTGCATCCTCAATAAACAAGCTTCAGTTAATCCAAAATGCAGCTGCCAGGGTTCTCACTAGATCCAGAAAATATGATCATATAACCCCAATATTATCATCCCTGAACTGGCTACCTGTTCAGTTTAGAATAAATTACAAAATAGTATTACTTACATACAAGGCCTTAAATGGTTTAGCTCCCACCTACCTAACCAGTCTTCTGATGCGCTACAATCCACCACGCGCCTTAAGATCACAAAGCTCCGGACTTCTGGTAGTTCCCAGAATTTCAAAATCTACAAAAGGGGGTAGGGCTTTTTCATATTTAGCTCCAAAGCTTTGGAATAGCCTTCCAGACAGTGTTCGGGGAGCAGACACGGTTTCTCAGTTCAAAGGTAGACTCAAGACGCATCTTTTTAATCTGGCATACACATAACTCATCCCAGTACTCATACTCCAGTACACCTATACCGAATGGCAACTACGCTAATTCTCCCCATCTGTTCTGTATTTCTCTACCCATCCCGAGGCATCGGGAGATTTTGCCAGCTTCAGTAGACAAAGGCCGACCCTGCGAGGTTCCTGAGGCATCCAGAGAAGGACCAGCTCCAGCTGGATTCAGCTTTATGATGGTCGGAGCTACACATGCTGTTCCTGTGCTTCCAGTGATCCAGACCTCATCTGCCCTCTGCACCTACTGACTCCTATGCTGAACTGGTCTTCATGTCAATTTAAATAATTTCTGTCATATTGAATTTTCACCTGCACAACACACAAGATGTTATATCATTTCTATCTGTTATCACCCAAATGAGGATGGGTTCCCTGTTGAGTCTGGTTCCTCTCAAGGTTTCTTCCTAATGCCATCTCAGGGAGTTTTTCCTTGCCACCGTCGCCGTCACCCTTGGCTTGCTCATCAGAGAAATTTCATTCATTCGTCTCACTATTATCTGCACATTTGTCTCACACATCCACACTTCCAATTATTTTCTTTTCTATAATTATTATTATTATTTGTTTTTATTTATTTATTTTCTATTATTATTTTATTTATTTATTTATTTATTTATTATTATTATTATTATTTTTTTTTTTTTTTCTTAAATTTCTTTAATTTTTGTGAAGCTGCTTTGAGACAATGACCATTGTTAAAAGCGCTATATAAATAAAATTGAATTGAATTGAATTGAAGTGTTGTTCCAACAGCTAGGTAGACTATGCTGGGTCTGCTGAACCGGTATCTCTTCCACAGATACTGTAGTCATCTGGGAAGGCAAGAGGGTTTACTCTGTCCCTAAAGACCCTTGGGGCTGGTGGTCTGAAAGCTCTTTCTAATATCCGTGCACCCTCATCCACAGGGTCTTCAATAAATGGACAGGCCATAATTACGTACTGGGGCTTCTCTGTTTCTCTTTCGTTCTGAATCTCCATGCAGGTGTTGGTCTCACTCAGTACTGCTTAAATAGGCCTGACCTTCATTAGGCAATTAAGCTGACATCTCGTTTTTTTTTTTTTTTTATTATTATTATTATTATTATTTTGGTAAATGTAATAAGGCTTTTTTGTGTAACTGTTCATATGAATTTATTAATTTCTGATTTTCTGTTTTCAGTCATTGCATTTCATGTTTGACCTTTTTTAATATGCTTACGATTTAATTTAAATTATTTTGGGGCTAATTCAAATGCTGAGACATGATTTTTATAGGCTTAATAATTTTTTATTACACAACATGATTAGTGAGAGCGTGGAAATTAAACTGACGGAACGATCTTTAGCGAATATGTTCCCACACGTCGGAGATTCTTTGAGACACCGCTTAAATAAGCGAGACAGTTAGCCTGCCCCGGACCAGGTTAATTTGCCAGCATAAGTTGCCGGGGTAACTGAGTTTGAACTTTTTAAAGTTTGATTTATGAAACCGAATCTACCAAAAATAAGCCTGACTAACTGAAATAAGCCTGGCTTATACTCTAATCTTGGTTTATGGAACAGCCCCCAGGTAAGCTGGAATAAAATTAGTAGCAGCATTACCTCCTGCTAGTAATTATTATGGTAGACAATATTAATTAAAAAGTAATGCTGCTACTGATTTTATTTCAGCTTACCTGTTCAGTTTTATTGCCATTCTTTTTAAAATATTGTCATTATAGATTTATATGTAGTTTGTCTTGATGTTCTTTCCTTTGTTTCTTTGTTTCACTAATATGACCCAATGTATATTCAGTGATACTTCAAATAATATGTTTAAATAGCATTGCTTTCCGTATTGTGTTATTTTTTTATACTAGTAACTGGTGTTAAAATACATCTCTACATTAATGAGCCAGTGTATTATGATGTGGGCTGCTGTGGGCCAGAAAGTCCAGGGCCACTTTTTGGTCCCAGTCTGCTATTGACTGAAAGTCTGAGGCATAAGAGCCTCAGATTGGGGAAGTGGTGAGAGGTTCTGAATGTATAGGGGGAGGGTGAAAAATTTGCATTTGAATGTTGTCTGGCATTGTAAAGCACACACAGGACGCAGCAGTGGAAAACTAACCAATGTTTTTTTTTATTTTGCTCAGCATACTATAGAAAAAACAGCAAACAAACAAAAAAAAACATCGTGCCTGGTATAGGTTTAATATTCAGTGCGCACCGTTTGTACATTTGTTATTTTACAACTATATAAGAACACTCAGAAATACGTTTTATTTGGGGATAAGTGACTGATGTGCCTAACATCTTTCAGCTGAGCCTCGTTTCACTGAATAATCCACCAGAATAATAACACACACACACACACACACACAGAGTCGTCACTCCCCTAAATTTAAAGAATACAAACTGGTTGCGTGCGAGTTTGCTGTTTTTCCTATAGTATGCTGAAGCAAAATCAAAATAAAACATTTTATTTTGTTTTATTTTTATTTAGCTATAATTAAAATAAAAAAAACATTGGTTAGTTTTCGTTTAGAAAGACTGTTTGTATCTGATTATTTGTATTATTAAAGAACAAAAGCACAAATAACAACACAAGGGCTTGTAAGAAACATTTTTATTATTTTGACAAGAGTTAAATTTGTAACAGTAGAAGGCATCCCAATTTAAATATATAAATAACCAAAAAGCAAATTGAGTAAACTATCAGAATAAAAAAAATAGAATGAATCATTATTAAAGAAAATTATAATGACCATAACTGAGCCCACTGCATTTGATTATTTATAATAACGCAAAAACACGAGTGCTGATGATTTACAAATACAATATTTGTTAATTTAATATAAAGCCGGTATTGTTATCCTCCTTTTTATTTTCCTACGTAGTCTAATAAAGTTTTCCAGAGCGCGGAGAAGTTTTGTTGTACTAAATAATATTTAAGACTGTTATAATAATTGCATGTGTATTCTATATGTTTTCAACTTGGTGTTATTTGATCTTATTGGTTTAGAAATTTATATTTCAATAAATAGTAAACTTGGCCGATTTCGTTCGAATTTTTTGACAAGTGGGGCTTGAAAATTCTCCCACTGCCTTAAGTGGGGAATAACAGAAAATGTTTGAGAACCACTGCTGCGTCCTGTGTGTGCTTTACAATGCCAGACAACATTCAAATGCAAATTTTTCACCCTCCCCCTATACATTCAGGACCTCTCACGACTTCCCCAATCTGAGGCTCTTATGCCTCAGACTTTCAGTCAGGGGCGGACTGGGACCAAAAAGTGGCCCTGGACTTTCTCGCCCACAGCAGCCCACATCATAATACACTGGCTCATTAATGTAGAGATATATTTTAACACAAGTTACTAGTATAAAAAAAATAACACAATACGGAAAGCAATGCTATTTAAACATATTATTTGAAGTATCACTGAACATACATTGGGTCATATTAGTGAAACAAAGAAACAAAGGAAAGAACATCAAGACAAACTACATATAAATCTATGAAGACAATATTTTAAAAAGAATGGCAATAAAACTGAACAGGAAAGCTGAAATAAAATCAGTAGCAGCATTACTTTTTAATTAATATTGTCTACCATAATAATTACTAGCAGGAGGTAATGCTGCTACTAATTTTATTCCAGCTTACCTGTTCAGTTTGATTGTGATTCTTTTCACTTGGCTCTGGTAGATCAGGGGAGACGTGTTGGTCATCATCAGCAGACACTGGTTCATCATCACTGACCTGCTGCACTTACAGTTTACACTGATGAGTGGTAGATCTTACACTGCATCACGATGATACCCCCTGCCAAATGTTCATGATATCTCACAAACAAAAAGGCAAATTTGTCTTTTCCTCATAAAGTGTTTAGGTCAAATTCCACCCATACAAGTGTGACAAATATGCAAAGAAAAAAATCAGGAAGGAGCAACTACTTTTCCATGGCACTGCACATGTAGTCAGATTGTTCCACTAGGATGAAACTGTGCCAGGTGGAGTTAAAGCACTTTTAAAATCACACTAAATTTACACTGATCTGAATAACTTTGAATAATGAATTTATTGTTCTTTCCTTTCTTTTTTTTTTTTTTTTTACAAATATGACCCAATATATGTTCAGTGATACTTTTTATTTACATTTTTGTTTGTTATATTTCTATACTTGTATGTGGTTTTAAAAAAATAATCTCCACTTTAATGAGCCAGTGTATTCTTCTTCCTCTTTTTAAAAGGCAGAATCTGTTCATTTGAAGCATTTCACTGCATTTACCTCTAAAGCTTTTTCTTATTTTCGTGTACTTTTCAGCTCCACCTTTTCTTCTTCCTCCATTTCATTCATTGAAATTATTAATTTGCTCAAACAACTTCGCTGCTTGGAGGGATATATAGAGGGAGCGAAACATGCGCATGCACAGTAACAAACACAGTTAGCTTCTCCGCTTTGTTTTTGATGTTGCTGGCGGCAGTGTAACAGCCCGTTAATTCATGTAATAATAAGATGGACAAACTTGTCGATGTCCGTTCTTTATTTTGCTGCATATTGTCAGGTTATAGTACAAACTTTCAGGTAGATCCTGCTATTAAATCAAACTAAAAACGAGTGAAAAGAATACAAAACTCAGACTCTATATCCCAGATACTCATCTCGCGTCCAACTTCACACACACCGGACCACATTACCCACAATGCATCTCCCGCACTGGACTACACTCCCGTAAACAGCTGTCGTAAAATCAACCTCTCTCTCTCTCCTGCAACAACACGCTCTTTGTCGGCAGCGCCCGCGCACTCCTCCATATGATTAGGAAAGAGATGCAATATTATGGTTTCATAATAGAAAAGAAATACCTTTTATTTGGGGTTAAGTGACTGATGTGCCTAACATCTTTCAGCTGAGCCTCGTTTCACTGAATAATCCACCACACACAATCAGTATAATGACACACACACACAGAGTCGTCACTCCCCTAAATTTAAAGAATACAAACTGGTTGCGTGCGAGTTTGCTGTTTTTCCTATAGTATGCTGAAGCAAAATCAAAATAAAACATTTTATTTTGTTTTATTTTTATTTTGCTATAATTAAAATAAAAAAATTTAAAACAGTATCACGCAGGGATCGAACCCGGGTCACCCGCGTGAAACGCCGCGGACTTACGCTCACTCCGTAGGCTCCCTGAATAGGTGGGAAAGGGATGGAGCTACGTATTCGTGCCGGCAGGAAAAAAAAAAACTAAACAGATCTAACAGATGAGGACTCAGATTAATGTGCAAAAAATATATAATAAAACTATATAAGTCTACATAGCCTTTATAAGACTCTACCTTAAGCGCACTTAAAACATTTTATTTAGTTTTAAAATAAAACAATTTCAAAACATCATCACTCAGGATTCAAACCGGCACTTTGTAGATCTCTGGCCAAGTGCTCTAACCGCTACACCAAGCAGGCACTTAGAGATAATGCACACCAGAGACGTTAATAAGCCACTCGACTTCTTTGAAAGCAAGCTCTAGATAAGTGACGAAGTAAGCCTGTTATAATAATAACTTGGTGTTATTTGATCTTATTGGTTTAGAAATTTATATTTAAATAAATAGTAAACTTGGCCGATTTTGTTATAATTTTGTTTGATGAGTGGTGCTTGAAAATTCTCTTGAAAAATATGGTCATTTATTTCAGTTAATTTTTTTTTACTCATTATTGTACAGTACACATCAATAGCTCTGGTTCAGATTTTTCATGTTTGTTGTGGAAATTACCATCACTGTTGTATTTACTGCGATGAATGAAAATGTCACTTTGCACCACCTGGTGGCCATTTTACGAATGACTTTGAAATGCAACTGATTTATTTTGGCTGCTGTTCCCTTTAAACCGCGGTATGCGCGGCGGGATGGTTATTCCGATTGAGTAACCACTGTATATTAGATCCTACAGATGTCGCCATTAAAAACGCACGTTTCGAGAAAAGGGATCCCGTAACTTGCCGCGGCTTTGCGCGGCTGCGTGCGGGAAGCTGTGAACATGCCCTTCATTACCTGTAGGGGGCAGTCGTGTTTCAGTCTGAAGTATTGTGTGTCTACTGAAGCCGAAAATGTGTGCAAATTAAACCGCGCATGCGTGTTTGGAGACGCTGTGCCCGCGCTGTGGATCAGTCGGTTGGGAATCATCACGGAGGTACAACACGGCGTGGCTGCAGCTGGAGTTTGTCGTGTTCGAGGTAAGTTTAGCTTTCTTTTTTGGATGTGATTCTCGCTTTCATGACTCCCAATTAATGTTCATCTTAATCTCAGGACGTACAATTAGCAATATTTCAGTTTTTAATGGTGTGGAGATTCACAAAACACCGTTTTCGTGTAAAAACTTGAACCTACGGAGCCCCCCAGGGGTCCTGTGGTAAATAAATAAATAAATAAATAAAATAATAACGAACCGAGCGCGCGGATTAATACACCGAGATGTGTGTTTCTTACCCCCACACCTCGTCAAAACAGCGTGTTCAGACAAAGGCTCGTCGGTGAGATGCCATTTCTGAACAAACTGAGTCATGTGTGTTAAAGCATTAAATGGTAAAAGAGCACTAGCAATAAACGTTTTTTTTCTGAAGCCGAACTTTATTAATGAGTTACGAGTAAAGAACCTGTACATATGTTCATACATTATTGACAGCAGCTCTAATTTGTCTAAATCGCATTGCAGACACTAAAAATAAGTCGAGTCATCCTGTGACCTTGCATGCTTAATCTTTCCACACATGATTCTTGCTTCTCACTTTTTCCTTAATCCCTCGCTGATCTATCTTGTATTTTTCTAACAGTGTCAGAAACTTTGTGTTAGTAGCACTGCTTGACATGCTTGATGCCTTCCTCTTTTGTAATTTGCTTTGGATAACGGCAACCTTACAAAAGATGAAGAAATGCCTAAATGTAGTTGTACGAATAAAAGATTATGTAATGATACAATGTAAATATTTTCACAGAAACAAAGCGTAAAGATGAGACATGAATCTGAAGAGGATCTCTTTGATGATTGCCTGGTAAAGCATTGTTTTCTTATTAATTATACAATATATTAATACCTTGAATATAGTGTTTGTTGTATTGGACAGAAGCATATAAATGCAAATGAATATATAAATCCGAGTAATTATTGAACGAATTTTCATGTTTGGACTAACCCTTTAAATACAAACTCAGCATTCATCATAGGATTTCCTGACACTGTAAAGGTGCAGAGTAATCTATGGAGTGTAGCCATCTCATGCCATGTTTTACAATGTTTTAGTGATGCAAGATTATTGCTAAAGCAATTTAACCCAAGTTTAACAATCTGAAGTATATGAAGTGATGGTCATTTTTTATTATCAATTATTTTTATTATTATTTTTTTCTCTGTGAAATGAAGTCAGCACAGGTTGAAGCAATTCAGATTTTTTTTTTTTGTTTCTCAAAATAAATTATTTATTTTCTTGTACATTTTATGCAGGGGGACAGACGAATTGATGCCAGTATGCACCTTCTTAAAATCCTTGTCGTCTGTGCTGTTGAAGGGGAAGAACCGGTTGGTGTATCCATAATCCTTGAAGGAGAGGAAATTTTGCAAGAATGTGGCAATAGCTCCGAGCGCTGCGCTACACATTTGAGCTATTTTCAGAAAGTTCTTCTAGAACTTGATGGGATTAAGCTATCACCAAAAGTGCAAGCTTTAAAGAGGAAGTTATCTTAAAACATTTGATTTGGCTTGACTACAAGTCTTTACATGTTGTGTTTACATGTTCAGCTTAATGTTTTAATGCGTTATGGTTTCAATGGCATACTTTTAAGTGCACTAGTCCAGAGTGCTGATTTGAATGTTGCAACTTCACTGCTTCCGAGGGCTATTAAGTTTTAACGTTTATTCTACAGTTTGTTTAATGTATTTTCTGCTGTATTTTATTTCTAAATGAATGCTGTATTTTATTTATTTATTATTATTTTACACAATTTTGTTTAAAACAAGTATTTCAGGCCCTGGTGCCGTGCAGTTTTTTCTATGGATGCAAAATTTTGCTGAATGCACTTTTATTAAAAAGACAACTTGGATCTAGACTGTGAATGTCACAAATATTTGGTAATGTTGGTGAATAAACTGTTTAATTATATTTTAGTTGTGTGATTTATGAAAGATATAGATGAAATAATTACTTAAGTTTCTTTCCAAAACATAAATTAGCAATGTTTACATTATTATAGGGAGTAATATAAATTGATAAAACCAAGTTAAGGGAAAATCTCACAAAACAAAATGATAGTAATTTCATAAAATTAAGGTTCCTGCTGATACAATAATGAATTAACTTTACTTGATTATTTTAAATAAATCTAATTTGTGCATTAAATATAATTATGTAACTTTTACTTGATTTCTTTTATTGTTAATTTAATTAAGTAAATTTTACCTGACAATTACGGGTGAGTTTTACTTAGGCTGAATCACAATTCTACACAATTTCTTCCCCTTGTCCCTTGAAACGAAGTGGAAAGGGGAAGGGTATAAATATTTCCCCTAAGAAATGGGACACCACTACAACACTGTTATACGTCATCATACGTTGTCGCTGGTTCCTAATGTTACGTCAGAGGACATGCGCCGATGTTTATCACACATTCCAATAAGAGAGATTACTCACTCGCAAAGGTTTTTTGCGCCGTATTTCGATTTTTTAAAAAGTTGCTCATTTTCACCACGAACACGGATGAGTCTTCGGGTTTCCTCAGCCGTCCATATACAGAATATAAATTACAAAACGGTGGTCACGTTGCAATAAATAAGAATAGTGTAAGCACCATTCATTTACATGTACACATATGGCTGTAAGCAAAACAAACAATGCGTTATCAAATGCTCGGCAAACTGCCGTGCTACTGAACTTTCATATTTGTTTGTAGCATGCAGTAAAGTGTATGTGACATAAAAATATATATTTGTAATATTGTGCAATATGTGCTATCCGCTAGCAAACTTTAGCGATTTTTTTTGCAAACGTTTCTTTACAGAACATCACCATAAACACAAACACAAGACTAAAGGTAATATACATATAATGAAAACTTGTCATAAAAATCTTTATTAATGGCAGAAATTACTTAACATTTATAGGTCTGCTTGCTTGAGTGAGCAGCCATGTTGAAAACTTCGCTTAGCCCTTCGTTTGAAGTGAGGTCCTGAAAAATCTTCGTTTGGAGGGCTATCTGGCCCTTCCCCTCCCCCTACACCGCCAACCAAAAGAGAAATGAGACACCACTACCCCTGCACGTGAACTCGCCAAATGGAAGGGTAGGGGGAAGGGGTAGAAATGGTATTCAGCCTTAATATTGGAGCAATAAAATTTACTTAAAATCTGTGTCCAAATTGTTATGAGGATTTTATCAAGTAAATCTTACAAGTTCTTTTTTTCAGTGCATGGGTGAACACGATGTTTTAAGAATTTAATTATATATATATATATATATATATATATATATATATATTTATTGTGTGTGTGTGTGTGTGTGTGTGTGAGACCGGTGCAACTCACACGTCCTATTCCATTGTCACTCATACTGCCGTAGTTTTTAGAGCCCTAAAAAAGCATTCGCTAGTAAATAAGTAAATAAAAGAGAAATGAATAAATAGTTTTAAATTATATATATACAGGGGCGTAGATTTAGGGTGGACGGAGGGGATGTGTCCCCACCAATATCCTCCAACCATTGAAATGTCCCCACCAATAATTTAATCCACTTTTTTTTTTTAATCGTTCTGTCAACATTAACCTAGACACGCAGAAAGGGATAAATCACGTTCTCTCCTTGAGTCCTCCCGCCCCCAAAACACATATGAACACTTTGATTGTGCCTTTCCCTTCTATCATGTGATAGACTATGGCTGCGTTCAGATACAAGCAGCACCAAATGCAGTGGACTCACATTCATTACAGCAGGGCAGATTATAGTCTGTGAATACGGACTTAAAACTAACAGCAGATTAAACAGCTAAATGTAAAAGTATAAATATGATCCCTGTCAGTCTCCTAATCTAATGACTGTTTGTCAGAAATCAGTATTGTGAAAGAAATTGATAAGCTAATATACTAATATTGCCATATGGCTAGAATTTTGTTGACACCAATAGACAATCCACTTCAGAAAAATAGTTTTTAAAATGCATTCACTTACTTGGCGAACATTAATGATTTGATTCGAGGTTTGCACACTAAGACTCAGAAAAAGTGAAATAAAATGATTGCTGTTTAAATTGCATGTGTTTATCCTGTTTTGTCAGGTGACAGAACCTAAACACCTGTGCTGTATATCAGACAGCGATGGAGAGAGTGTAGGTTACACACAGGTGCTCACTATTTAGTCATTAGCACTCATCAGGTAATGTCTATGGGCAACTGACTGCACTCAGACCAAAGGGGGCTGAATAATTACACACACCCCACTTTTCAGTTATTTATTTGTAAAAAAAAATGTTTGAAATAATGTATGATTTTCGTTCCACTTCTCGCGTGTACACCACTTTGTATTGGTCTTTCACGTGGAATTCCAATAAAATTGATTCATGTTTGTGGCTGTAATGTGACAAAATGTGGAAAAGTTCACGGGGGGGGGGGGGGGGCGAATACTTTTGCAAGCCACTGTAGTTGTCCTGAGATTTAACATTGTTACCAATAATAGACTGAGGCATTCTCTGTCCATGCTCATAAGGAATCCCTCAATGTTTTTCAATTAGGGGACAGAAGCAGATCAGCCATGTTGTAGTTCAGGTGAAGAGGCGAGGTCACAGGAGGTCAATCTGAATGTTGATTATATATATAACATATAATATGTGTGCGTGTATTATACATGTTGATTATACTAATATTTAGCATTATGAGGAGTGATAGGCTGAGGATGTAAGTGATTCATTAGTGTTTTTGGCAAAAGTTTAGAACTGACATTTCACTTTTTTGTCACGCTATTTCATCAGGTGGCAATGCTGTCCGGTCCTAGTGCAGTCAGAGGGGAAGAGTTAGGGTCAAAGCCATTGTTCACCCCCAAAAAAACTTTACTCACTATTTACTCCTTAAGTGGTTCCAAACTTTAATGATTTTCTTTATTTTGTTGAATACAAAATAAGATATTGGGGAAAAAAGCTGAAAACATTGACTTCCGTAGCAGGAAAAACAAATACTATGTAAATCAATGATTACAGGTTTTCAGCATTCTACAAAATATCATCTTTAGTGTTTATCAGAAGAAAAAAAGAACAGCCTGGACAATATTGATGTCAAACAAATATGCCAGCAGTTTATTTTTGTTAACAAGAGGCGAAGGCATGTTTTCGTCTCCTTCATATAGGAGCAATAGGCATTGAGCTGTTGTGTGGTACTCTACCTAGTAGTTCATGTTTAGATGTAATCTACTTTTATATATATACAGATGATTGAGATCCTGTCCAGGGTGTACCCCGCCTAGTGCCCGAAGTCTCCTGGGATAGGCTCCAGGTCCCCCGTGACCCTGAACACAGGATTAAGCGGTATAGAAGATGAATGAATGAATGAATGATTGAGATGTTTCATTTGCACTAGGGCTCAATAAAGCATAGTTTTTATTTTATTAAAGACTATCTTTTTGTCAGTTATGAAACATTCCTTTAACTTTACACTATTCCTTAATTTAACTTAATGAATTGCATTTCGAGTGGATTAATATCAATCGAAGCATGGCTAGTATTAATGTAAAGTGATTTCGCACCATATTAAGAAAAACATGTATTCAGTGGACATAGTTGGGGTGGGAGGTTGGTAGGTGCATGGGGCAGGGGGTTGGGGGTTGGTGGGTGGAAAAGGGGATTGGGGGATGGGGTATAAAATAATAAAATTTATTTATTATTTTATATATAATTATTCTATATATAGTTTTTTTTTTGTTTTTTTTTGTTAAATTTCTTAAATTTTTGTGAAGCTGCTTTGAGACAATGACCATTGTTAAAAGCGCTATATAAATAAAATTGAATTGAATTGAATTGAATTGAATAAGTTGGCGTCATAGGTAGCAAACCTACGCCCTTGTGTGTGTGTGTGTGTGAATATATATATATATATATATATATATATATATATATATATATATATATATATATATATATATATGGAAATATAATTAATATTTTCGTGTTTAATTACAAAAAATAAACATTCTAATGGTCAGTGATTTTTGCAGACATTTACACTATTTTTGAGAACTATTAAGTTCTCCTTCAACGTGTCATAGCCGATAACTGCCCCTTTGATCTGCTGGGTACGGCGGGGTGTCAACTGCTGATCAGTGTGTGTAAAGTACGCTACTTTACACTGATCAGCCGTCGACGCCCCGCCATACCCAGCACATCAAAGGGGCACACACATAAACTCTCCGTACACACACATAAACTCTCCGTACACACACACACACGATTTATAGATAAAATGCAGACATAAACACGCCACCCCCCCCTCCCCAGGAATACAACAAACACAAATATATAGACTACAGTACTCGCTCCGTGCGCGCTCCGATGTGAGCCGATTTATTCAAGTCATAATTAGAGAATAGAGAGATTAATAACAGAGGAAGACGAAAGAGGAGATTTATGGATGCAGTGAGAGAGGACATGAAGTTAGTTGGTGTGAGAGAAGAGGATGCAGAGGATAGGGTTAGATAGAGGCAGATGATTCGCTGTGGCGACCCCTGAAAGGGAACAGCCGAAAGACAAAGAAGAAGAGATTAATAACAGAGAAAGCATAATAAGATGTCTATACAGTAAATAAAAAGAAAAGTATCAAATCCAACTATTAAAGTCTGATTTTATTGCTATCATTAACCATTTATGTTATATATTTATTTATTTTATATTATTTTATTTTACATTATGTTTTATATATTATATTTACACAATGCTTGCTCTGAAGTACTTTATCTAAAAGCCAGACTGACCAAGTTTCTAATTCACTGCTGAAGTAGTTAAATATGCTTATTCTGTAGATACGTATATAGGTTACATTTTAAAAGTACAATCGCAAGTAAATTACAAACTGAATGTAATGTAAAATATGAATAAACCAGTATTAGACACAGATATACGATATGGTAGTATATACAATGAAAAAGCTATTTACACGAGTGCTCAAATGTAAAGCAAACGCAATTATTAATTTATTGTGTATATTTAACTTCATTCAGCCATTTAAGTTATAGGAAGAATAACGTTCCTAACCCACTATTATTTTAATCTTAAATAAAGTTGGCCTAATAAAATATTGTTTCCAATGCTGAAGCAAACATGATTTTGTTTTAGTCTATTCGCTGAATACAACGCGACCCACATCACCTCTTGGTGAAGACCCACAGAAACCGTTACTGTAATCCCCCTTCTCACCTACAGTATCCTTCGTGTGAAGTTATCAAACCGGTTTCGCTGATGGGGTAATTCTGCTTCAAGCACTTTCCGATGCTGTTGCTAGGAAATTCCACCCCACAGCCCACAACAACAAGCAAATAAGAGACATAATTAACGAACTTCTTAGAAAGAAAAGATTGAGTTTTCCTCTTTTCTAAAAAAAATAATAATTAATGTATACTCTTACTTTTGTAAAGATTTTGAGTGACCATTTGCCATATACAGTACTGCCTGCTTTATTATAAATTTAATAAAACTTTATTGCAACTAAATTGTGTGTGTGTGCCTTATTGAATATTTAATAATGCTTCCGGAACATTGTTGTCCATACGTTTTACAGTATGTACAGTATATTGAAAACAGTGAAGCATAAAACACAAACCGAAAGGACAAATTAAGGAATGTACGAAACATTAACACCTTTACCGTGTTCAAATAAATACTGTAGAGTTACTGCATTATGTTTCAAGACATCCTTAATTAAAAAAAAAATTCCCTAATTATATGTCCACAAATACTTTGACAACATACACTTATCAACTTATCCACATAAACTTATCCACACAAACTCTCCGTGCACGCACACACAATCTCTAAAAAATTAATATTAATAACATACATATACAAATAAACAAAAATATAAACGTCTATATTGAAGTCTACGGTGAACGCAGAGTCGGCTAAGCAGACGTGATGACGCGCGTGCCCTCACCTCTGTTACGGCTGCCTACAGTATTTGGCCAAAAGAATTATAATAATTGAACGATATGCCTGGTCCTGGAAAGAGACATCAACAGTCCGGCGCTGAGAAACGAAAGAACCGAAAGAAAAAAAGGCCTAAGATGAAGCCCGTGCATCAATTCCAGAAATAAATGAGTTGGCTATATTACTTAATGTAAATATTCTACTAAATCTAACCTGAAATTATAAACTTCATACTGTATAAACCACTTTTGAATGGTTGAGCAAATTACCTTTTTTTAAGTTGCATCAAAAAGATTTAAGGCATTCATAATTTAAATATAATAGCATAAAAAACTTAATTACATATTGATTTACACTCAAAACACATTTCTTTATATAAACATTTAT
The DNA here is from genome assembly GCA_030522415.1 of Channallabes apus. Taxonomy (NCBI): domain Eukaryota; kingdom Metazoa; phylum Chordata; class Actinopteri; order Siluriformes; family Clariidae; genus Channallabes; species Channallabes apus. Next base: position 23,157,380 of record CM060110.1, read on the forward strand.
TGTGGAATGAACATATTTTCATCCAAAATGTTAACAATAAGATTTTTTTTTTTCAAAATGTATAAACACCAACAGTCATTCAACACTGTTAACTGAATTTGAAATTGAGAGGAAAAAAAAAGATGTCTGCATTTATCCACAAATTTAATTTTGCAATGGGTACATTTTGTCCTTGTCAAACCTGCTGAAGAAGAACCCAACTAAATACACTGCGACTAAAATAAATTACTCCATAAATGTATTTGTGTGCCCTGCGATGGATTGGCACCCTGTCCAGGGTGTACCCCACCTAGTGCCCGAAGTCTCCTGGGATAGGCTCCTGGTCCACCGCGACCCTGAACACAGGATTAAGCGGTATAGAAAATGAATGAATGAATAAAATTACAAATAGTAACACTCAACTTTGCAACATACATTTATTAATTGGACTGAAAAGAAAATTAGAAAATGTTCCCGGAACAAAATCAGCAGAGGTAAAACAACACGGAACATTCATGTGCGACTGATGGAAACTCAATAAGTCACAATCCCGATTTCCTGTGAAGTTCTGCCTGAGCTTCATCTTTCTGAACAACCTAATAAAAGAAAGGACATTTGTTAGACAAGTTGCTCTATTTGGCAAAACAGTGTCTGATGTATGCATGTAAAATCACTTAATGCTCCCTATGAGTGAAAAAAACACCTAGGATTATGGTGCAGCATGATAAATGTAATTAGCTCAATGAATACGCCAAAATAACTGACATACATATACACACATTATGTATTAATGATAAAGTTTATCATTTTAAGTATTAATTTCAGGAGGTAATCACCTCCAGGCTCTAGGGACATAAAAACAAACATAGTATTGTTGGTTATGTTAGGCTTGTAAAGCATGAAAAAATGAACATGGCAGACATTGAAACCTGTATTCAGACAGCATACACTAACCTGTGAACAAGTTAAACTAAAGTTTTATTCTGCTAGTTATGTTTTAATTTAGTGCATCACAGCCAACTTGATGTGGATGCCTTGCTCAGGTCCTGTGGCTTCCATTCACAAGATTACATTTGACACCAAGCTAATTTCTGCTTTTTGGAGCGAGTACATACCAGATCAAGAACTTGAAGATGAAGATTATATCTCTGGTCTTCTCTCTGACGGGTTCCTCCCCAGTTTCTGATGATCTCAATTAGTTTGTAGTGTTGCTTGTCCAAGGAAACCAGTAATCTTGCTTGAAGTGGAGCAGATATAATTCTCAGAAACTCATTACTGATCTTAAAAAAAAAAAAGGTAAAAACAAAAATTGGACTGGCTCAAGTTCTTATGTTAGCAAATCTTAATTACAGTGTGTATAAAGTATAGAAAGCAGTATGGGTAAAATAATGCCCTTTCAGAAAAGCTAACAGACCTGTAAACACAAAAGTGCATCAAGATTATGTTTACTTTTAAAGTTATTTCATGATATCGTAATGGCTAAAATGTACTTGAAGTAACGTTAAATCAACATGTCAAATTTATGCCAATATTTATATACTGATACGGTTAAAAACGTGTCATAAAGTGTGACCAGTATGTCAGGAACATGTGCTAAAGCCCCGTTTCATACGAGGGAATATAGTTTTAGTGATATTACATTACTTACACATTAGCAAATCCAGAAGGTTTTAAGAATAACTATAAATACACTACAAACAGCACTCACTCCAAATTAGCTTGTTCTATGTTTACGTCACTTTCCTATTAATTTTTACATCGTTAACCAACGGTACTTAAATATAATTATTTTCATGTTATTCGGCGCTGCTGACTTACTGTAGAAACTCCGGTGTTTTTGAAAATCACCACGTTAGTTAGCTAATGCTAATGCAGGTAATATAGGTGGTTTTAGCTACAGTAGCAAACACGGACACAAAACTCAATCTACAAAGTAGTTGTTCCTGACATAAATCATGAATTTGCTCATATAAGAGATACATTTAACATAGAAATGACACGAGTTTGCTTTCTTACCTGGTTTAAAGGAGTTTTCTTTGAGAAACTCCGCCCGCAGCAGAAGGTGATTCAGTCCGTGATAATGCTGCGTCATGAGGTCATGTGACACGGCGAACTTTGGTTTGAAGCAGAAATGTCCTTTGTGAATGGATTAGATTTAAGTTTAATCAGGGGCTTTAACTAACAGTAACTGAAATACAGGTTCTGATATCCTTCCTTACTTGTTTCAACGTCATGCTCCGGTTTGAGGCGGAAATAAAATTATAGCGGCAAAACTATGGTCTAAAGACTGCGCATGCGCAAATCACACTCAACCTAATAAGAGTACCTTGATCAAAATGAAATATTTCACTGCTGTAAACAGAATTATACTAAAGTAAAAAAAAAAAAAAAGATTCACCCATAAGCATAAATTAGACACTTTAGTTAAAAAGAGCAAATTATTTTTTTTACTAATGGAATCAGGAAAAAAAACACATTAAACGAACGATAGCTAGGTTTACTTTTTTCAGAGGATCCCTCAATAATTTCTGTCTCCTTTGCCTGTGTTTGATAATGTGAAGCACATATACACTCATTCATCATGAAAGATCTATTATAAAACAAAATAAAATTCATGTTCGCTTCAGCACTGTTCATCCGCGTCGTTACATTCATTGTTGTACTTGGTCCGGCTTTTAGATAAAGTCCTTCCATGCGCCATCTGGCGGATATTCAGTGAAGCGCAACACATTTGTTTAAAATTCCCGAATGTTGCCTCCAGCAAATCGCGGCACGCGGTGCGCTAAATTGCGGCATCCCGCGGGAAAACACGCGCAGTCTTAAAGGCGACATCTGTATACGACACATTTTCTTAAACAGATAGTACCAGTAATAACAGAACCGCTGTTGAGAATAATTAATTCCTCACTCTGCATTGGTTATGTTCCAAAATCTTTTAAATTAGCAGTTATAAAACCTAAGAAACCTGACCTCGACACCTGTCAGCTGTCCAATTACAGGCCAAAATCAAACCTCCCCGCTATCGCTAAGATTCTGGAAAAGATAGTAGCGGAGCAGCTATGCTCATATCTACATAGAAATGGCATACATGAACTGTATCAGTCAGGATTTAGGCCTCATCACAGCACAGAAACAGCACTCGTTAGAGTCGCTGTTAAATAACTCGCGCCGCTAAATAAGCAATGACCTCCTATTGGCCTCTGATCAGGGTTGTGTAACTATGCTTGTATTACTCGACCTCAGTGCAGCTTTTGACACCATTGATCATGCTATTCTTCTTCACAGATTAGAAAATGTAGTAGGAATTAAGGGTACAGCCCTCTCCTGGCTCAGATCCTATTTGACCAATCGTTATCAGTATGTAGACTTAAATGGTGATTATTCTGCATGTTCTCTAGTGGAGTTTGGCCTTCCCCTGGGCTCAGTTTTAAGCCCACTGCTTTTTTCCCTTTACATGCTTCCTCTGGGCAACATAATCCGTAAGCATGGTATTAGTTTTCATTGTTATGCTGACAACACACAGTTATATGTCTCAGCAAAACCTGATGAGAAAAAGCATCTTACTACAGTTGAGCAATGTGTGCAGGACATAAGAAATTGGATGCTAATTAACTTCCTTCTGCTTAATCCGGATAAGACAGAAGTTCTAGTCATAGGACCGCATACAGCTAGGAGTAAAATCTTAGATCACACCGTAACTTTAGATGGCCTTTCTGTTCCATCAAGTGCAACAGTAAAAGACGTCAGCGTGATTATAGATTCCAGCCTTTCATTTGAAGCTCATGTAGATAATATCACCAGGATAGCATTCTTTCACCTCAGAAATATTGCCAAGATAAGAAATATATTGTCGCTAAACGATGCAGAAAAACTAGTTCATGCTTTTATCACTTCTAGGTTGGACTATTGTAATGCCTTACTGTCTGGTTGTTCTGTTAGGTGCATAAACAAGCTTCAGCTAGTCCAGAATGCAGCAGCGAGAGTCCTCACTAGAACCAGAAGATATGAGCACATCACCCCTATCCTATCTTCACTACATTGGCTCCCCGTGAAATTTCGCATTGATTTTAAAATACTACTCTTGACCTATAAAGCACTAAATGGTCTCGCGCCGCCGTATCTGAGCGAACTGCTAGTGTCTTACGATCCGCCACGCCTACTTCGATCAAAGGATGCAGGCTACTTGTCAGTACCGCGTATTATGAAACTACAGCTGGGGGCAGAGCTTTTTCTTACAAAGCCCCCAAATTATGGAATAGTCTTCCAAATAGTGTTCGGGACTCAGACACAGTCTCAGTGTTTAAGTCTAGGCTCAAAACCTATTTATTTAGCCAAGCATTTTCATAAATAGATTTGCCATAAGGTAAAGGAGCAGATCTGGGGGACTCATGGACGTAGAGTATTATGGTGAACTGGTATGTTTAGATGCTGTCTTCCTCACTCTCATTTGATCACTCAGGTTTGTTGATGGTTAGGTGATTGTTGCTTTACATCTCAGGGAGCCCTCATGTTTGTGTTTCCTTCTGGCTCTCCCTTTTAGTTATGCTGTCATAGTTAGTCCTGCCAGAGTCCCTGCTTGCACTCTACAGTAAATATACATTCACAATATACATTATGTGACTGTGACCATACCTAATTGCCATCTCTCCTCTTCTTCTCTTCCTCCCCCTCTTTCTCTTCCCTCTCTCCCCCTGTCTCCCCCTTTCACTCTTTCTCTCTCTCTGTCGAGCTACACATGTCATTCCTGAGCTGCCAGTGTGTAGCGCAGCCACACAAAGGGACATTCCAATAACATGGAACGGGATCGACGAGCTAATGCGGCTCACTTCTGCCAGGAAATGTGCCCTATCGGGCTTCCGTTGTCCCCATTGACAGTGGTTTGGTCACCGGGCAAGCTCCCACGTGCATGCACGATCACGACGCGAGGTGAACCTGGATGGGAATCTGATCACGTGTGCCGGCATAAAGCCGGAACCGGCGAGGTAGCCGGCACGAAGAGATGAAGGCAGCGCGCTGTGTGTTTTCTGAGGCTGAGCGACTGCGTGTGGATGATCTCCCGGACCTACCATCGTTTTCTGGTGAGATCGAGCCATCTCTCCAACTCACCTTTTTCATACCCTTTGCCATATATCAGACACTGGACTACCATACACACACTCACACACCCGCATACATCACACACACACTCTTTATATTTGTATTATATTTGTATATATTGGTTTGTTTATTTGTGTATGTAGCTTGTATAATACACTTGGTTTAATTTATTATCATTGTTTTGTGTCGCGTCGTATATTGTCTCGCCGCGGTTGCGCAATACCGGAAGTGTGGTTTACAAGCCCCTATTTAGATTCCCGAATCCGTTTTCTTGTAACTAACGGTTTAATAATAATCGAAGCGTTACAAGTGATCCAGACTCCCTCTGCCCTCCAGACCTGTCTGATCAATCCTGGTGCCCCGTTTCTGGTTGGAGGTCTCGTCGCATGGATGCCCCGTGTGTCTCTCTCGGAAGCGTCTGGTGTCTGGGGGTGATTCTATTTACTTAGAAGATGGTTCTGGCCTCGACTTGTCAATACAATAGTTCAGGACTGGAACTTTCTACAAGTCTATCTGAGTTTCCAATAACTACCTGGACTCCATTTTCACATCAATTAAGATCAACTATTATAGCTGAACTGCCTGCCACCTAACACACTGTATAAATGCAGATCATTTCCTGCTATCTGTTTCACCCAAATGAGGATGGGTTCCCTGTTGAGTCTGGTTCCTCTCAAGGTTTCTTCCTATTACCATCTCAGGGAGCTTTTCCTTGCCACTGTCGCCCTCGGCTTGCTCACCAGGGCAAATCTGACCATTTTGATTCATACACATTCACATTCCATACAAACTCAAATAATTCTTCTGATTGTGTAAAGCTGTTTTGAGACAATGTCAATTGTTAAAAGTGCTATACAAATAAAATTGAATTGAATTGAATTGAATAGATGACCGTCCAGCCCAAGGGAGCTGGAGAGGTCATCTTCCCGCGCGGCACATCAATTGCCTCAAAATGATGGCTCTATTTCTGTCCCTAAAGCACTTCCTCCAGGAGTTGAGAGGCTACCATGTCCTAGTGCGTGTGGACAACACTATGGCAGTCTCATATATTAATCGCCAGGGCGGTCTGCGCTCGCGCCACTAAATAAGCAAGCGCACCAGGCTCCTGTCCCTCATAGCGATTTACATTCCAGGGCATATAATGTGGGAGCAGTTGTGCTGTCCAGTCAAGCTCTGACACACAAGGAATGGAAACCCCACCCCGAAATAGTCAGTCAATCTGGGACAGAATTCATGTAGCAGAGGTGGACCTCTTTGCCTCGCAAGAACAGCAAATGTCCCCTTCACTACTCTCTGACTCTTCCTGCTCCCCTGGGTCTGGACGCCTTGGCCCGTATGTCTCATGCACACTCGGTCCATGACCGGCACTAGGACCCGGAAGTAATGCAGTCATGAACCAGGAAGCATAAAAGGAGTAAACAAACCACAGTACAACGCTCAGTCATTGAGTTTGGCCCATGATGCTTCGGAATCGTTCGTTGATACGTGAGTACTCACTTTCTTGGGTTCGCTTCCAGATTGAGTGTGTGTTTGTAGGACGCGGGTTAGACTGTGTCTTTCCCTTGCTCATCATGTGTGTAGATGCAGTCATATTATTTCACCAGTTTTGACACGTAGCTTTGTCTTAAAGTTTCACTCACACGACAGAAGTCCCATCTCTTTGTCTCTTGTAGTTTATTTTGTCAGCATCAAATAATCAACACTTCATACAGTCGTCTTGAGTAAATCCACTGTGATTACAGACACCAGTTGCTGCATCTTGCAATTCTCTGACTTTTACAACAACCTATTTGCTGTATCTTGTAAATTACAGTCTTAGCTTACGTATATAACAACACTCTTGTTGTATATCTCTACTTACGGGAGCTTACGGTTACAACAACCTGTCACGGAGGGAAGCGGACGAGGTGAATCCAGGCGCAGATGAATGACAGCAACGTAAAACGAGAATACGGTCGGAATGCGGAAGCGGGGGTCAATACCGGGAGATCAGTCAGCGTTGCGTCGAAGCCAAATCGTAAAACGAGAGCCGTAGTCAGAAGGGGAAGCGCGAGGTCAAAACCGGGAGATCAAAGGACGAGGCAAACAAAATCGAGACGAGAAACCGAAGGCAAAAAACGAGAGACAAAAGCGGGCTTGGCAACGTGAAAGCAGGGGAAAAATAAATGCGAGAGAATCGAGGCAAAAATACACAAGATAATCCAGCGATTTAAGCAGCGCACAGCGCGTGCTTAAATGCTGGAGTAATCAGACAGGGATTAGAGACAGGTGTGCAGACGGGGCGGAAACAGGGGCGTGGGAAAGGATGCAGTCAGACAGGAGTAAACATGAGCACATGGGGAAAGTGACAGCGTGGGAAAACAAACGGCCGACAGACCGTGACTCGTGACAGTACCCCCCCCCTTACGAACGCCTCTGGGCGTTAGTAATGGGCATGAGATGAGGCGACGTAGCTGGGACACGTGGAATGTAGGATTGATTCGCCACATGGTTGAGGGGAGCAAGAGTTTAACAGCGCAGGGGTTGACTATCTTAGTGATGGTGAAGGGGCCGAGGTAACGGGGGGAAAGTTTGCGGCAGGTGGTCTTTAGGGGGATATCTCTGGCGGCGAGCATGACTCTCTGCCCCACCCTGTACTTGGGAGCCTGGGAGCGTCTGCGGTCGGCCTGTGTCTTATATCTTCTGCCGACCCGTAACAGCGTTCTCCTCGCTTGCAGCCAGGTCTTTCTGCATCGCCTGACAAAAGCTTGGACGGATGGGACACTGACCTCCTCCTCCTGAGATGGGAATAAGGGTGGCTGATAGCCCAAGCAGCACTGGAATGGAGACAAACCAGTAGATGATGATACTTGGGAGTTGTGGGCGTATTCCACCCATGGCAGAAACTTGCTCCAGGAGGCGACATCTTGGGAGGCCATGCACCTTAAGGCTACCTCGAGGGACTGGTTCTTTCTTTCGGTCTGCCCGTTGGACTGGGGGTGAAAGCCTGAGGACAGACTGGGGGTGGCTCCAATGAGTCTGCAGAATGCCTTCCAAAATTGTGATGTGAATTGGGGCCCACGGTCAGAGACAATGTCATTGGGAAGACCATGCAGCCTGAAAACGTGCGTTATCATGAGATCAGCGGTTTCCTTGGTGGATGGGAGCTTGGGTAGCGGAATGAAATGGGCAGCCTTAGAGAACCGATCCACGACGGTCATGATGCATGAGTGGCCGTTGGAGGAAGGTAACCCTGTGACAAAGTCCAGTGCAATGTTGGACCATGGACGAGATGGGATAGGTAATGGTCTGAGGAGGCCTGCCGGCGCGGTGTTGGTATGTTTGCATCTAGTACAGGTGTCACATGCTGCCACGAAGCTGGAGGTGTCTTCCTTGACCGTGGGCCACCAGAAACGTTGTTGGACTTGAGAAAGGGTTCGAGCTGAGCCAGGATGACAGGAGAGCTTGGAGCTGTGTGCCCATTCCAGAACTTGAGAATGTAGAGGAAGTGGAACAAACAGGCAATTAGGAGGCACGTTGCTTGGTCCGGGTTCATGAGACAGGGCTTGCTGGACCTTGGTCTCGATATCAAGCTCAGCTGCTGCGAGCAAGCATGACGGGGGAATGATGGTTTCGATGGCAGTGGAGTCGTGAGTAGGTGAAAACTGTCTGGAAAGTGCATCTGGCTTGGAATTCTTGGACCCAGGACGATAGGAGAGGACGAAGTTGAATCTGGCGAAGAACAGTGACCACCGAGCCTGGCGAGAGTTTAGCCTCTTGGCATTCTGCAGGTATTCGAGGTTCTTGTGGTCAGTCCAGACCAAAAATGGGGTCTCCGTCCCCTCTAACCAGTGTCTCCATTCTTCTAGGGCCAGCTTGATGGCCAGCAGTTCTCGATCGCCGATGCCATAATTGACCTCAGCAGGAGTTAAGCGGTGAGAGAAGAAAGAGCAGGGGTGTAGCTTGTTGTCGTGTGCAGCTCTCTGGGAAAGGACACCTCCTACCCCCGTGCTGGAGGCATCGACTTCCACAACAAACTGGGGTGACGGATCTGGAATAGTCAGGATTGGGGCAGACGTGAACCGTTTCTTGAGTTCCGAGAAGGCTTTTTCAGAGTTCATGTCCCAACAGAAACGTGTCTTGGGGGAAGTCAGGGCTGTTAAGGGGGCATAAATGGAGCTGTAGCCTCGAATGAAGCGACGGTAAAAGTTGGCAAAACCCAAGAATCTCTGAAGTTCCGGTCTTGTGGTGGGCGTAGGCCAGTTCGTGACTGCATGGAGTTTGGCAGGCTCCATTTCAATGCCTGAGGGACCAATGACGAACCCCAGGAAAGTGGTGGTTGTGGTGTGAAATTCGCACTTCTCTGCTTTGACGAAAAGATTGTTCTCTAACAGTCTTTGTAGCACCTGTCGAACATGATGTTGGTGCTCTTCTAGATCTCGGGAGAAGATTAAAATATCGTCCAGATAAACAAACACAAATAAATTCAGAAAGTCCCTGAAGACATCATTGATGAGGGCCTGAAAGACGGCCGGGGCGTTGGTCAGGCCAAACGGGACCACCAGGTATTCATAGTGTCCTGTTGGGGTATTGAACGCAGTTTTCCATTCGTCACCCTCTCGGACTCGGACGAGGTGATATGCGTTGCGTAGGTCCAGTTTGGAAAAAATCTTTGCTTCCTGGAGCAGTTCAAAGGCGGTCGCCATTAACGGAAGGGGATAGCGGTTCTTCACTGTGATCTGGTTTAGGCCCCTATAATCGATACATGGACGAAGGGACCCATCTTTTTTACCCACGAAGAAGAAGCCGGCTCCCGCTGGGGAGGAGGAGGGGCGAATGATCCCCGCCGCAAGGGACTCCGAGATATAATGATTCATAGCTTCACGCTCCCTGGGTGACAGAGAATATAGGCGGCCCTTGGGGGGTGTGGTACCTGGGAGCAGGTCGATAGCGCAGTCATATGGTCGGTGGGGGGGCAGAGAGACAGCACGAGATTTGCTGAAGACCTCCTTGAGATCATGGTACTCTGGCGGGACGGCGGTGAGGTCCGGTGGTTCCTCCACAGATGCAGGGCTGAGGCAGGACGTGGCTGCAGCTCGCAGGCAGGTAGTGGCGCATGACGGGTTCCAGGCTATGATTGTGTTCCTGACCCAATCGAGTTGAGGATTGTGACGGGTTAGCCAGGGCAGGCCCAGGACAACAGTAGCATGTGATCCCTCCATGATAAACAAAGAAGTTTGTTCTAAATGGTTGCCCGAGACCCTTAGGCCGATAAGGGGAGTTCTGTGTGTGATAGATGGGAGTGGGCTGCCGTCGAGTGCCTGAACTTTGAGGTGGGTCTCCAAGGGTAGCGCGGGGATTCCTAGGGTCTTGGCAGAAGTCGCATTGATCAGGTTGCGGTCTGAACCTGAATCAATCAGTGCCTGCACCAGGTGGGTCCGTTGCTCGTGGATGAGAAAAACTGGAAACAGGCGGCGTTGATCTGGGACTCTTCCTGGTGACACACCCTTCAATCCTCCCAGCTGGACTAGAAGACGCCCCCTTTTAACAGGGCAGTTCTTGAGCTGATGACATGATTTCCCACAGTAGAAGCACGCACCATCCACTCTACGTCGTCGTCGTTCTTCAGGGGAAACGCGGGTCCTGTCCAGTCGCATGGGTCTCTCCTGAGGATTAGTTTGAGGGGAGCGAGATTGTGGGCGGTCTCTGGGTGGTGAGAATATGGTTGACTTTCCCAGGCGGAGACGTGAATCTACTCGGCCGGCCAGATCCATGAGATCTTGGAACGACGAGGGAAGTTCTTGGGAAATCAGCGTATCCTGGAGCGTCGCAGTCAGACCTTCGAAGAAGGTATCACTTAGGGCCCGACCATTCCACCCGCTGGAGAGAGCTAGGGTCTGGAACTCTATGGCGTAGTCATAGGCTGAACGTGAACCTTGGTGAAGTTTTAACAGCTTGTGGCCTGCCTCCCTGCCATGACATGAACGATCAAACACCCTCCTCATCTCTTTAGCGAAGTGCTCGTAGCTGGTGCAGCAGAAGTCATGAGCATCCCAGAGTGCAGTGCTCCATTCCCGAGCCCGTCCTGAGAGGAGAGTTATCACGTATGCGACCTTGGAGCGTTCAGTGGGAAATGTGGATGGCTGGAGCTCAAATATCAGCGTGCACTGAGAGAGGAAGGAGCGACAGGCGCTTGGATCTCCTTCATAGGTGGGGGGGGCAGGCAGTCGTGGTTCCCGTTGCGTGCAGGGGCCCCCACTTTGTGCCGGAGAGAGATGGAGCCGTTGGAGTTGGGAAATAACATCAGCCAGGGTTTGCTTGGTGTTGAGCAGCTCCTGCTGGTGAGCTCCGAGAAGTGCACCTTGACTCTCCAGCGTCGATTTCATGCAGTCAATATCTGCTGGATTCATTTCGCTGGCTGGATTATTCTGTCACGGAGCGAAGCGGACGAGGTGAATCCAGGCGCAGATGAATGACAGCAACGTAAAACGAGAATACCGTCGGAATGCGGAAGCGGGGGTCAATACCGGGAGATCAGTCAGCGTTGCGTCGAAGCCAAATCGTAAAACGAGAGCCGTAGTCAGAAGGGGAAGCGCGAGGTCAAAACCGGGAGATCAAACGACGAGGCAAACAAAATCGAGACGAGAAACCGAAGGCAAAAAACGAGAGACAAAAGCGGGCTTGGCAACGTGAAAGCAGGGGAAAAATAAACGCGAGAGAATCGAGGCAAAAATACACAAGATAATCCAGCGATTTAAGCAGCGCACAGCGCGTGCTTAAATGCTGGAGTAATCAGACAGGGATTAGAGACAGGTGTGCAGACGGGGCGGAAACAGGGGCGTGGGAAAGGATGCAGTCAGACAGGAGTAAACATGAGCACATGGGGAAAGTGACAGCGTGGGAAAACAAACGGCCGACAGACCGTGACTCGTGACACAACCTAGTTGTTGTATCTTACATTTCCAGCTTACGAGCTTACGGTCAAAAGCTTGTGTTTCCGTAGCCTTCCGCATCTAAACTGAACTCTCTATCATATGACAGTCACACAAATGCATGTAATAGTAGAATGACATCACAGACCAACCTACGATTGTCAAAATGGTTGCATGACTAAGAAATATAAAGCTTATGGCTTATGTAACAACTTAATGCTTAATGCTTTACTAATGAATAGAACAAGGTAGAATAAATGAAATAACAACAAATAAAATAAAATAAACACAACAACAAATTCATAACAAGTACGATATGGCTCTTACGTTCCAGCCCCTAATTGACAGGCATGGAGACTGACAATTACAATTTTATGTTTTTTTTTTTTTTTGATAAAGCCATGAAATCAAACATTCTTAACCTTCTAAAACGTTTTAAATCTTTTAAGCGTATAATATTTATCGCAGGTGTTTATATTTGCATGTCAAATTTCATAACATATTACCACACCTTTAACAGTCCATTTCATATATGAGGCACAGCTTGTCGATGGGTCTTTCCAGAGTGTTGGTCTTAGTTTTAACTAACACATGTCTCACTAGTCCCCCTTTGTCGGGGAACACTTTCGTGATTCCTCCCATGACCCATGAATTTCTTGGAGAAGACTGATCAATTATTAAAACTATGTCTCCATGTATTGCCACTATGTTTTTTCTCTCTTGAAACCATTTTTGACGTTCCTGGAGCAAGGGCAAGTATTCACGCACCCATCGCTTCCAGAATAGGTCTGATAGGTACTGAACCTGCTTCCACCTGCGACGTGCATAGATGTCTTCCTTTTTCAAAATTCCAGGGGGCAGGTTTGGCTGTTTTTTCATCAGCAGCAGGTGGTTTGCTGTCAGAGGTTCCAGATCTGTGGGATCCTCCGAGACAGTAGTGAGGGGTTATTCATTATCGCTTCTACTTCACACATGAATGTATGCAGGCTCTCGTCAGTTAATGTTTGTTATTTCAGTACTGATCTCAAAATCTTTCTAACTGACCTAATCTGTCTTTCCCATATGCCGCCAAAGTGAGATCCAGAGGGCGGGTTAAATGTCCATTGTATGTTCCTTTGAGTAAGGAAGCTTTCAATTTGTGACTGATTCCATTGCTGAATAGCCTCGCGCAGTTCAGTCTCAGCGCCTATGAAGTTTGTTCCATTGTCACTTCGCATCACTGACACCTGACCTCTCCTGCTCATAAAGCGTCGCATGGCATTCACACAAGAGTCTGAGTCAAGCGAATGAGCAATTTCAATGTGCACGGCTCTTGTTGTCAGACAAGTGAAAAGTACGCCATATCTTTTAACATTACTTCTGCCACGTTTGACCTCGAAGGGTCCGAAGTAGTCTACTCCCACATTAGTGAAGGGTGGGTGGTCTGGTATTATTCTGTCGAATGGCAATTCTGACATTTTTGCTCACATGCTTTAGCTTTAGCCTTCCTGCATATCACACACCTGGAGAGAAACTGTCTTACGAGTGAGCTAACAGGAATCCAGTATTTCTGCCGCAATTCTGAAAGCATGTAATTTCTGTCACTGTGTCCTATCTTGTCATGAACGTCTCTTAATATTAACGTTGTGATATGTGAGTCTTTAGGTACAATGACTGGGTGTTTAACGTGCTCTGGCATTGCGGACCTGCCGAGACGTCCTCCGACTCTCAGCAATCCATCCTGTAGCACTGGGTCCAGTTTGGACAAGCAACTGTTTCTTTTTACAGATGCCTTGCGTTTTTGCTGTGTGGAAATTTCCCGTTTGAGTTCTGCTGCTGCTTTACCCTTTTGCAACGTGAGAATTTCTTCCTTAAATTTTTGTCTTTGAGTAAATTTAATGATTTCGTTTTCTGCTCTTGTTAGTTATTGAGCTGTTAGCGACTTGTGATTTTCTGTCTTTGTGTTATCTACTTGTGTTTTGACCCTTTCTGTTTTTTGTTTGAGCATGTCTCTGATGCGAAGGATCCAGGCAACGGATCTTTTTAACTTTTGCCAATCAGAGTGATGATTGATTAGTTTACTCACTGCGTCTGCGCATTTTGTAACGCTCACAATATTCACTAAAGCTGAGAGCTTAATTTCATCATCATTTTGTGTTATTGATGTGTCATGAATATTTTCAGGCCATTTGCACTCTGCTTCTTTAAGAAAGGAGGGACCATGGATCCAGTCAACGTTTTTCATGAACTTTTCACAGGATGCCCCCCTGGAGGCAGAGTCAGCTGTTTTTTTTAGGTATTAACGTACCTCCATTGCTGTGACTTGGTTGACTCTCTTATAATGGCGATTCTGTTGGCCACAAAGGTTTTAAAACGAAGTGTTTCATTATCAATGTATCTCAAAACAGTTGTACTGTCAGTCCAAAACATAGAGTCCAGCAATTTCAATTCTGGCTGTTCTTTCAACATTTTGTCATTTTTTACAGCGACCACTGCCGCAGTCAGTTCCATTCGTGGAATGGTGGTTTGTTTCAGGGGTGCTACATGGGAATTCCCCATCATGAATGCACAATGTGTAATCAGCGTTTACTAACCTGAGGTATGAGACAGCTCCATATCCCATCTCACTTGCATCCGAAAAGTGGTGTGCTGTAGCTGTAACTCTGTAAGCTGGTTTCACGCACCTTACTACACTAAACTCCGACAGTCTGTGCAGCTCTTGCAGCCAGGTTTTCCATGCTTTAGCAAACTGCTCGGGAATGTCGTCATCCCAGGCTGGTTTTTCTTTACATAGCTGTTGCATTAGAGTTTTAGCTGGCGGTATGGCAGGTGAGAGAAAGCCTAATGGGTCGTATGTTGAGCTAGTGATTGACAGAATTCCTCGTCTTGTCACAGGTCGTTCCTTCAAACTAATCTTAAACTTGAACATGCCTGAATCAATGCACCACAGCACACCCAGAGCTCTCTCTATGGGCAGGGCATCTTTACTCAAGTCTAAGTCTCTCATGTCTTTGATCCTTTCGCTCTCGGGAATGACAGTCAGTAGGGCATGGCTATTGCTTGCCCATTTAGTGAGGTTAAACCCTCCGCTTGTACAGAGACTTGTGAGATCATTGTATAGGGCGACTGCTTGGTCATAACTCGAAACAGATTTCAGGCAGTCGTCTACATAAAAGTTTTTAGGCACTGTATTAACTGCCACAGCAGGTGCATTGCTGCGATTTTCTTCTGCTGTCTTAGCAACACTAGGTGACGATTTTGCACCGAACAGATGAACTACCATTTTATATTCAACTAAGTCTTGGTTCACATCTCCATTCGGCCACCATAGGAAGCGCAGCAGATCTGTGTCCTTCTCGGGGACTCTCACTTGATAGTACATGGCTTCCACGTCTGCCATCATGGCAATTTCTTCCTGTCTAAAGCGTGTGAGCACACCAATGAGTGAGTTTGTTAAATCTGGTCCTTGTAGGAGCTCACTGCTTAGTGACACTCCTTGATAACTGGCAGCACAGTCGAAAACCACCCTTAGTTTATTCTTTTGAGGATGATAGACGCCATGATGCGGTATGTACCACACCTGACCGCCTTGGCGGTTTAGGTGATGTGTAGGGACTCTGACTGCGTGACCCTTTTTTAGCATGTCACTCATGAAGTTTGTGTACTCCTCGTGAAAGGAGCTGTTGCTGCTAAGTTTTCGTTTAAGGTTTAATGCACGTTGCATAGCTGCATTTCGGTTATTGGGCATTTGAACTGACGCTTTCTTAAGTGGGAGGCCGATGTAGAAGTGATTGTCTATGAACTGCAGGGAGTTATTAACAAGGTTTAAGAACTGATAATCCTCTTGTGACATCTCTGCCTTGTCATCGCAATTTCGTTCGGGAAAATCATGGTTATACTGCTCTATCAGCATTCGTTCTACACTTTCAATGGAGGTTCGGTTAACTGTAACGGTCACTAGTTTGTCGGGTTCTCGGAGAGGTTCTAGGAGTTCGTGCTCTTTATTTCCTATGAGAATTTTGATTCCAGCGCTAATTTGGGGCAGTTTTACGTCGCTAAGGTATGGCCATTTATCGATGTCATGCTGTTGTGGAATGTTTTCCACTGTGGCTGGGATATTCTTTTGTGTGAAGATGTTGGGAAGTTCAATAAAATTGTTTTCTTCCAGGCTACCTATCTCCAAATCATTGAGCATGTAGCTTTCTACTAGTTTTGTGGAGTTCATGGTGCTCAGCCGTATCTTAACTCTTCTGCCTCGTACATGTAGTTGCCTTGCTAATGACTCTGTACAGAATGTGGCGGAACTGCCTTGGTCTATAAATGCATACACTTCTGCGATTTTGTCACCTTTCTTGGACTTTATTTTAACGGGTACAATGGGGAGGATGCAATTACCTCCAGCTCCAGTGAGCGCATTTGATTCGTGACTCACTGCAGTTGGTGTATTTGTTGTCACTTTCAGTTTCGTTTCTGCGGGCGCTCGCAACTGACTGCGCCGTGGCTGGCATGGCTGTGTGTAAAATGCGTGGATGTGACTTGGAACACAACGAACATATAATTTTTTTGGTACAGTCTTTCCACAAATGACCCTTTCTTAAACATCCGAAACAGAATCCATTCTTTTTTATGAATTCTACTTTGTCTTTGAGTGTCTGATCGTTAAATTTTACGCACTCGTCTAAGATATGGTCCTTTTTACAATATGCGCACGGCTTAGTGAAAGCGCTAACAGCTAACGTACCAGCATTCTTCATTGTAATCGAGTCTTTGTGAATTTTACCAACCTGTCTGACGTCGGTTGCAAAGCTGACCCTGGCCTTTCCTTCCCTTTTTTGTTTGTGTCCTTGAAGGGATGTGCGACTGTGTTTCTTATCGCTGGTCATGGCGTCCGGGTCGGCGAAGAGCGGGTCGGAGTACGTTCTGGCTTGTTGATCTATGAAGTCCACCAGCTGGGCGAACTTGGCTCTTGTCCCGTAGCGCTCGTAGTGCTGGCGTGCGTAAGACTTCCACCTGTCGATCAGCTTGTAGGGCAGTTTCGTAAGAATGGTGTTCATGCACTCGCTGCTGTTCAACTTGTCCACAGATTCACAGTTTGCTTTTGCGTTTTGGCAAGTTGTCAGGAAAGAGGAGAGGGCGCTTAACGCCTGTCCGTCGTCTGTCTTTATGGTTGGCCAATTAATTGCCTTTTGCTTACAAGCTGCTGCAATTCTCAGCTCGTCGCGCAGCAGTTTCTTTGCTCTTGCATACCCATCTGTCATGTGTATGCAGCTCGTTACAAGGTTTTTGGGTTCCCCTTTGGTGTACAGTTCGAGATATGACAGCTTATCGATGTCGTTGTCCGTTTTGGATTCAACAAAGCGTTCAAAGGACAACATGAAGGATTTGAACTGAATCGGGTCTCCGTGAAAGGGAGAAAGTTCGTGCCGAGGCAATGAGGACAGCATTTGGCTTTTCGAGCATTTGAGCATTTCTGAGTTCTGCCTGACGTTGCATTTGGTGATGCATTGTGTCAAGTCCATGACGTAGAGAATCATGATCTCGGGTGTCCCTTAAGGTGTTTGTCAGCTGTGTGTTTGCGCTTATGGGCACACCTGAGTGCACTGCCCCATGGGGAGTTGGCATTTGAGAATATGATGTGTCGAAACTTGACTTATGGCAAGCTTACGTGGGTTGCCTGTAGACGTGATGGCAGTTCGCGATATTCTGTCGACGCAACGTGCTGGTAAAGTTCATCATTGCATTCAGAGTTTTGAAAGTACAGGCTGCTCGGCTCAATGACTGAGCTCTCTCTAACCGGCTGTCATCGGCTGTCATATCCATTGTTGCGGAAGAGCGCGCTGCTCACGTAGGCGCTGCCCGGTTCAATGACTGATCTCTCTGTTGCTGGCTGTTGTCCTTCGCGATCTTGATGTTGAAGCACTCTTAATTTGGCATTGTGCATAGCGAGCGCCGTTTTGGTTTCCAGCCTTTCTTTTTTAGCTTTTAGTTGTGCCTTTTCCATTTCTAGTCGTGCTTTTAGTTGCACTTCTTCCATTTCTAATTGGAGACATTCGTCCAAGGTTGCAGCCTTTGCTAACAGCGCTGCTCTGTCGGCTTCTTCTCTGCGGCGAGATGAGGAAGCCGCGGACGTTACGCTTCCTTGTGGCTCAGCCATCGTAACTTGTGACACACTGTCTCCTGCCGAGACTTCTTCAATGTCCTCGTCGCTTAACATCATGAATTTCAAACGAACCGGGAAAGTCTCTTTTGGTTTCGCTTGTTTTCGTTCAAACAGCGGAAAGCTTTTGACTTTATGTAGATGCGGTCATATTATTTCACCAGTTTTGATGCGTAGCTTTGTCTTAAAGTTTCACTCACACGACAGAAGTCCGATCTCTTTGTCTCTTGTAGTTTACTTTGTCAGCATCAAAGAATCAACACTTTATACAGTCGTCTTGAGTAAATCCACTGTGATTACAGACACCAGTTGCTGCATCTTGCAAATCTCTGACTTTTACAACAACCTATTTGCTGTATCTTGTAAATTACAGTCTTAGCTTATGTATATAACAACACTCTTGTTGTATATCTCTACTTACGGGAGCTTACGGTTACAACAACCTAGTTGTTGTATCTTACATTTCCAGCTTACGAGCTTACGGTCAAAATCTTGTGTTTCCGTAGCCTTCCGCATCTAAACTGAACTCTCTATCATACGACAGTCATACAAATGCATGTAATACTGGAATGACATCACAGACCAACTTACGATTTTCAAAATGGATGCATAACTTAGAAATTTAAAGCTTATGGCTTATGTAACAACTTAATGCTTAATGCTTTACTAATGATTAGAACAAGGTAGAATAAATTAAATAACAACAAATAAAATAAAATAAACACAACAACAAATTCATAACAAGTACGATATGGCTCTTACAGTATTCAAAACACTTTTCTTTTATTGGTCGGATGAAATATGCAAATTTTTTGAGATTTTGGGTTTTCATGAGCTGTATGCCACAATCATCAATATTAAAACAATAAAAGGCTTGAACTACTTCAGTTGTGTGTAATGAATCTAAAATATTTGAAAGTCTAATGTTTATCAGTACATTATAGAAAATAATGAACTTTATCACAATATGCTAATTTTTTATAGGACCTGAACATATGAAATGCGCGCACATACACACAAACTGTCCGTGCACACACGCCTATGAGATGCGCGCACATATACACAAACTCTCCGTACACACACACCTATGTGTACGCACACATACATACACAAACTCTCTGTGCACACACAACTGCACAGAGTAGCGAACTGTAGCACTGTAGGGAACTAGTGAACAATGGATCTTCACTTTAGCTGAAAAGGGAATGAAAAATTTTCAGTCATTACATATCGCTGGAGCGTGAAAAAATTTAACTCGAAAAATTCTTTATATACAGTGGTGTGAAAAACTATTTGCCCCCTTCCTGATTTCTTATTCTTTTGCATGTTTGTCACACTTAAATGTTTCTGCTCATCAAAAACCGTTAACTATTAGTCAAAGATATCATAATTGAACACAAAATGCAGTTTTTAAATGAAGGTTTACGTTATTAAGGGAGAAAAAAACTCCAAATCTACATGGCCCTGTGTGAAAAAGTGATTGCCCCCCTTGTTAAAAAATAACTTAACTGTGGTTTATCACACCTGAGTTCAATTTCTGTAGTCACCCCCAGGCCTGATTACTGCCACACCTGTTTCAATCAAGAAATCACTTAAATAGGAGCTACCTGACACAGAGAAGTAGACCAAAAGCACCTCAAAAGCTAGACATCATGCCAAGATCCAAAGAAATTCAGGAACAAATGAGAACAAAAGTAATTGAGATCTATCAGTCTGGTAAAGGTTATAAAGCCATTTCTAAAGCTTTGGGACTCCAGCGAACCACAGTGAGAGCCATTATCCACAAATGGCAAAAACATGGAACAGTGGGGAACCTTCCCAGGAGTGGCCGGCCGACCAAAATTACCCCAAGAGCGCAGAGACAACTCATCCGAGAGGCCACAAAAGACCCCAGGACAACATCTAAAGAACTGCAGGCCTCACTTGCCTCAATTAAGGTCAGTGTTCACGACTCCACCATAAGAAAGAGACTGGGCAAAAACGGCCTGCATGGCAGATTTCCAAGGCGCAAACCACTTTTAAGCAAAAAGAACATTAAGGCTCGTCTCAATTTTGCTAAAAAACGTCTCAATGATTGCCAAGACTTTTGGGAAAATACCTTGTGGACCGACGAGACAAAAGTTGAACTTTTTGGAAGGTGTGTGTCCCGTTACATCTGGCGTAAAAGTAACACAGCATTTCAGAAAAAGAACATCATACCAACAGTAAAATATGGTGGTGGTAGTGTGATGGTCTGGGGTTGTTTTGCTGCTTCAGGACCTGGAAGGCTTGCTGTGATAGATGGAACCATGAATTCTACTGTCTACCAAAAAATCCTGAAGGAGAATGTCCGGCCATCTGTTCATCAACTCAAGCTGAAGCGATCTTGGGTGCTGCAGCAGGACAATGACCCAAAACACACCAGCAAATCCACCTCTGAATGGCTGAAGAAAAACAAAATGAAGACTTTGGTGTGGCCTAGTCAAAGTCCTGACCTGAATCCTATTGAGATGTTGTGGCATGACCTTAAAAAGGCGGTTCATGCTAGAAAACCCTCAAATAAAGCTGAATTACAACAATTCTGCAAAGATGAGTGGGCCAAAATTCCTCCAGAGCGCTGTAAAAGACTCGTTGCAAGTTATCGCAAACGCTTGATTGCAGTTATTGCTGCTAAGGGTGGCCCAACCAGTTATTAGGTTCAGGGGGCAATTACTTTTTCACACAGGGCCATGTAGGTTTGGATTTTTTTTCTCCCTAAATAATAAAACCCCTCATTTAAAAACTGCATTTTGTGTTTACTTGTGTTATCTTTGACTAATAGTTAAATGTGTTTGATGATCAGAAACATTTTGTGTGACAAACATGCAAAAGAATAAGAAATCAGGAGGGGGGCAAATAGTTTTTCACACCACTGTATTTATTATAATCATTATCGAGGATGACATCATATAAATAGGACACAATAATTTACATTTCAACTTAATTTAGAAACCCTTAGTATTATATAGTCTTATAATCTGTAAAAAATAAATAAATATAATAAATACATCTCTGTACATCTTGTAAATTAATAGAATCATTTTCGATAAGTTATAAACATTTCAATACGTTATATATTTTATAATGGTATTAGTTTTTGTTTCAATAAATATTCTATATTTAATATCCGTAGCGTAATATTTCCACAGCAGCAGCGACAGGTATCCGAGGTGCTTATGTTACCATAACGGAAAAGTGAAGTTGTTCAACTGTTTAGTGTCACTATGCAGATGTTACAGCCTGTGTAGTTACCGAAATCTTTGGTTTAGTTCTCATTGAGTGGCCACACATCACTTCCACATTTCCACATTCCCGAATAGGCGCGTGGTCCATTGCCTAGCACCACCGAAACGAGGCATAATCGTGGTGTTTGCTTCGGTTATGGCATACCATAATATATTATATGCTGTGGTAGATCTGATTTATTCAAACACAATAATAAAGCTTAATATCCTCAGGAGGGGTCATTACATTGTTTTAGCGATAATTTCATGGAAGCGAGTTCAGAACTAATCTAAAGCACTGTCACACTAAAAAAACATCAGAGAAGTTCAGTAGCTTCAAACAGAATGAAAGAACTAATGAATTTTCTTAAAACGTTATAAAATTAAGTAGAGCTAAATCCCTAAATCTCCTTATAAAATATTGCTGTTAATCAATACTGGAATGAATGGCGAATTGTCGATATTTCACGGAAGCATATATAAACTGCATATATGAAATGAAACCTGAGATAGTTACATATACACACTGAATGATGCATAGATAGTATGCATGATCCCTTGCGCCATCTGCTGAGAGAAATGAGAATCGCAGGTTGGAAAAGGCAGGAAACGTCATGCCGACACATGCCGTCATATACACACTGAATGATGCATAGATAGTATGCATGATCCCTTGCGCCATCTGCTGAGAGAAATGAGAATCGCAGGTTGGAAAAGGCAGGAAACGTCAAACGACATGCAGCTGTCGGGAATTTCATGTAAATAAGAGCAAAATATCTTTATACTGGCAGATCTAGGAAAATTCATGAAAGGAGGGTCCTGGAATTTGATCGAGTGTGACGTATTTTTTTTTCCCATTGCGGTCAAATGACCGGTGCTCGGCCCTTCTAGTGTTAAACCCCAAAGCATTTTTAGCCATTTTTTCCATTATGTTTTAATAAATATACTGTATAGGTGTCAGGATTGTGCAATATAGAGTGGCATTCTTTCAGCACAATATATTCTTTAATATAAAGAACTCAATTTTATTTAATTTTAACTAACTATACACACATGACTGAGCAAAAATTTTCAAAACCGATCATATAGGAAAGATATAGAAGACATTTTAAGATCACATGTGACCAGTGGTGTCAAAAGTATTCACATTCATTACTTGAGTAGAAGTATAGATACTAGGGTTCAAAAATACTTCTTTAGAAGTTGAAGTATCAACCCAAGCTTGTTACTTAAGTAAAAGTTTAAAAGTACTGGTTTCAAGACTACTTAAAGTATAAAAGTTAAAGTACCGTAAGGGGCGACAAAAGCATTAAGGTCTCGCTTTTTGTTCATGCAACGGGGGGTGGCGTTGTGCGCGGTCTGATTGCTGGTATCTGTTCTGATATCTGCCTGTTCTGGTATCGATACTGACGTCATGATACTCGGCTGACGTCACTTCCTCCGTACGAGGACGCTGAGAAGCTGCTTTTTTCTGAGCTCCACCATACTGACCAACTTTTAAACTTTTTTGTCCCCTTACGAAGAGTGTACATAAAACGGATAAGTATCTTATAATATATTTACTCGAAACGCGTGTTATATCGTTAAGTTTTAATTGTTTTGCAGCACACCGCTTTTAGCCGACATTAGCATCGCTAATTAGCATTAGCATCGCTAGCCCAGCTATCACGTTTGTTTGTTTGTTTGTAAAGTTTGTTTTCGCTTCCTCACACCGATTATTTTCCGTGTTTAGACACCATGTCGGTTGTGATTCTGCCTCTGAGTGCAGGTGAGGAGACATTGGAGCTGCACTCGGTGGATTTGGAGGTGGAGGCCGTGGAGAAGCTGATCCGTGAGCTACAGGTGAAGCTGGTCCGGTTACAGCAGCGGAAAGCCACGCTGGAATCGACGCAGACCGACGCTCACCTGTCCCAGGTAAATTCTCGGCGTGAGAATTCTCCTACAACCTCAACCCCGCGTGTTTCTCTGCCCAGGTCCAACACACCAAGGACGCAGCCCGCCCAGTGTTCCTACACCCCGGCGCCGGGATACCACGGACCCTGGATACAGGAGCGGCGGAAGAAGCACGCCAAGCCCCGGGCGAGGACCTCTCCCCCTCCACCACCACCACCCGTCTTCGACATCTCGACCCAAAACCGCTTCGCTCCTCTCCGCGAGACGGCACAAGACGTCCTGGTCATCGGAGACTCCATCGTTCGTCACGTGCGTGCTACCACGGCTAAAGGTAAGGTGCACACACGCTGTTTACCTGGTGCACGTGTTCTTGATGTTGCTGCACAGGTGCCTGCTGCCCTGAGGAGGAACATTGGAGCTGTGGTTCTTCATGCCGGCACGAACGACACCAGGCTGAGGCAGACGGAGATCCTAAAGAAGGACTTCAGGAGCCTGGTCGAGAAGGTCCGCAGCACATCACCCACGACAAGGATCATCGTATCTGGACCGCTTCCCACATTTCAGCGAGGAATCGAGAAGTTCAGTAGATTATTTGCTTTTAATGAATGGTTACAATCTTGGTGTCAACAACAGAAATTACGCTTTGTTGATAACTGGAATGTTTTCTGGGAGCGTCCTAGGCTCTATCACACCGATGGCCTACACCCTAGCAGTGCTGGAGCAGCGGTCCTCTCTGACAACATCTCCAGAACACTACGAACCATCTGACTGGCGGTAAGTCATACTGTAGATTCCAAACATATTAGACACATCACAACTCACCGTAGTGATAGACGCACACACATAGCTTGTCCTATAGAAACTGTGTCTGTTCCCCGAATACTGAGAAAAAAGAATAAATTTGTTAAATTTGCCCGAAACAATCTGATAACCATAAAACCAGAAAAAGGCAAAATAAGTAGTCAAAATCCACCTCTAAAGTTTGGACTACTCAACATTAGATCCCTTGCGCCTAAAGCACTTATTGTTAATGAAATTATCTCAGATTATTGCCTTGACGCACTCTGTCTCACTGAAACCTGGCTTAAACCAAATGAATATTTTGGTCTGAATGAGTCTACTCCGTCAGGATATTTCTATAAGCACGAGCCCCGTCTAATTGGTCGCGGTGGTGGTGTCGCCACTATCTACAATGATGTACTCACTGTTACCCAGAAAATAAGGCCCAGGTTTAATTCATTTGAAGTGCTTATCATTAATGTTGCACTAAATGAAATACGTAATAAACCCTTGCTATATTTTACCCTGGCCACCGTGTACAGACCCCCGGGGCCATATGGCGATTTTCTTAAAGAATTTGGACATCTGCTATCAGACCTATTGGTTAACTCTGACAAAGTATTGATAGTAGGAGACTTTAACATTCATGTAGATGATGCTAACGACACTTTAGCACTCACATTTATGGATTTACTAAATTCCTTTGGGGTTAAGCAAAATATAATTGGAGCAACTCACCGCTTTAATCATACGCTAGATTTAATTATATCCCATGGTATAGATGTCTCTAATATAGAGATCATACCTCAAAGTGATGATATCACAGATCATCACCTCCTGACATATACTCTACCTGTAGAACAGATTAGCTGTGTCTCCCCACGTTATCAATCTGTTAGAAATATGAATCCCACCACTAAAGACAGATTCACAAGTAATCTGCCGGATCTGTCCCAATTTCTTATCAGACCCCTAAATGCAGATGATCTAGATGAAGTGACTAGCAGCATGGGCACTATTTTTACCAGTACATTAGACACTGTTGCTCCCATCAGATTAAAAAAAGTCAGAGATAAAACATTGGCACCGTGGTACAACAGTCATACTCGCGCCCTAAAGAGAGCAACCCGTAACCTCGAGCGAAAATGGAGGAAAACTAAATTAGAAGTCTTTCGAATTGCATATAAAGACAGTATGTGCAGCTATAGACAGGCTCTAAAAACTGCTAGGACCGAGCATCTTAGCCAACTGATAGCAAGAAACCAAAACAATCCCAGGTTCTTATTTAGTACAGTGGCTCGGCTAACAAAACCTAAGATGCCCGCAGAGAGTATCCCATCACAGTTTAGAAGTGAAGACTTTATGGACTTCTTTAATGAAAAAATCAATAATATCAGGAAGAAAATAACGGAGGTTCAACCTCTAATAGTATCTCACGATCCAGTTCAGCCTATAGCTTCACATTTAGATTTTCACTGCTTTACAGGTATAGGACAGGAAGAGCTGTATAAACTCATCACCTCGGCTAAATCAACAACGTGCCTGTTAGACCCAATCCCAACCAGATTTTTAAAAGAAGTGATGCTTACGGTTGGAGAGCCACTCCTAAACATTATTAATTCTTCATTACATCTAGGTCACGTCCCTAAACCTTTCAAGTTAGCAGTTATTAAGCCGCTTCTTAAAAAATCTAATTTGGACGCGAATGAAATAAAAAATTACAGACCGATTTCAAACCTCCCGTTCATATCAAAAATACTAGAAAAAGTAGTATCAGCTCAAATTTGCACATTCTTGCAGGATAACAACATCCTTGAAGAATTTCAGTCAGGTTTCAGGCCCCATCATAGCACAGAAACTGCACTAGTTAAGATTACAAATGACTTGTTTTTAGCTTCAGACCAAGGCTGCATCTCATTGCTAGTCCTGCTTGATCTTAGTGCTGCATTCGACACTATAGATCATAATATTCTCATAGATCGCTTACAAAATTATATAGGTATTCAGGGACAGGCATTAAAATGGTTTAGATCTTACCTGTCTGATCGCTACCATTTTGTAGATCTAAATGGAGAACCGTCTGGTATAATGCCAGTGAAATATGGGGTCCCACAAGGGTCAGTTTTAGGACCTCTGTTGTTCTCAATATACATGCTTCCCATGGGTAACATCATTAGAAGACATGGGATTAGTTTCCATTGTTATGCTGATGATACCCAATTATATATCTCAACTAAACCAGACGAAATACCTAAGTTGTCTAGATTAACTGAGTGTGTCCAGGACATAAAAGATTGGATGACCAATAACTTTCTTTTATTAAATTCAGATAAGACAGAGATATTACTTATTGGCCCAAAAACCAGCACACAACAGCTTTCAAAATTCAGCTTGCGCTTAGAAGGATGTACTGTTATTACCAGCTCAGCAGTAAAAGATCTGGGAGTAATATTAGACAGTAACTTGTCTTTTGAAAATCACATTTCAAATATCACAAAAACAGCCTTTTTCCATCTTCGAAATATTGCTAAACTTAGGAACATCTTATCCGTATCTGATGCAGAAAAACTAGTTCATGCATTCATGACCTCCAGACTGGAGTATTGTAATGCATTACTAGGTGGTTGTCCTGCATCCTCAATAAACAAGCTTCAGTTAATCCAAAATGCAGCTGCCAGGGTTCTCACTAGATCCAGAAAATATGATCATATAACCCCAATATTATCATCCCTGCACTGGCTACCTGTTCAGTTTAGAATAAATTACAAAATAGTATTACTTACATACAAAGCCTTAAATGGTTTAGCTCCCACATACCTAACCAGTCTTCTGATACGCTACAATCCACCACGCGCCTTAAGATCACAAAGCTCCGGACTTCTGGTAGTTCCCAGAATTTCAAAATCTACAAAAGGGGGTAGGGCTTTTTCATATTTAGCTCCAAAGCTTTGGAATAGCCTTCCAGACAGTGTTCGGGGAGCAGACACGGTTTCTCAGTTCAAAAGTAGACTCAAGACGCATCTTTTTAATCTGGCATACACATAACTCATCCCAGTACTCATACTCCAGTACACCTATACCGAATGGCAACTACGCTAATTCTCCCCATCTGTTCTGTATTTCTCTACCCATCCCGAGGCATCGGGAGATTTTGCCAGCTTCAGTAGACAAAGGCCGACCCTGCGAGGTTCCTGAGGCATCCAGAGAAGGACCAGCTCCAGCTGGATTCAGCTTTATGATGGTTGGAGCTACACATGCTGCTCCTGTGCTTCCAGTGATCCAGACCTCATCTGCCCTCTGCACCTACTGACTCGTCCCTATGTTGAACTGGTCTTCATGTCAATTTAAATAATTTCTGTCATATTGAATTTTCACCTGCACAACACACAAGATGTTATATCATTTCTATCTGTTATCGCCCAAATGAGGATGGGTTCCCTGTTGAGTCTGGTTCCTCTCAAGGTTTCTTCCTATTGCCATCTCAGGGAGTTTTTCCTTGCCACCGTCGCCGTCACCCTTGGCTTGCTCATCAGAGAAATTTCATTCATTCGTCTCATTATTATCTGCATATTTTTCTCACACATCCACACTTCCAATTATTTTCTTTTCTATAATTATTATTATTTGTTTTTATTTATTTATTTTCTATTATAATTTTATTTATTTTTTTATTATTTTATATATAATTATTCTATATATATATATATATATATATATATATATATTATTATTATTATTATTATTATTTTTTTTTTTTTTTGTTAAATTTCTTTAATTTTTGTGAAGCTGCTTTGAGACAATGACCATTGTTAAAAGCGCTATATAAATAAAATTGAATTGAATTGAATTGAATTGAATCATGTGACGAGGGGGGGCGTTGTGCGCGTTCTGATCATGTGACGAGGGGGGGGCGTTGTGCGCGTTCTGATCATGTGACCGGGGGTGGGCGTTGTGCGCGTTCTGGTCATGTGACCGGGGGGGGGGGGGGGGGCGTTGTGCGCGTTCTTATCATGCGACCGGAGGGGTTGCGCGTTCTGATCATAAAAATAGAGTAACGAGGCTGTTTTTAAAAAGTAAGGAGTAGAAAGTACAGATAATTGCTTAAAAATGTAAGGAGTAGAAGTAAAAAGTCGGCTGAAAAATAATTACTCCAGTAAAGTATAGATACCCAAAATTTCTACTTAAGTAAGGTAACGAAGAATTTGTACTTCGTTAATTGACACCTCTGCATGTGACCATAATAATAATAATAATAATAATAATAATAATAAGAAGAAGAAGAAGAAGAATGCATACATTAACTATGCAGTCTAAAATGCCACAGTGACACATGATGACACCCTCTTCAAATTCAAATTAAATTCAAAATTCAAATTTTATTGGTCACATACACAATCATACACAGTATAATATGCAGTGAAATGCTTTATACGACCGCCAGTGACCTTAAAAAAAGAAATAAAAGCTTGTACGTAAAATAAATAATCAATAAAAAGTAAATACTAAAGAAATAATTTTAACTAGTAAAATTAACGGTGCATAAGGCATAATAAAATATTGCAAAAATATATGATATATATATGATTAAAGTGTCAGTGGTTGTGCAAATATGCATGGAGGTGACATGTGCAATTGTCCAGATGTATGAGTATTTAGTGCAAGTGTGTATGAATGTGTCCAAGATTGTTCAGTCAGTGTTGTGAGCTTAAAAGATGTTATTAGTCCTGTGTGGTGTAGTGATGATTGAGAGACCTTATCGCCTGCGGGAAGAAGCTCCTCCTCAGTCTCTCTGTGTTGGCCTTTAGGGAGCGGAATCTCTTCCCAGACCGCAACAAAGAGAACAGTCCATTACTGGGGTGACTGAGGTCCTTCATGATCTTCCTGGCCTTAGTCCAGCACCGCTTGCTGTACATGGTGTGTAGGTCAGGGAGCTCAGTGCGGATGATGCGCTCGGCTGATCGCACCACCCTCTGTAGAGCTCGTCTGTCCTGCATGGTGCTGTTCCCGAACCAGGTCGTGATATTTCCCGTCAGGATGCTCTCTATGGTGCAGGAGTAGAAGTTCCTGAGCACCTTGGAGGGCAGTCTAAAGTCTCTCAAGCATCTGAGGTGGTAGAGACGCTGCCGGGCTTTTTTCACCATGGTGCTGATGTGACAGGACCATGATAGGTCCTGCGTGATGTGAACACCGAGGTATCTGAAGCTGTCCACTCTCTCCACTGGGCTCCTGTTGATGACGGGGGTCTGGTAGTTCCTCTCCTGCTTTGTACTAAAGTCCACTATCAGCTCCTTTGTCTTACTGACGTTCAGGAGGAGATTGTTCCTCTGGCACCAGTTCTCCAGATTTCCAATCTCCTCTAAGTAGTCCGACTCATCATTGTTGGTGATCAGTCCGACCACGACGGTGTCGTCAGCAAACTTGATGATGGAGGTGGAGTTGGTAGTGGCCACGCAGTCGTGGGTGTACAAAGAGTACAGCAGGGGGCTCAGAACACAACCTTGGGGGGCTCCAGTGCTAAGAGTGAGTGTGGCTGAGACATGTCCGCCCATCCTTACTGCCTGTGGTCTGCCAGTCAGAAAATTGGAGATCCACTGACATATAGATGAGCTGAGTCCCAGGTGTTCCAGCTTGGTGGTGAGTGTGGAGGGAATTATTGTGTTAAAAGCAGAGCTGTAGTCGATGAAGAGCATTTTAACATAATTCCCTTTCCTAGTGTCTAGGTGAGTGAGTGATGTGTGGAGGAGATGAGAGATTGCATCGTCTGTGGAGCGGTTCTGACGGTATGCAAACTGTAGTGGGTCCAGTGTGTCGGGTAGTGAAGAAATGATGAAGTCTCTGATAAGGCGTTCAAAGCACTTCATCACTACTGAGGTGAGAGCTACAGGGCGATAGTCATTGAGAGAAGCAGGATGTGGTTTCTTTGGAACAGGAACAATGATGGACTCTTTGAAGCATGTGGGGATCACCGACTGAGATAAAGAGATGTTGAATATCTCAGTGAACACAGGTGCTAGCTGGTCTGCGCAGGCTCTGAGGATACGGCCTGAGATGCCGTCTGGTCCTGCTGCTTTCCTGGTGTTCACTCTCTTGAAGGCTCTCCTCACGTCGTGCTCGGAGATGATGAGCGCGTTCCCGGTGCTGGCTGTGTCTTCCTGTCTGCAGCCGTTAGCGCCGTTAGCATTAGCGCCGTTAGCATTAGCATCGCTAGCGTCTTTAGCTGCAGCCTCGAAGCGAGCATAGAAGATGTTGAGCTCGTCTGCCAGAGTCGTGTCCGCGTTCGTCATACCGGATGCTGGTGCTTTGTAGTCCGTTATTGTTCTCAGTCCCTGCCACAGGCTCCTAGAGTCACTCTGTTGAAGCTGTGACTCTAGTTTTCTCCCGTAGCGCTGCTTCGCCTCTTTCACCGCCTTCCGGACGTTATATGACGCAGCCTTGTACGGTTCCATGTCCCCCGATGCAAGTCCCGTGTTGTAGGCAGCTGTGCGAGATCTCAGAGCGTCGCGGATGGTTTTATCCACCCACGGCTTCTGGTTGGGAAACGTTCTGATAGTCTTTTTCTCTACCGTATCGTCTACCAGCTTTTCAATAAATCCCACAACCGCTTCCGTAAACACGCTGACGTCATCATCGGAGCTGTTTCTGAACATGTCCCAGTCTGCGTCATCGAGTGCGTCCTGTAACGCGGCCACCGATTGGTCCGTCCAGCGCACGACCTCCCTCTGGACCGGAACTTCCTGTTTCAGCCTTTGTTTATATTTTGGCATGAGGAAGATGGCGGCGTGGTCGGATTTACCAAACGCTGGACGAGATTGTGCCTTGTAACCGTCTTTGACCGTGGTATAACAGTGGTCCAGTGTCCTTTCGCCCCTGGTGGGGCAGGTGATATGCTGATAAAAGTTCGGCGCTGCGCGTTTGAGGTTGGCACTATTAAAATCCCCCGCCACAATGAGCGCAGCGTCCCGGTGTTGTGTCTGGTGCTGTGTGAGCGCCTCATGCAGCTCGCATAAGGCAGTGTTAGTGTCTGCTTGTGGAGGAATGTAAACGGCACTGATTATGACCGATGTGAACTCCCGTGGAAGATAAAATGGACGACACATGATGGACAGTAGTTCCAGGTTTGGTGTGCAGGAGCGTGTAAGAGGAACAATGCTCGCGCTGTTGCACCAGCTGTTGTTCACCATTAAGCACACGCCGCCTCCTCTTGACTTCCCCGAGTCCCGCGTCCTGTCCATGCGGTGAACCGAGAAGAACTCGGCCGGCTGTATGGCATGGTCTGGCACCGCTGGGTTCAGCCATGTCTCGGTGAAGCAGAGGAGATTGCAGTCCCGAATGTCTCTCTGGAACTTTATCCTGGCCCTGAGGTCATCGAGCTTGTTCTCCAGTGACTGGACGTTGGCGAGCAGGATACTAGGCAGAGGTGTGCGGTGTGCACGGGCCCTGAGCCGGTTCCTCACAACAGCTCGTTTCCCTCGGGTTCGTCGCTTCGCATCGCGTCCATGGTTCTCCCTCAGGATCTCACTCGGCCAGCTCGGATCCGGAGTTAAAACTGTCGAATTGTGAGTACATTGTATACCAATAGAAACAAGAGTGTCTCTATCATACCTAATGTACTCAATGGTGGTGATTTTGCCGATTTTAAAACACTGAAAACTAACTTAAAGAACAAAAACAAAGAAAAGGTGGTCGGAGCAGTCGTGACGGCAGCCGACCTCACCGGCGCCATCTTGGAATCTTTGTCAACAAACTTTATATCAAGGACATAATGTGTATAAATATGCACATTTTGTGAGTTCTACATTTTTGCATCGTCATTCCAGTAGTAGTAAAATGTAAAAGTTTTTAAAAGTAATGATAAGTTTAATTCAACACAACACACTGTATAAAAAAAACCCAAATGCACAGGTTACAAGTCGTGTATACTGTATGTGTGGAAAACGCTGCTTTGGGAAAACAAAAAATATGTGAGTTGCACACAAGACAAATATGAACAATCTCTGAGATTTAGAGGTAATGAGCCATATTTAAGATACAGAAAACATCTAAATCTCATTCAAGTCTCAAAGTCAGCTCATTTCTGTCTAGAAGACAAAGAAGAGGTAAACACAAGATGACTCCCACTGCTGAGTTCTGGCCCTGTCACATCATTTGTGGTGATTGTGCATTAGCTTCGCTCCTATGCCGCTAGCATGCTAAGTAGGTTAAGCTGAGGTAGCCTACTGCTAGCACTGGATTCAGTTGTGTGAATAAATGTAAATATATAGCATTGTTTAGCTATAAACTATACAAGTGTAAGTTGATGTCTTAATGTGTAAGACATTTTCATTTGTTGCGTATGTGAGTGAGTGTTTTTGTCTGTGCAAATCTTTTCTAGATGAATGAAATATAAGGCCTCTTTAATCCAGTGAGCACCCAATGGTGGCAATGGCCATACAAGACTAAACATAAAAGACATACAATGGTGTTCAAAATAATAGCAGTGTGTTGAAAAAAGTGAATAAAGCTCCATATCCATATAATAACTTTTAATTTAAATCACATAAATGCATTGGACACCCTGCACATTCTATTCTGAATCACAACATGAAGACAAATGTGGTAAATGTATTATTAATTTAATGTAAGTGAAGAAAAACAAATAGCCTGTTAAAAAAAATAGCAGTGTCATCATTCATCCTTACAAAGTGATGAATTTACAGTTTAAACAAAAACGCTTAAACTTTAATCTTTTTTGTGCGTCTTTGAACTAAGATTTAGTTGAATAACCATGGTTTCTGAGAACTGCTTCACATCTGTGACAATTGTACTACACGCCACAATTCCTCTGCATTTCTTGGTTTTGCCTCAGAAGCAGCAGTTTTAATGTCAGCCCTCAAATTTTCTATTGGATTAAGGTCTGGGGACTGGGCTGGCCACTACATAACGTCAATCTTGTTGGCCTGGAACCAAGATGCTGCTCGCTTACTGGTGTGTCTGGGGTCATTGTCTTGTTGAAACATCCATTTCAAGGACATTTCCTCTTCGGCATAAGGCAACATGACCTCTTTGAGTATTCTGATGATCCCTGAAATGTGATAAATAGGCCCTACACCATAGTATGAGAAGCATCCCCATATTGTGATGCTTGTGGCTCCATGCTCCACTGTCTTCACGGTGTACTGTGGCTTGAATTCAGTGTTTGGGGGACGCCTGATGAACTGTCTGCGGCCCCTAGACCCAAAAAGGACAATCTTGCTTTCATCAGTCCACAAAATATTGCACCATTTCTCTTTAGGCCAGTCAATGTGTTCTTTGGCGAACTGTAACCACTTCAGCACATGTCTTTTTTTCAACAATGGGAATTTGCGGGGGCTTCTTGCTGATAGCTTGACTTCACATAGCCGTCTTAATGGTGGTTAAGTGTAAATGGCATTAATCTTTTATTGCTCAGTATGTAAAGTCAAATCATGTATGGCTGACAGCTTTGTAATTTTTAGAAACTGTGTATTTACTTTTCACAGATTCACAGATACAATCCACTTCATCTTCAACTTTTTATTTTGGCTACATTGTTGGCCACCATGCCTCCCAAAATCCAACCCCTCGTCCTTGTCGTGGGAGGTGGAAATAGACTGGGTCTGGCAAATGGGGCTCTGGTGAAGCTGTGTGGGTTTGCAGTGATAAAGCAGTTCAAAGCGTTCATCAGCTAATTTGAAATACAAAATAAAATATACTATTTTATGTCCAAACATGCTCTTTTGTAATATGTAAATGTTTTTTGTACATGTACTGTAAGTGCTTTTTTTTATTACATTTTTTTTTACATTTGGCATTCAAACAGTAGGTTAATATGTGGAAAAGTAACTTTACTCAAAGTAGTACACTAATGCCACTTAAAAAAGCTAAAGCTAAAGAAGCTAAAGCACTTTTACCATGCCCTGTCATCACTTATTAAATATCTGAATAATGTGACTAAGCCCAATTATGAAGCATGTGTATGGAATGGAATTCAAACTTTTCTTTTATAGTGGTAAGCCACCATCATATACACTAAAACCATAACATAAATGTCAATCTAAGATTTCTCAATTCACAACATTTTATCAATGACAATATGAGGCCAAACATGGTACAAAACTCTCTAAGTATGCAAGTCATTTTAAAGAATGGCATAACTATCGAAAAACAGTATGACAACAGCCTATTTTAAAACAAAAAGGTCATTAATGCATTAATAGGATAATGTTGTACCAAATGAATATAACAAATCTTGGATGAATCACTTGTTTAGGTAGTTAATTTAGAACGACTATTAGCCAATGTGTTTCTATAATCTCTGATTATACTGTAGAAACACCTTGATGCATCAATAGCAGGTGTACTAAGAACTCTCCTAATAAAAACAGCATGCATATTCAATTCAATTCAGTTTTATTTGTATAGCGCTTTTAACAATTGACATTGTCTCAAAACAGCTTTACACAATCAAAAGAATTATTTAAGTTTGTATGGAATGTGAATGTGTATGAATCAAAATGTTCAGATATTCCCTGGTGAGCAAGCCCGAGGGCGACAGTGGCAAGGAAAAACTCCCTGAGATGGTAATAGGAAGAAACCTTGAGAGGAACCAGACTCGACAGGGAACCCATCCTCATCTGGGTGAAACAGACAGCAGGAAATGATCTGCATTTATACAGTGTTAAGTGTTAGGTTCCGCTATAATAGTTGATGTTAATTGATGTTATAATAGTTGATGTAAAATGGAGTCCAGTAGTTATTCGAGACTCAGATAGACTTGTAGAAAGTTCCAGTCCTGAACTATCGAATTGTCAAGTCCTCAGAGAAACAGCTGACAACACCAGTCGAGGCCAGAACCATCTTCTAAGTAGATAGAATCATCCCCAGACACCAGGCGCATCCTAAAGAGACACACGGGGCATCCATGCGACGAGACCTCCAACCAGAAACCGGGCACCAGGATGGATCAGACAGGTCCGGAGGGCAGAGGGAGTCTGGATCACTGGCAGCTCAGGAACCACATGTGTAGCTCGACAGAGAGAGAGAGAGAGAGAGAGAGAGAAAGAGTGAAAGGGGGAGACAGGGGGAGAGAGGAAAGAGAAAGAGGGGTAGGAAGAGAAGAGGAGGAGAGATTGCAATTAGGTATGGTCACAGTCACAATGTCTAATGTGAATGTATATTTACTGTAGAGTGCAAGCAGGGACTCCGGCAGGACTAACTATGACAGCATAACTAAAAGGGAGAGCCAGAAGGAAACACAAACATGAGGGCTCCCTGAGATGTAAAGCAAACAATCACCTCACCGTCAACAAACCTGAGTGATCAAATGAGACTGAGGAAGACAGCATCTAAAACATACCAGTTCACCATAATACTCTACGTCCATGAGTCCCCCAGATCTGCTCCTTTACCTTATGGCAAATCTATTTATAAAAATGCTTGGCTAAATAAATAGGTTTTTAGCCTAGACTTAAACACTGAGACTGTGTCTGAGTCCCGAACACTATTTGGAAGACTATTCCATAATTTTGGGGCTTTGTAAGAAAAAGCTCTGCCCCCAGCTGTAGTTTTCATAATACGCGGTACTGATAAGCAGCCTGCATCCTTTGACCGAAGTAGGCGTGGCGGATCGTAAGACACTAGCAGTTTGCTCAGATACTGCGGGGCGAGACCATTTAATGCCTTATATGTCAAGAGTAGTATTTTAAAATCAATGCGAAATTTCACAGGGAGCCAATGCAGTGAAGATAGGATAGGGGTGATGTGCTCATATCTTCTGGTTCTAGTGAGGACTCTCGCTGCTGCATTCTGGACTAGCTGAAGCTTGTTTATGCACCTAACTGAACAACCAGACAGTAAGGCATTACAATAGTCCAACCTAGAAGTGATAAAAGCATGAACTAGTTTTTCTGCATCGTTAGCTACAATATATTTCTTATTTTGGCGATATTTCTGAGGTGAAAGAATGCTATCCTGGTGATATTATCTACATGAGCTTCAAATGAAAGGCTGGAATCTATAATCACGCCGAGGTCTTTTACTGTTGCACTTGACGGAACAGAAAGGCCATCTAAAGTTACGGTGTGATCTAAGATTTTACTTCTAGCTGTATGCGGTCCTATGACTAGAACTTCTGTCTTATCCGGATTAAGCAGAAGGAAGTTAATTAGCATCCAATTTCTTATGTCCTGCACACATTGTTCAACTTTAGTAAGATGGTTTTTCTCATCAGGTTTTGTTGAGACGTATAGCTGTGTGTCGTCAGCATAACAATGAAAACTAATACCATGCTTACGGATTATGTTGCCCAGAGGAAGCATGTAAAGGGAAAAAAGCAGTGGGCCTAAAACTGAACCCTGCGGAACGCCAAACTCCACTAGAGAACATGCAGAATAATCACCATTTAAGTCTACATACTGATAACGATCGGTCAAATAGGATCGTAACCAATGCTGAGTGGGGAATTAATTATTCTCAACAGCGGTTCTGTTATTACTGGTTCTATCTGTTTAAGAAAATGTGTCGGTATAGGATCTAATATACAGTTTGATGAATTTGCAGAAGACATGAGTGAAATTAGTTCATTCTCTTCAAGAGGAGTAAAGTATTCTAGGTTTGAATCTGACATGGCTAGGTTAACATCTGTATCAATTACATTGTTTGGTTTCAAAGCCTCAATTTTATGCCTGATATTTACAATTTTATTATTAAAAAAGTTCATGAAGTCCTCACTATTGCATGACGTTGTTGTGGAGATTTCTGTAGTGGTCTTTTTTCTGGTTAATTTGGCTACGGTATTAAATAAAAATCTAGGATTATTTTTATTTTCTTCTATAAGAGTGGAGAGATACGTTGATCTAGCTACACTAAGAGCTTTCCTATAGTTCAGGATGCTCTCTTTCCATGCTATTTGAAATACCAATAATTTAGTTTGACACCATTTACGCTCTAATTTCCGAGCAGTCTGTTTTAAAGTGCGCGTGTGATCGTTATACCAGGGAGCGAGTTTCTTATCTCTAATAATTTTTCTTTTAGCTGGAGCTACATTATCTAAGGTACAACGAAGTGTCGACTCTAAATATTCAGTCGCCTGATCGAGTTCTGTGGGGTCAGACGGTGGCCTAATCAAAGTTGGTAACTCTGGGAGATTACTGATAAAACTCTGTGTGGTAGTTGATGTGAATGTACGTTTAATACGGTAGCGCGGTGCTGTGCGTACATTATCACTGTGACACACTTGAATGGAGACAAGATAGTGATCTGAGATAATTTCAGACAGTGGAATTGTGAATACATTTCTTATAATTAATCCGAAGAATATTACTAAATCTAAAGTGTGACCTGCTTTATGAGTGGGTCCTACTACACACTGATTTACGCCTACGGAGCAGTATGGATATAAATGCTGTTCTCAGAGGGTCTTCTGGATTCTCAAAATGAATGTTAAAATCTCCAGCAATTAACACTTTGTCTACAGAAACGACCAGGTCTGAGATGAAATCTGCAAATTCACTAAGAAATTCAGAATACGGCCCTGGAGGTCTGTAAATGATAATTAGTGGAATCGACTGAGCTGATTTAATATACTTAAATAGACTTATGTTACTATAGAGAATTTCAAATGAGTTAAATTTGTGTCCGTGTTTTTGTACGATAGACAGATTATCATTATGAATAACTGCGACGCCTCCTCCTCTACCAGTTAACCGAGGCTGGTGTATGTAGCTGTATCCAGGAGGACTAGCTTCATTTAGAGCTACATACTCGTCCTGTTTAACCCATGTTTCAGTTAAACAGAGTATATTAAACGCCTGATCTGTGATAATTTCATTAACAATAACTGCTTTTGATGCGAGACATCTAATATTTAACAATCCTATTTCTTCAGATCAGAGGTGCCGGCTGCGCATTCAGTATGATCGGAGTTTGTCGTCTTTATGTTAATTAAGTTATTGAAACAGACTTTCTGAGTCTTTCTACATTTTTGCTTAGATCGGGGAACAGACACAGTCTCAATAAGGTGAACCCTGAGTGACGACTCTATGCAGCTAGCAGACGGTTGGTTTAGCCTGTCTGTCTGCTCCCTGGCCTGGGCTCTGGATTGTCACCGATTAACTAGACCTCTACTGAGACTATGAGCTATACTGCAGGAAATGAGAGCAGCACCTTCCCGAGTGGGATGGACACCGTCCCGCCCTAACAGGCCAGCTTTGCCCTCAAAGGTCTTCCAATTATCTATGTAGCCCACATTATTTTTGGAGCACCACCTGGACATCCAGCGGTTCAGCGACCATAA
The DNA here is from genome assembly GCA_030522415.1 of Channallabes apus. Taxonomy (NCBI): domain Eukaryota; kingdom Metazoa; phylum Chordata; class Actinopteri; order Siluriformes; family Clariidae; genus Channallabes; species Channallabes apus. Next base: position 23,195,708 of record CM060110.1, read on the forward strand.
CCTGCTGTAAGCTATGTCGCCATGTCTCATTGGGATGGGACCAGAGCATACTACTTCATCGGACATCGCCTTTTCGCTAATTTAAACACCTCTGTTAAGTTACTCTTACTGACCTCTGACTGACGAATGCGTATATCGTTAGCTCCAGCATGTACCACTATCTTAGAGAACCTGTGCTGTCCTAGAGCCCTAAGATTACCTGCTATGTCCGGTGCTCTGGCTCCCAGGATACACCTAACCACTGCCGCTGGCGCCCCTAAAAGGTCTAGCTAATGTCACGTGCCTCAGTATAGAGTCTCCTATAACCAGAGTTCTTTCAGGTTTCTCAGCGGGTGCAGCACTGAGGAGAGCAAACCTGTTGGACACGTGAGGCGCAGAGGAGGTGTGCTCCGGTGGGCTAGCCTTAGCGTTAGCTTTGGCTGAACGAGTATGCCGCCGAGTCGTCACCCACTCGCCCCGCTGTGAGGGCTCTAATGCCGGAGTCGGGGGCTGATTATCTCCGCCTGTGGCACCCAGACTGTCCGCTACGGGAATAACACTGCTCTCACATTCTCTAACCCTCTCTAAAGTCTGGATGCGCTCCTCTAACGCTGAAATCTTCTCCGTCAGAGTGCTCACTAACACACACCTATCACAAATAAAGTTATCACTAATGACGGAGGAAGAATGTCTAAACATCCTGCACTCTACACACTGAACAAGCTGAACGGTAGACATTATAACGTACCTCTGTGTCGGAGTTTTAGTTGTTTGGAGATGAATTCCGTTTGTTGTTCTTAGCCTTCGCATTCGCTCCTCCGTTTCTCTGACCGCTCTGTGTCTACCTTCAAGTCCTTCAAGTCATCAACAATGGCAGCTTTACAAAGAATTCTACAGCTTGAGCATAGAAGACGGCACAGAAGTCAGACAGTTTACATAAATGCCTACATAAGGACACATTTTACCCTCCTTGACACACATCTGATGATGCCATCTTGAGATAACTCCGGCTTCCAAGGAACAAGATCCTTGACTTACTGCAGATTGTGAAACCACACCTTCAGAGGGATATAAGAATTAACTATGCCCTAAGTCCAGCGGTTCAGTTGTTAGCTACACTGTGTTGGAAGTTTTATGGAGGTGGTGGGTGACGGCCTAGGTCTCAGCAAGTCTTTGGTCAGCAAAACTGTGACAGCAGTAACACCTTTGCTGTTACAGCTTATGAAGAACATCCTGATTTTTCCCAAAACACCAGAAGAAATTCAGCAGGCCAATCGACAGTTTCACAGCATTGCCAGCATCCCCAGAGTGATTGGCATCATTGATTGCACCCTAATTCCATTAGTTAGCCCTGTTGTAAATGAGCCATTATATATTTGCAGGAAGGGCTATCCAGCTATTAAAGTTCAAATAGTATGTAATCACCAGGGGATGTTTACTGACATTGTTGCAAAATGGCCTGGGAGCACACATGACTCTTTTGTTTGGGTCAATTCTGCAATTTGCCAGGTGGCTGAAGAGGGTGGCTTTGGTGATAGCTGGCTGTTGGGAGACAGTGTATATCCTATTTGCCCATACCTCATAACACCTGTGCAGCATCCAGCCACCATTGCAGAGGAAAGGTTTAATCAGGCCAATGGAAGGACACGCTCTATAGTGGAGAGGGCTATAGGACTGTGGAAACAACGATTTCGCTCCATTAGCAAGTCCAGTGGGGGCCTGAAACTGAACCCCTCCAAAAGCTGCTATGTAATTGTAGTTACTGCAATTCTCCACAACATTGCAGTCAAGGAAAATGTCTCGCTTTTTGATGAGGAAGAGGGGGGTTCTTTCTGGTGCTGCTGAGGATGAGGAAGATGACACTTCTGATGAGGATGATCATGATAATGATGATGCTTCGAACACACATCAAGGCAGAATGCATCCTGCAGGAGCAGACGTCAGTCTGTTAATTCAGAATATGTTTGGTTAGTTATTTTTTTACAGTTTGGATCCTGTATTTTTTGTTTAAATTAATTAACTTGTGTTAATAAATATTTTGTTTATTTGTCTACATGGTTTCCCCTGCAGACATACTTTAAATACTTTTGCAAACAAGTAGGCTATATATATATTTTTTTCTTTTTTTTAACCTATGAATAGTCCATATTCTACTTCTACTTCTGAGAGCACAACACAAAACCACATGCTTATTTATACCATTGTTGTTGATTTATTTGGGTACATTCATTGAATATATGATGAGTAATAATTTATATAGGCTTACACTATGGTAGTGTATAAATTTTACATTTTCTTAGTGCTAAACACTTTGTGCACATTATATGTTGAATACGTGAACAGTACGGATAACATTCATTATAAGTGAAAACCTCTAACATACTACTACAAATATTATGAGAAATTTCTCTTGTTTTAACAAAGATACTCACTTGAAAACTCACCTTTTCTTCGCACATACGAAAGAAAGGCTGTGTTCCAACCGGCATAAATAATGCTTTCTTAGGGCACTTCGAAGGGAGAATAATTGTGATTGTACATATGTTTGCGATGTTTGAAAACAACTGCGATGGTTATATTGTTTCAAAGTGAATTTGTAATCAAAATAACCGAAAAATTAATAACCTCATATCTGAGCACCAAAACATTAAGTTTTCCAAATCGCTTTAGAAACTAATAGGGGGTAGAATAGAATAGAACTGTGAATAGAACACACCCAGCTGCAGCGAAATCAATGACGTCGACACAGAAAACTAACAAGGAACTATCCTTCTAACCACAGGTCAAAGGCTGTAGTTCCATCCACGTAAGTTTGCAACGCTGTTTGCGAATGCTCGTTTGAACTATGGTTTCGAGAAACACTGAATTGTTGAACTATGTTGGTAACGATGAAACTTGCAACCATAGTTTGCTAACAATGCTTTTGGGAAACTCACCCACATTAGGAGACTAGACAGACTATGATCTAAGCAGGTTAGTAGTTCAATGGATAGTAGAACTAAACATACAAGAGAGGAAACACATGAGGTTAATCACACTAGGGGCTAATCCTACTAGGACCTATGCTTACTATAGGAGACACAGAGACAAGGAGACATACAGACAGCAACAGTAACTAAGCATACTAGGGTATTACACAGACAAGAATACTCACAGACAAAGAGACACACAGACATAGAGATAAACTAACAACACCAACTTAACAGACCAGATGTAAAAATGAATTAAACAGCTCCATAAAACAAATGCCAACTAAAACTGAACAAAACAAATGCCCACTTTACATAACCAATGCTTGACCCAGTTTCCCAGAACAAACAGCTATTTATAAAGGAACTAATTAGCTACCTTGGTTGAGTTGAGCGCTCTCATCACCTGACCGAGGTGCATTCTGGGAAACTGAGTTCAAAAACATAAAACTACACTAAACACACATACAGATGTCGCCTTTAAGACATGAATTAACAATGTGTATGTATGTGCATATATTATATAAGTGTGTTTGTGTGCGTGTCTCATATGTAACATTCATATAAAATGCAATTCATGATAAGTGTATGTTGTTAAAGTATTTGTGGATATGTATGTAATGACGCGGCTCGCGCAAGGTGCGGAGCCGCGCATAAGCTGTTCAGAACGGGCTGTTTCGTGATACCGCGACACTCCGTGTGATCATTCGGTCGCACCAGTAAAAGGTGTCAGTGTCAAAGACAAAGCGCGCTGGAGAAGACACAAGCCCAAGCTTCTGTCTGTCTAAAATAGCGGAGAGAGAGTGAGAGAGAGTGAGGGAGAGCGGCACGCAGCAGTTTAGCGCGCGCTCTCGGGTTAAAGTGCACAAAGCACAAACTCTACTCTCTCTCTTCCTATAAATCCTCAGTAAAGCCATAAGTCCCGAGAGCATCTTTAGTTTTTTGTTTTAGTTTCCAGAATCCCATCCGTTCTCGCATAGATGGCGGAGCTCTGGTTATTTTGTGTTTTCAGTTTTCTTTTGAAAAAAGATTCATTACAAAACAATGAAAGACATGACAATGCCTCGGTTTAAATGGTCTTGAAATTAATTTAATTTCCTGATAGTCTATCTGATAGTGTTAACTATGTGTCGCCATCATCAGAAGACATGAATGAACAATATGTGTGTGTGTGTGCAGGGCTGTGCAGAGACGTTTAAAGGGGCGGGTGCTCAAAGTTAAAAAAGATAGAACATGCTGAATAACAACAACTCACATTCATAACGAATCTAATATGGAATTGCATCATACTGTATGACTGTCATCAGGTCGGGACAATGCAAAGCAAACGTAGCCTATGTTTTACCTGATGGCGTACAATGTTGCTGTTGATTATTATATTATTAGTAATAATTTTTAAGAATCTATACACATAAAACACACAAACATGCACATGCAGTGCTTATTAAATGTTTAAATTGTAGAGATACAATAATTTTACTGCTGTAAAATCAGCATTTTATCTAATTTGAAATTTAAAAATCTAATATTATCTGTTACTTAATATATTTTCTTTAAAAACAGTGTTTTTTTATATCATAAATATAATAATCCATAATTATATGGCTTTTAGTGTAATAAAACTGTAACTTACTTTAAAACTAAACATGTTCCCTAAAACGGTGGAAAGAGCTACAGACCCCCCTGTAACCCCCTTACCCAGTTAGCTAGCAGTTAATGACCACCACTACTTGTGCAGTTCATAAAAGGACAGGTCATGTTTGTCGCGCTGTTGCACAAACAGCACGCTCATTTATTTCAATTAATTTGTTGTTATAGATTATAGTGTGCGCTGTACATCCTATTTACTGTTTTGCTACAGTCTGCACCTTCCAGTTAATTTGCCTGCTTCTCCTCCAGCTCCGCACCACCCAGCCTGCAGAAAATGCGCGTGCACTTTGCGTTCTCGTACCCGGCTCGTAACGAGCGCGCTCTGCCCTCAAGGGCGAGCATTGGTTAATGGCAGGCATGTGACTGATGCAAGCCAGATCCTTTTATTTAGCAAAATTGAGATTAATAGTTAAATTTCATTGTTGAGGGGCAAAGACAGGGCTCCATATGCACATACACAGAAAAAAGGGCACTTGAGGCATCCTGCCGCCTTCCCCCCTCTGCACGTGCCTGTATATATGTGTGTGTGTGTGTGTGTGTGTGTGTGTGTCTTTACAGTATATACAACGTGAAAGCGCGCTCAGTTACAGCTCAGTCCCTCTTCTCACCTTTGATAGGTGAGAAGTTATCAAACCGGTTTCGGATGGGGGAATTGGCACAATTGAGGGGTTTAAAACTATTTAACAAGACCGAGACAGCTCTGCCTAAAATGTATTTCTCCAGCAAAACATAGAATAAATAGAAATAAAATGTTTAATATTAATAATATTGATCTTAGCTGGATGGTCTAATTCTAACACACTATAACTAGAATATTTACAAAACTGAAAGGTTGTCTTATGAATAATAAAAAACAACTCATAACTCAAAAAGATCATATGTTTTTATTTATTTTTTTAGATCATAAATAGGCATGAATTAACTAATATATATATATATATATGCTGGACACAAACAGCAAAAAACATGATGAAAAGCAATAAAGTGCAGTGCAAAAAAAATTTTTTTTTGCTGTTTGTGTTAAGCATTGAATAATTATTTCATCCATTATTTGAGCACGGGAATAAGAGCTGGAATGTGATTGTGAATATATATATATATATATTATGGCAAGCCGTTTAGGAAAATATTCATGAGAGAATTGAATGAAAACTCGATATATATTGAATGAAACTCGATATATATATATTGAATGAAACTCGATATATTGAATGAAACTCGATATATATTGAATGAAACTCGATATATATTGAATGAAACTCGATATATATTGAATGAAACTCGATATATATTGAATGAAACTCGATATATATTGAATGAAACTCGATATATATTGAATGAAACTCGATATATATATATATTGAATGAAACTCGATATATATATATTGAATGAAACTCGATATATATTGAATGAAACTCGATATATATTGAATGAAACTCGATATATATACAGTGGTGTGAAAAACTATTTGCCCCCCTCCTGATTTCTTATTCTTTTGCATGTTTGTCACACAAAATGTTTCTGATCATCAAACACATTTAACTATTAGTCAAAGATAACACAAGTAAACACAAAATGCAGTTTTTAAATGAAGGGTTTTATTATTGAGGGAGAAAAAAAATCCAAACCTACATGGCCCTATGTGAAAAAGTAATTGCCCCCTGAACCTAATAACTGGTTGGGCCACCCTTAGCAGCAATAACTGCAATCAAGCGTTTGCGATAACTTGCAATGAGTCTTTTACAGCGCTCTGGAGGAATTTTGGCCCACTCATCTTTGCAGAATTGTTGTAATTCAGCTTTAATTTTCTAGCATGAAGCGCCTTTTTAAGGTCATGCCACAACATCTCAATAGGATTCAGGTCAGGACTTTGACTAGGCCACTCCAAAGTCTTCATTTTGTTTTTCTTCAGCCATTCAGAGGTGGATTTGCTGGTGTGTTTTGGGTCATTGTCCTGCTGCAGCACCCAAGATCGCTTCATCTTGAGTTGACGAACAGATGGCCAGACATTCTCCTTCAGGATTTTTTGGTAGACAGTAGAATTCATGGTTCCATCTATCACAGCAAGCCTTCCAGGTCCTGAAGCAGCAAAACAACCCCAGACCATCACACTACCACCACCATATTTTACTGTTGGTATGATGTTCTTTTTCTGAAATGCTGTGTTACTTTTACGCCAGATGTAACGGGACACGCACCTTCCAAAAAGTTCAACTTTTGTCTCGTCGGTCCACAAGGTATTTTCCCAAAAGTCTTGGCAATCATTGAGATGTTTTTTAGCAAAACTGAGATGAGCCTTAATGTTCTTTTTGCTTAAAAGTGGTTTGCGCCTTGGAAATCTGCCATGCAGGCCGTTTTTGCCCAGTCTCTTTCTTATGGTGGAGTCGTGAACACTGACCTTAATTGAGGCAAGTGAGGCCTGCAGTTCTTTAGATGTTGTCCTGGGGTCTTTTGTGGCCTCTTGGATGAGTTGTCTCTGCGCTCTTGGGGTAATTTTGGTTGGCCGGCCACTCCTGGGAAGGTTCACCACTGTTCCATGTTTTTGCCATTTGTGGATAATGGCTCTCACTGTGGTTCGCTGGAGTCCCAAAGCTTTAGAAATTGCTTTATAACCTTTACCAGACTGATAGATCTCAGTTACTTTTGTTCTCATTTGTTCCTGAATTTCTTTGGATCTTGGCATGATGTCTAGCTTTTGAGGTGCTTTTGGTCTACTTCTCTGTGTCAGGTAGCTCCTATTTAAGTGCTTTCTTGATTGAAACACGTGTGGCAGTAATCAGGCCTGGGGGTGACTACAGAAATTGAACTCAGGTGTGATAAACCACAGTTAAGTTATTTTTTAACAAGGGGGGCAATCACTTTTTCACACAGGGCCATGTAGATTTGGAGTTTTTTTTTCTCCCTTAATAACGTAAACCTTCATTTAAAAACTGCATTTTGTGTTCAATTATGTTATCTTTGACTAATAGTTAACGGTTTTTGATGAGCAGAAACATTTAAGTGTGACAAACATGCAAAAGAATAAGAAATCAGGAATGGGGCAAATAGTTTTTCACACCACTGTATATCATTCATTCATTCATTTTCTATACCGCTTAATCCTGTGTTCAGGGTCGCGGGGGACCTGGAGCCTATCCCAGGAGACTTCGGGCACTAGGCGGGGTACACCCTGGACAGGGTGCCAATCCATCGCAGGACACACACACATACACACTCTCACACACCCAATCACACACTACGGGCAATTTAGGAACGCCAATTAGCCTAACCTGCATATCTTTGGACTGTGGGAGGAAACCGGTGTACCGGAGGAAACCAACCAAGCACGGGGAGAACATGCAAACTCCATGCACACAGAGACGGGAATCGAGCCTGGCCGGGGAATTGAACCCAGACCCTGGAGGTGCAAGGCAACAGTGCTAACCACTACACCACCGCGCCGCATATATATATATATATATATATATATATATACGTGCTTAATTAAATTCTTAAATCATCGTGTTCAGCCATGCACTGAAAAAAAGAACTTTTTAAGATTTACTTGATAAAATCCTCTTAACAATTTGCACACATAGATTTTAAGTAAATTTTATTGCTCCAATATTAAGTAAAACTCACCCGTAATTCTCAGGTAAAATCTACTTAATTAAATTAACAATCAAAGAAATCAAGTAAAATTTACATAATTATATTTAATGCACAAATTAGATTTATTTAAAATAATCAAGTAAAGGTAATTCATTCCCAGATAGCATACACACACATCGCAGAGATAATGCTCCCTAATGCATGTTCTTCTTCTTCTTCTTTGTCTTTCGGCTGTTCCCTTTCAGGGGTCGCCACAGCAAATCATCTGCCTCCATCTAACCCTATCCTCTGCATCATCTTCTCACACACCAACTAACTTCATGTCCTCTCTCACTGCATCCATAAATCTCCTCTTTGGTATTCCTATAGACCTCCTGCCTGGCAGTTCCAACCTCAGCATCCTTCTACCAATATATTCACAATCTCTCCTTTGAACATGTCCAAACCACCTCAATCTGGCCTCTCTGACTTTATCTCCAAAACATCTAACATGGGTTGTCCCTCTGATGAACTCATTCTTGATCCTATCCATCCTTGTCACTCCCAAAGAGAACCTCAACATCTTCAGCTCTGCTACCTCTAGCTCTGCCTCCTGTCTTTTCTTCAGTGCCACTGTCTCTAAGCCGTAGAGCATTGCTGGTCTCACCACTGTCCTGTACACCTTTCCTTTCATTCTCGCTGATACTCTTTTATCGTACAACACACCTGACACTTTTCTCCACCCATTCCAACCTGCCTGTACTCGTCTGTTCACCTCCTTTGAACACTCTCCGTTGCTCTCTGCACCTTCTTTACCACTGCTCCCTGTAACTTCACTGTTCCTCTTGAGTCCCTCTCATTCACACACATGTATTCCGTCTTGCTGCGGCTAACCTTCATTCCTCTGTTTTCCAGAGCGTACCTTCACTTCTCCAAATTTTCTTCCACCTGTTCCCAGCTCTCGCTACAAAGCACAATGTCATCTGCAAACATCATAGACCCTGGAGACTCCTGTCTAACTTCATCTGTCATCCTGTCCATCACTAGAGCAAACAAAAAGGGGCTTAGAGCCGATCCTTGATGCAGACCCACCTCCACCTTGAACTCTTCTGTCACACCTACAGCACATCTCACCACTGTCTTACAACTCTCATACATGTCCTGCACCACTCTAACATACTTCTCTGCCACTCCAGACTTCCTCATACAACACCACAGCTCCTCTCTCGGCACCCTGTCGTACGCTTTCTCTAAATCTACAAAGACACAATGCAACTCTTTATTACCTTCTCTGTACTTCTCCATCAGCATCCTCAAAGCAAATACTGCATCTGATGTACTCTTTCTAGGCATAAAACCATATTGCTGCTCACAAATTCTCACCTCTGCCCTTAACCTTGCTTCCACTACTCTTTCCCACAGCTTCATTGAATGGCTCATTAGCTTTATGCCTCTGTAATTGCCACAGCTCTGCACATCTCCCTTGTTCTTAAAAATCGGCACCAATATACTTCTCCTCCATTCCTCTGGAATCCTCTCACTCTCCAAGATCTCGTTAAACAAACTAGTCAGAAACTCTACTGCCACCTCTCCTAAGCACTTCCATACCTCCACAGGTATGTCATCAGGACCAACAGCCTTTCCACTCTTCATCCCCTTCAACGCCCTTCTCACCTCACTTTTACTAATATTTGCTACTTCCTGCTCCACAACAGTCACCTCTTCTACTCTTTGTTCTCTTTCGTTTTCCTCATTCATCAACTCCTCAAAGTACTCCTTCCATCTTCCCATCACCCTCCTGGCATCTGTCATTACATTTCCATCTCTATTTTTAATCACTCTAACCTGCTGCACATCCTTCCCATCTCTATCTCTTTGCCTCGCCAACCTGTACAGATCCACCTCTCCCTCCTTACTGTCCAGCCTAGCATACAAGTCCTCATATGCTCTTTGTTTGGCCTTTGCCACTTCTACCTTCACATTACGCTGCATCTCCCTGTACTCCTGTCTACTCTCTTCAGTCCTCTCAGAGTCCCACTTCTTCCTAGCTAGCCTCTTTCCCTGTATAAACTCCTGGACTTCCTCATTCCACCACCAAGTCTCCTTGTCTCCTTTTCCCTTACCTGATGATACACCAAGTACCCTCCTACCTGTCTCCCTGATCACATTGGCTGTAGTTGTCCAGTCAACTGAAAGCACCTCCTGACCACCCATAGCTTGTCTCAACTCCTCCCTAAAGACTACACAACATTCTTCCTTTCTCAGCTTCCACCACTTTGTCCTCTGCTCTGCCTTTGTCCTCTTCACCTTCCTCACCACCAGGGTTATTTTACACACCACCATTCTGTGTTGTCTGGCTACACTCTCCCCTACCAACACTTTGCAGTCACTAATCTCTTTCAGATTACAACGTCGACACAAGATGTTGTCCACCTGAGTGCTTCTGACTCCGCTCTAATATGTCACCCTATGTTCCTGCCTCTTCTGGAAGAAAGTATTTACTACTGCCATTTCCATCCTCTTTGCAAAGTCCACCACCATCTGTCCTTCTACATTCCTGTCCTGAAGACCAAACCTGCCCATCACATTTTCATTCCCTCTGTTCCCTTCCCCAACATGTCCATTGAAGTCTGCACCAATCACAACTCTCTCACCTCTGGGGATGCTCTGCATCACTTCATCTAACTCACTCCAGAATTTCTCCTTCTCTTCTAACACACATCCTACCTGTGGAGCATAACCACTAACAACATTGAACATCACACCATCAATTTCCAGCTTCAGACGCATCAACCTATCTGATACTCTCTTCACCTCTAGGACATTCCTTACAAACTCCTCTTTCAGGATAACTCCTACTCCATTTCTTTTCCTATCTACACCATGGTAAAACAACTTGAACCCTGATCCTAAGCTTCTAGCTTTGCTTCCTTTCCACCTGGTCTCCTGGACACACAGTATATCCACCTTCCTTCTCTGCATCATATCAACCAACTCTCTTGCCTTCCCTGTCATGGTCCCAACATTCAAGGTCTCTACTATCACTCCTAAACTCTTGCCTTTCCTCTTCTCTCTCTGCTTTCGAACACGCCTTCCTCCTCTCCTTCTTCGACCATAATGCATGTTACAATGACCAAATATGATAATAAATAAATAAACCACACTCTCAGCTAATAATAAAACAGATTCGTTTATTTTTAATAAAAACACATTTAAAAACAAGCAAACATTTGATTAATTTATACAAAAAACGAGAAAACGAGATAACAGTAACTTACAAATGAGGTCTCAATTTGAAAAGATGTACAAAACATAAACCACAAATAAGTATTAATCATAGAAACAAAATTAAACACCAACGCGCGTTGGTGAAACGTTTTGTACTTTATGATTTTTTAAATATGACCGTTAGATATGTTGGTCAGGAAACTCCTGAAGTCAGATGCAGACACACTTTCAGTCACAAACTGCTGTGAAAAAATAGAGATAGATATTCAATTAAAATTCATGATACTTAATTTAGCAAATGAACAATATTTATACTTTGTTCCTCTCGCTTCACAACTCATGAGAACAGACCGAAACCAGAACTGAACCGGAGATTAAGGAAAAAGTGAGAAGCAAGAATCATGTGTGAAAAGATTAAGCATGCAAGGTCACAGGATGACTCTATTTCTTTTTCTTGTCTGCAATGCGATTTAGACAAATTAGAGCTGCTGTCAATACTGTATGAACATATGTACAGGTTCTTGTTGTTGAAATTTAACTTTATTTATTTATTTATTTATTTACCACAGGACCCCTGGGGGGCTCCATAGGTTCAGGTTTTTACACGAAAACGGTGTTTTGTGAATATCCACACTATTAAAAACTGAAATATTGCTAATTGTACGTCCTGAGATTAAGATTAACATTAATTGGGAGTCATGAAAGCGAGAATCACATCCAAAACAGAAAGGTAAACTTACCTCGTACACGACAAACTCCAGCTCCAGCCACGCTGTGTAGTACCTCCGTGATGATTCCCAACCGACTGATCCACAGCGCGGGCACAGCGTCTCCAAACACGCATGCATGGTTTAATTTGGACACATTTTCACCTTCAGTAGACACACAATACTTCAGACTGAAACACGACTGTCCCCTACAGGTAATGAAGGGCATGTTCACAGCTTCCCGCATGCAGCCGCGCAAAGCCGCGGCAAGTCACGGGATCCCTTTTCTCGAAACGTTTGTTTTTAATGGCGACATCTGTACACAATTTTCGGGCACCCAGCGCCCTCTAGGGGTGATCCCTTACAGTACACCCCCCCCCCCTAAAAACACTAACAGAGAAATGTATCCTAACAATCTTTCGTCAAGCCGAATCTTGACAGTTTTATTGCCCCCGTCAGGGCTTTTTTTATGACCCTTAGGAATTTTTACGACATAGAGGTTCGATAAAAGGGGGAGGTGTAACAATGTTTATGCGTTAGACATCGTTTCATTTTTATGTTGATGTGAGAAGTTGATTGTAGGTGTTGTGTGGTCTCTAGCAAGGCTACACTCGATGCTGCGTGAAAACGCTATGGGAACCAGTTTGTCGCGTTGCCGGTCGTTGAAGCATGCTGTGAAAACACGCCAAAGTTTTTGGCTATATATAACCTCGACAGGTGACGTCATCTGATTAGATGTAGGTGGAGGTTATAAAAACAGGTGAGCCGGCAACGACCTCAGATCATTTGTCTTCAGAGCCTAGTTGTGAAGCGTGCTTGTGATAAACCAGCAAAATAAGAAGGTGTTTAACTCACCGATTTGACGAGTTTAAATCCCTCCGTGTGTGATAATCCATATCGGAGTGCGATCTCTACACTGCTTCGACTAGTGCTGCGCATTCCGTGAGAAGCTGCGAGCCGCCGCGCGTTCCTGGCTTAAAACTCGTGCATCTGACACAGCTGCGGCAGACGGAGGTAAGAAAACTCCTTTCTTCCGCGTTGTCATCACGAGGATTTCTCTCTTTTTTTACCGGAGATGAAAATAGCCTTAAGCACTAAAACAAGCAGTAGACGGCAGCTTCTGTCAGGTGGCCGGGGGGCGGAGCCTCAATGACGCTCTCTCCCCCCCCCACCCCCCTCTCAGCTCTCTTCATATGAGTTAACCCTTTCATGGAGTAGGCTGTATTCATGCTGTGTTTTTCATGCCATCGACTTATTTGTTTATTTAAATATAGTCGATATGGAAACGCGGGATTGTATGATGACGCCCAGATAGCAGAGACGCTTCACAGGCTATCTCTCTCCTGGGACATCATCCTCCCTAGTAAGCTTATACTTCCTTTCTAGCTGTGTAGACTTTTATCTGCCCTAGAGGGAAAAGCTTTTCAGGCAGTGGGTCAGCTTGGTGCTCCACTGCACACAGGAGGTCAGACTGATTTAAAATATATATGTGTATAAAATAAAATAAATGGGGGTGGCCCCCCCAATAGGGAAAGGCACCCAGAATTCCTTTTTAACGAATAAGTGTTCTCCCTGGCACCCCCAGGAGGTCGGTGTTTTGCTCCGCCACCACTGGTGTTCGGGCAACACCAGTCTCCAATAGGCTGTTAGTTCTTCGGGTTTTCCTGCCATGCTTCAGGATGCCGAACATCTAACATTCCCCCCGTTTAACCAAGCTGCCGAAACTTTTGCCCTTTTATGAGAAACTGGCAGTGTGGAAGCTACTGCCAAGTATATCTCCTTGGGTACTAAGCACTGGAGAGAGGAACTACAGGATTCAGTTCTCACTTCACCTTCTGTGTTTTCGATGGCGTGGCCTCCACTTCCATGAAACCAGAAAGTGCGCATCTGCTGACAGGCTGCCGGGGAAGGGGGCCATGGAACATGTTCCCCCACCAGACAGTGAGTCAGGCTACTACAGTCGGTATTCTTGGTTCCCAAGAGGAACGGGGGCTGCGTCCAATATTTCAGATTCTGCGGGCTCTCCCGCTACCTGAAAATCAATGAATACAGTTCAGTTCTTGACTGTAAAGGTGATTGCTCTCAACCCTACCAAGCGATTGTTTCTGACAATCGATTTAAGGACGCTTACTTTAATACAGAAACATTGCCACAACACAGGGAGATCCTGAGGTTCGCTTTCGGGGGGCGAAGCTTACCAGTATCGGGTCCTTCCATTGGTCTAGCTCACCCGCACACATACAAAATGCACGGATTTAGCCCTGGTTCTTATGGGAGTCCCAGGGCATCCGGTGGCTAGTGCTTCGACATCAGCATGTCGTCCTAGCTCATCTCTGTTCTCAGGATTGGGACCCAACGCCACGAAAGCGTGCTCTTTCCTGTGCAGAGGACAACACTTTGGGTGCTATATGGGATTCGGTCGTAAGCGGGCACAGCTGTCTCCCGCTCGTATTGAACCCATTCTCAACACCCTCAAGGAAAACAAGCTAGACCAGAAAGTGACCATCACTTTCAGACATCCTAGCTCTCATGGCAGCTGTATCCACGGTGACACCTTTGGACCTTCTGCACATGAGAGCATTCTAAGTTGTGGCTAAGAACCAGGGGATATCACTAGGGCCAATCCCCAATATGGGTTACGCGCCAGGTGCTTCGTACCCTTTCTACGTGGTTCAGACCCCGGTCTCTACTCTGGGTCCCACTCTAAGTTCATCTTGTCGTCGCTGAGGCTAACGACAGATGCTTCCCTCATAGGCTGGGTTGCGGTCTCTGATGACTGTCCAGCCCAAGGGAGCTGGAGAGGCTATCTTCTCGCATGGCACAGCAATTGCCTCGAAATGATGGCTCTATTTCTGGCCCTAAAGCACTTCCTCCAGCAGTTGAGAGGCTGCCATGTCCTAGTGCGGTGGACAACACTATGGCAGTCTCATATATTATCGCCAGGGCGGACTGTGCTCGCGCCGCTAACAGCTAGCGCACCAGGTTCCTGTCCCTCAGAGCGATTTACATTCCAGCATGGATGCGGGAGCAGTAGTACTGTCCAGTCTACCTCTGACACACGGGGAATGGTAACCCCACTCCGAAGTAGTCAGGGAGAGATTTTCATGTAGCAAGGCGGACCTCTTGCCTTCTAAGATATGCTTCGCCTTTTACTGCTCTTCAGATATACGTCCACCGCATCAGCTAGTGGCGTAGGTCAGAGCAGCTTCTACATGTTTTGGATGAGAGATGCTATTGCCCTCTCCTATGAGGCGCGTGGGTTCACTTCGCCTCTGGGAATCAGGGCTCTTTCAACCCTGGGGGTTGCCTCATCTATTGCATTAGCAAGAGGAATTCCCCTGCAGCAAGTATATGCTAAGCAGGTAAACCCAGTCCACTGCCGAATTGTTTCAGTGCTGGAGTTTCCCTCCTCGGGTCTGTGCCCTAGTACTCTCAGGACGTACGTGACTGCATCCTCTCTCAACTATCTTCCGAAAGCTCCATAAACCCAACAGGCACCCTATTGCTCTTGAAGCCTTCTGTCCTCCGCGCTTACAGCTTCGGAGCAGGAGAGACTTCACTTGCTGTGTCCAGCTTGTGCTCTTCAGATCTACGTCCACCGCATCAGCTAGTGGCGTAGGTCAGAGCAGTTTCTACATGTTCTGGATGAGACATGCTACTGCCCTCTCCTATGAGGCGCGTGGCCTCACTTCGCCTCTAGGAATCAGGGCTCTTTCAGCCAAAGGGATTGCCTCATCTATTGCACTAGCAAGAGGTATTCCCCTGCAGCAAGTGTCTGCTAAGCAGGTAAACCCAGTCCACTGCCGAATTGTTTCAGTGCTGGAGTTTCCGTCCTCGGGTCTATGCCCTAGCACTTTCAGGACGTGCGTAACTGCATCCTCTCTCAACTATCTTCCAAAAGCTAACTATTAACCCAACAGGCACCCTATTGCTTTTGAAGCCTTCTGTCCTCCGGGCTTACAGCTTCGGAGCAGGAGAGACTTCACTTGCTGTGTCCAGCTTGTGCTCTTCAGATCTACGTCCACCGCATCAGCTAGTGGCGTAGGTCAGAGCAACTTCTTCATGCTCTGGATGAGAGATGCTATTGCCCTCTCCTATGAGGCGCGTGGGCTCACTTCGCCTCTAGGAATCAGGGCTCATTCAACCAGGGGATCGCCTCAGCTATTGGATTAGCAAGAGGTATTCCCCTGCAACAAGTGTGTGCCAAGCAGGTAGACCCAGTCCACTGCCAAAATGTTTCAGTGCTGGAGCTTCTGCAGTAAAAGCTTGTCCTTGGGCTTGTGCCCTAGTACCCTCAGGATTTTCTTAGCTGCATTGTTTGAAGCCTTCTGTCCTCCGCCTTTTACAGCTTCGGAGCAGGAGAAACTTCACTTACTATCCAGTATGTGCTCTTCAGATTCACGTCCACCGCATCAGCTAGTGGCGTAAGTCAGAGCGCCACTATACTGGGTGAGAGATGCATATTGCCCTCTCCTATGAGGCGCGTGGGTTCACTTCGCCTCTGGGAAGCAGGGCTCACCCAACCAGGGTGATCATCCCAGTCTCACCAGCAGGAGGTATCCCCTGCAGTAATTGTGTGGCGCGAAGGGTTGGTTCCTCCCCGCACACATTTCTTACATTTATAAATCTGGATGTTCATGCTACTCCGGGCTCACTGCCCCCGAGTTAGCTGCCCAGGCATAGCTCTGAGACCTTCTTGGCTTTGTGCGCACATGCTACACAACCTTGGGGTCCAGACACCTGTAGTGCGGCGGCGTTGATATTCTCGTTCCCATAGCGTTTTCACGCAGCATCGAGTGTAGCCTTGCTAGGGAACGTCTCGGGTTACATTTCTGTAACCCTGTTCCCTGAAAGGCGGGAACGAGATGCTGCGTCGCAATGCCGCACTACCACGTGACCGGACGGCTGTTCAGACAAATTAATCTGAGGTCGTTGCCGGCTCACCTGTTTTTATAACCTCTACCTACATCTAATCAGATGACGTCACCTGTCGAGGTTATATATAGCCAAAAACTTTGGCGTGTTTTCACAGCATGCTTCAACGACCGGCAACGCGACAAACTGGTTCCCATAGCGTTTTCACGCAGCATCTCGTTCCCGCCTTTCAGGGAACAGGGTTACAGAAATGTAACCCGAGACATTTTCTTTTATTAGTATCATTATTATCGGTGAAAATTAATGCTTATGAGGGTATAATTTCGGAGTTGCCTTTGACGGCTGTGTATGAGTCATCTTTAAATAGAGCTCCGAAGAAACGTGTTATGTATCTGCTTTAAACTCACGACCACTGTGTGAATCACTTCAGAGATGATTCTGGATCAGGGACTCAAGTGGGGATTCGTGTTTAAATACTTAGACGGGGAGATGTTTTTTTACCAACTGGAGAATGGCGAAACATTAAACATGTGTGTTGAAAAAACAACGATCACGTCGTACAACTTTGGTGTGTTGAGCTTGATGATTTTTAATCTATTTAAAGAAATGAAGAAGATTACAGGATCCTTCCCAGAGAGTGAGAACCTAAATCTCTGGGACAAAATTGAAGAAGAAGAAGAAATTTGTCTCGATGAAACAACAATGTTACAAAGACTGTGGTGCAAAACAAATCTAAGAAAAGAATAATGAGAATAATATAGGAGACAAAAGCAGCAGCTACGGGTAAATGGTTTTACCGCGTGAGCTGTGGATTGACCAGCGAGAACGAGCCAGAGGGATCGGTGACCGTGGAGTGCTTCAACACAGCGTGTGGTGTTTTTCACACGACTCTGAACATCCCGGTAGATGCCTGGATCAGAATGCATGTAGTTTTCGGGGAGCAAATTACAGGACTTTTCCACAAGTGCCGTGATTGGGGGGATCAGCGTGTGACGAGATGCGCTCTCTTCTAGCTCAGCCTCTGCTTCAGGCGGTTAGTTTAAATCCCTTTAGTTCACAGCTTCGACACATCCGTCACATTATCCGAATTTATGTCATCAGCGTCATGGTGAGCGACTCAACACAAGCCTCGGTGCCTTCAAGAGTATCTGAAAGTCAGTCATGTGATTTGGGGGGATGCGAGTGTGCAACGGTTACGTTGCGTCACAATGTTGAGACAGGATGTCTTTCCCGTTATCTATGGACACGATAAAAACTGTGGTGACAACGCTGTTGTCTATAGTCTTGCATCGCTACCGAGAGGGAACCTGCTATGGTTGTATCGTAGACCATCCTAGTCAGAAACATCACGAGTGTCTGTGGGGTTTTACGGATGACTTTTTCCGAGATAACTTTGAAGAAGTGCGGAAGAGACTATGGACTGATCGGTTTATTCAGTCCATTCTGCGCTTTCTGGAATCGAGCAGTCTGTGTCCAGTGGACGAGGCTAAACTGTGCGGAGTGTCTACACGAGTTGAGAACCACCGAGCACATTGAAGGGACGCTTATACAAATACAGAGAGTGTTAACCGGAGTGGACGATACTACGCCTAAGAACAGAAGCTTAGAAAAAGTTGTGAACTTTTGGTATGGGAACGACATCTGAAGAAGATGGGTAACTGCCTACGAAAATGGAGCTCGTATGTGCACGAGTATATTGTGATCAGCGAGATGCAGAGACTGGTGGTTAAAGTAATCGAAAACAGATTCGACGACACTTTAAAGTTTAAATCCAATTTCAACTGTGTATCTGATGAGGTAAAGAGATTTGCAGATATTCTGTGTATTATTACATCTGTAACCCGTTCTACATACTGGGACGAGCTTGTGCAGGCAATATTACAGATGAACAAGAGTTTTGAGTGAAAAAGAAATGAATATGAATCATATGTTTACATTTTATGCATTGTTTGTGGATATTATGGTTATTTTTTATTAAAAAAAACAATCATTCTGTAGGCGCTGTTAATGACTTGCAGAAAATTCAAGTAGTTTTATGTATAAATGGCAATGTAATCCTTACATAAGCTTTGAAAGTAATGAAATGCTGTTAATATTACGTGATTCTTTTTTCTTCTTGTATGATGTTAAAAAAAATAAACTGTCTGTAAACATTGTTAACAACTTGCGGAAAATTCATGATGTTGTTTTATATAAAAATGGCAATGTAATCCTTACACAAGCTTTGATGTCATGGCGATGGCAACGCACGCTGATGCAGCGGCTTCTCGAGCTCCCAGAACAAAGCCTCTAGATAGCACACCAGATACAACAGATATTGCTTTCTCAGCGCTGAAAACGCGAGGGAAATATAGAGTAACTGAACTGTTGCACATCAGAGACAGTTCGATTATTTCTATTCCACGAAGACTAAAATCTGAACTCAGAAGACAGCGGCTCCTGAGAACAAAGGAGTGGCGTAGCAGAGCGTGGGTGACAGCGGGCAATAGGAAATGTTGTGCTCGCAGACAGAAGGGAGGAAAGTGGCGGGAGTGTCCATACAGTTAAAGGCTAGCCGACCTCCGATTCCAACTCTCTTCTTGGCCAACATCCGCTCTCTGGATAATAAAATGGACCTGCTATGTTTGAGGATTAATGCCCACTCTGAGATGAGGAATTGAGCTGTTCTATGCCTAACGGAATCCTGGCTAAAGCCAAAAATCCCGGACTTTTCCGTGTGGACCACGACCACCAGTTGGGGAAAAAAAGAGGAGGTGGACTCTGTGTGTATGTGAATGAAGGTTGGTGTACAAGCAGTAGTTTGGTTAAAAGTCACTGCTCTGAGTCGATAGAGTTCATGAAAACAAAGTGTCAGCCATTCTATCTGCCGTGGGAGTTTAATGTTGTGTACGTCACCATTGTTTACATCCCACCGGGTGCTAATGCTAAAGTAGTGTTGCAGGAGCTTCATGATACCATCAGTTCGCTGCAGACACCCGGAGGTGTGAAAGCATTTGAAAATTCCAACACGGGGAGAAAATATTCTCGACTCCGTGTATACAAACATCCGCAGTGCATACAGAGCACTCCCCTGCCCCCATCTTGGCCCTTCTGATCACATATCCGTACTGCTGGCTCCAGCCTATCGCCCCCTGCTGAGGAGGTCAATACACACAAAGAAAACGATCACTGTATGGCCCAGTGATGCAGACATTGTGCTCCAGGACAACTTTCAGTGTACTGACTGGCAGATCTTCAAAGGTGCAGCCACTTATGGGGATACGCTGGACCTAGATGAATACACTTCTTCCGTCCTCGGCTTCATATCCAAATGTGCTGATGTAACCACCACCAAGACAATTACCTGCTTTTCTAATCAGAAGCCCTGGCTGAATGCTGAATTAAAGGCTCTGCTGAAAGCCAGGGATGCTGCATTTAGGGCAGGTGATGTATCAGTGCTAAAGTTGGCGAGGAAACAACTGACGGCAGGCGTTGTGAAAGCTAAAGCTACATACGCCCAAAAAATCCAGGGTCACCTTACTTCCAACAATCCGCAGAGTATGTGGAAGGGCATTAAGTGCATCACAGACTACAACACCAAAGATGCACAATGCCCTAGGGACCCCTCCCTGCCAGATACACTAAACTCATTCTATGCCCGCCTCGAGGAACACGACAACCCTCCTCCCTGTACCAAGCTCCCATCACTTCCTGATGACACGCCCCTTAGAGTAACAACAGCCGACGTGGAGAGGATTCTAAAAAGAATTAACCCCCGGAAAGCTGCAGGCCCTGATAACATACCAGGGAGGGTACAATTAAGGACTGTGCTCACCAGCTGTCAGAAGTGTTAACTGACATATTTAACACCTCACTGTCAACTGTGTCTGTTCCCACCTGCCTGAAAACTGCCACCATTGTTCCATTCCCATAGAGTTCAACAGTGACTTGTCTGAATGACTACCGACCCATAGCTTTAACCCCAGTAGTCATGAAGTGCTTTGAGAGGCTGGTCATGACTCACATCGAAGTCTCCACCGATGCCACTGTGGACCCCCATCAGTACACGTACAAGACAAATCGCTCCACATATGACGCCATCTCATCAGTGATCCACACAGCCCTTACACACCTGGAGAATAAGAATTCCTACGTCCGCCTGCTTTTCCTGGACTTTTCCTCTGCCTTTAACACCATCTCTCCACAGACAATAATTCTAAAGCTTTCCTTGGCTTAAGCTCTACAATAGGGAACTGGGTCCTAGACTTCCTGACCAACAGATCTCAAACTGTCAGGACCCATGATACCATCTCCTCCACCATCACCCTCAGCACAGGCTCACCTATTGACGTATGACTGCATAGCGAGACACTCCAGCTGTAATATAGTTAAATTCGCAGATGACACAGCAGTAGTGGGACGCATCACTGACAACGATCAATCCTATTACAGACAACTGGTACAGTGGTATAGAGAAAATAACCTCTGCATCAATGTAAAAAAGACCAAAGAGATGGTGGTGGACTTCAGAAAGGACAAGCGAACTCCTCTCCCCCTACACATTGATGGAGCAGCTTGGAAGTGGTCTCCAGCCTTAAGTATCTCCAGCTTTAAGTATAAGCACTTAAACTGGAGCGTCAACACCTCGGGCCTGATTAAAAAGGCCCACCAGTGCCTCTACTTCCTCAGGACGCTAAAATGAGCTGGGCTTGGGAGCGCGGTTCTGAAGAGTTTCTATCGAGGAGCGGTAGAAAGCATGATCACTATATTTTACATCACTGTGTGGCATGGCAATAGCACTGCAGCTGAGAGGAAAGCCCTGCAGAAAGCAGTTAAGGCTGCACAGAGGACAGTGGGGAGCAGGCTCCCCTCTATCACTGAACTGTACACTGCAAGATGCAGAGGAAGAGCCCTCTGCATATTTCACCCTCTTCCCTCAGGCAGAAGGCTGAGGAGCCTTCAGTGCAAGACCACCAGGCTCAAAAACAGCTTTTACCCTGAGGCAATTAGTCTGCTGAACTCTAGCCATGCTCTGTAGGTCCTCTCCCATCAAACACAATCACAAGCTGCTATCTTTGGATAGTATTTTATTACAACATATCTCTATATTTTTTGTGTAATATATAACCCTATAGTGCAATACATATATAACCCTATAAGTCGAATGTACAATTTGTGCAATACAGTTTCTGAAAATATGCAATACACTGTATAGTTTATGTCTAAATTACTATATTTTTAGTGTAATATATAACCCTATCGTGCAATACATATATAACCCTATAAGTCGAATGTACAATTTGTGCAATACAGTTTCTGAAAATATGCAATACACTATGTATAGTTTATGTCTAAATTACTGCATAATATATCTGACTGCTCTTATTTATAATTATGTAAAGGGTGACAGAATAACGGGAACGTTTTAATTTATTCGTACAGGAGGACGCCATCTAAACGTAATTTTTTTTAAATGATAAATTCCATCAATGTATCGTAAATGGCAAGTTTTAGGTTTCAATTACTATGAATAAAAAATAAATTTCTTTTATCACTTCTAGTTTTATTGGATTGTAAAAAAGTTCCCATTTTTTGTGTCACCCTGTATATACTGTACATATACAGTGGTGTGAAAAACTATTTGCCCCCTTCCTGATTTCTTATTCTTTTGCATGTTTGTCACACTTAAATGTTTCTGCTCATCAAAAACCGTTAACTATTAGTCAAAGATGACATAATTGAACACAAATTGCAGTTTTTAAATGAAGGTTTACGTTATTAAGGGAGAAAATAAAACTCCAAATCTACATGGCCCTGTGTGAAAAAGTAATTGCCCCCCTTGTTAAAAAATAACTTAACTGTGGTTTATCACACCTGAGTTCAATTTCTGTAGTCACCCCCAGGCCTGATTACTGCCACACCTGTTTCAATCAAGAAATCACTTAAATAGGAGCTACCTGACACAGAGAAGTAGACCAAAAGCACCTCAAAAGCTAGACATCATGCCAAGATCCAAAGAAATTCAGGAACAAATGAGAACAAAAGTAACTGAGATCTATCAGTCTGGTAAAGGTTATAAAGCAATTTCTAAAGCTTTGGGACTCCGTTGTGGATTTGTCCTGATCTTGGATTGTTTCGTTCTCCGATGCTCATCTCGCACTTGTTGTCATAGCAACATGTCCGTAAGCTTGAACCTGCTCGGTAGCAGGTTTATTTCATGTAAACAGGATTAAGGCTGCGCTCCTGCCGGGTTATGATTGGTTGAAATGGTGAGGTCACATCTGATTGGTTAAAGAGCGCTGACGTGGACTGACTCACGTGGGGAAAGAAAAGTATCTTGCATGCATATATACGGCTTGCCATAATATATATATATATATATATATATATATATATATATATATATATATATATATATATATATATATATAATATTCATATCAAATATTATATTAGAACATAAATTCATAGGTTTTTTATTATTATAATAAACTCTAGGCACGAGACAGCCCTCAAGACCATTAATTAAAATTCTTGTATAATGTTTATTTTGTAACACATTTATTTTTCAGGGGTTCGTTATAAATATGCAAATAGATAGATAGATAGATAGATAGATAGATAGATATGTATAATAAAAATAATTTTTTTTATAATGAAAAATTGGACAAAACTAATTTTATTATAAAGTAAACAATATAAAAGTATACATGTTTTTGAAAAAAACATTCATATTTCTATTTTCCATATACAACATATTTATTTTCATATTTCTTATTTTATTTTATTGTCTCATGGAATTTGTAAACCATATGTGCATATTATGTTCTAATATAATATTTGATAGCGATTATGTGTGTGTGTGTGCTGGGGGGATCCATGGCAGGGAAGCATTTCAGTGCATAACAGGTGTTACAAAAAAAATTTAGCTTGTTCTTTTGTCATTTCGTCAACCAATCAAAGGGCTTGTGATCAGTGTTTCTACTGTCGATGCATATCGCCTTTCAAACCAACGCACGAACGCGCAATAATCCTAGACAACTCAATCCGGCCATACTAATCATCAACAACAGGTGTGCTCGAAGAACCGACTTAGCCAGGTCTTAATTAGCACGATGATCTCATCTTAGATGTGTCAGTTCATCCCGGATGTTTCAAGCAACGTACGAAGAATACCCCCCAGGGTCCTAATTTCGTACCAGAACATGGAAGTGTGCTGGTATGACAATAAAGTATCCTTGAATCCTTGAATCCGTGAAAGTAATCAAACACTGTTAATAATGCTATGTGATTCTTTCTTTTTTTCTTCTTGTATGATGTTTTTTAATTTAAAAAAACTGTTGAAATAAAAATGAGTTTAAACTAAATAAAGGATATTCTTTTTTTTTCCAACCCACAACATCAAGTCTCATGTAAACAACACCCTAATTGTAAACACACTTCCTAAACGAGGGGCAAGCCTAAAAGGGTCATAAAACAGACACTTCCTAATTGAGCAGTTCACAGTGACAAGGACCATTGGGTCATAAAACACTTCTCAGCGTTAAGCCTAACAGATCACAAAATGACAAGAGCATCGGATCAAGGATAAAGTTATTCGGTTAGAGATGTATCGAAATAGGTTGATGAAGAAAATCTATTACAATCCTTCACACCCGGCTAGTTTCAGAGGGGTGCAGACTATAAGGTCTTACAGAACGAATCCGATCAAAAAATAAATCTCAAGAGGGTTAAGGAATTTCTATCCAAACAAGACGTGTACACACTGCATAAACAGGCCAGAACGCGATTTCATCAAAATAGAGTTTTTACCCCGAGACCTCTCAATCAGTTTCAAGCAGATCTCTGCGATATGCAAAAACTGGCATCATACAACGACGGATTCAAGTATTTACTAACGGTAATATTTTTTCAAAGAAAGCATATGTAAGAGCTATAAAGAAAAAATCAGCTACCGAAGTAACCAGCGCCTTTGCATCGATTTTAAAAGACAGCGGGATTCCTCGTTTCCTTCAGACAGACAAAGGGAGTGAATTCTGCAATAAAACTTTTCAAACTTTAAACAGAAAAAATAATATCATGCTTTTCAGCACATCCGGTGATGTAAAAGCCTGTGTGGTCGAGAGATAGAATCGGACTTTAAAATCGCTTTTTACCGCTAAAAACACTTTTAGATACATTGATGTGTTGCAGCATTTCATCAAAAGCTATAATAACACCTACCATTCCAGTATAAAAATGGCCCCTATGCAAGTGACCTCCGATAACACTTCTCAAGTTTTTCAAAACCTCTACGGTACGTTCCCTCTACAGCACAAGAAAAAATTAATGATGAATTTTAATGAGGGTGACCTGGTGACAATATCCAAACTGCCAGGTTTTTAAGAAAAAATATACGCAGAGTTTTACGGACGAAATATTTACGGTATCCAAATGCATTCCACGTTTCCCTCCCTTGTATAAATTAAAGGATTATGACGGTGAAGCGTTAGAGGGTACTTTTTACAAAGCCGAATTACAGAAAGTAAAGATCGCAAAAGACAAAGTCTTTCAGATAGAAGAAATTCTGGAAGAGAAAAAATAATATGATAAGGGGGGTGAAACATTATTTAGTGAAATGGCGAAACTGGCCTGAGAAATTCAACAGCTATGTGAAAGACGGCGGTTTGATCAATATATAAAAAAAATCAAACTCAATGATACAATACACTGCATGAAAAGAGCTGTATCTGGACAAATATGGTATGGGAAATCCCTGCTAAACTTTAAGTTTGCCAGATGTATGAGGCAGAGTGCTTGGAAAGGTAGAATGCAATGGAAATTTTATGAAACGACCAGATAAAAACGACCTCTTGTATGTGTATATACACAGGAATCTGTGAAACTTTCTAGGAATCCTCACAGCTAGCAGTGAGAGGTGATGGCTGTGAGGCGTAAAGGTCTTTTGTATGATAATGACTAGCTGTCCTTCTTATCATAGCCGGGTGGGGTGGGGAGGGCAGTTTAGCCGTGGTGTGCCTTTGTCTTTTCTGCTTGAGTGTTTGAAAGGGAAGCAAGCTGCACACACTGCTCTTGTCAAAGAGGTTACCCAGCGTCTTGATGCATTTGAGCGCAAGTTTGATGAGAGAAGACCGCAGGAAGAGTCAAGCCATGTGCATAAAAGAGCTAAGAGGACACATAACATGGGCATTGCGGTAAGTTGACCTTTATATTACCTGACAATACAGTAATAAATTATACCTTGCTAAGTTAGCCTAAGCATTTGGCTACACATCTACTTTTTGTTACTTGTATTGTTGTAGGTGTCCGGCATATTTAAAAGTTTGTCACATCCGAATTATACAATGTTGTTTACAAATGTATGTATTAAAGCATTTTTAATTCAACATTACAGGAAGCTGTAAGGAACTTCCATAATTCAGAAAACAACCCACATAAATACGATCCACAAACTGGGTAAGAATGTTGTTTCTTTACATGCTATCTATGGGGTTTTACATAATAATTTTTAATGTAAGTAATGATACTACTCTTTCCACACAGAATAAGTTTACTTCATGATCAGACAGTGATTAAATATCTGCTGGAGGAATTAAAGATGACTTTTGCAGATGCAGACCCTGAGTGCATAAAGGGTCATCAGAAATTGTTATTGTAATTATTTTCATGTCCCTTTATTTTTGTCCCTCTAATAATTTGAATTGGTTCCGTCACTTATCTGATTTTTTTTCATCCAGCATGTTACAGGACTATGAGATACTGCAGAGGAAATACTCTTTGTCTCGGCCAGGAAAGTCTCAGCTAAGAGACTCCATTAAGACAGGGGATATAAACTGACATAGATAAGTGAGTGTACAAATTCATCTATGTATTAAGTTCGGTATCTCTCTGAGTGTTTTTAGGGGTTAACGTATGGTGTGTTTTGCCGTTGCTGGAGTCCAGGTATAGAGTCGTTCAAACAGATGCACAGAAAAAGAAAGAACTGTGGCAGACTGCAATATTGGAACTGATGTCCGATGAGGAGGATACCATTGCGTGCCATGCCGTCAGCGTGTAATATCTAATGGGACCGAGCTAGAAGGACATTTATTTTGGATATCTAACAAGCACTGGTGCATGTTTTTTTTTAGTTTTGCTTTTAATTTAATTCCACCTTATTGTGTGTGTAAATTAATGCACATTTGTTCATTTTTTCCATATTTTATATTTTTTCCCCTTTTTCTTACATTGCGTTGTATATTTATTAGTGTTTGGTTTGATTGTAATAAAAAATTATTAATCAACTCTAGGGCGGCGCGGTGGTGTAGTGGTTAGCACTGTCGCCTTGCACCTCCAGGGTCTGGGTTCGATTCCCCGGCCAGGCTCGATTCCCGTCTCTGTGTGCATGGAGTTTGCATGTTCTCCCAGTGCTTGGTGGGTTTCCTCCGGGTACTCCGGTTTCCTCCCACAGTCCAAAGATATGCAGGTTAGGCTAATTGGCATTCCTAAATTGCCCGTAGTGTGTGATTGGGTGTGTGTGTGTATGTGTGTGTGCCCTGCAATGGATTGGCACCCTGTCCAGGGTATACCCCGCCTAGTGCCCGAAGTCTCCTGGGATAGGCTCCAGGTCCCCCGCGACCCTGAACACAGGATTAAGCGGTATAGAAGATGAATGAATGAATGAATAATCAACTCTACTGTCATTTTTTAAAGGATGTGGGGGATATATAGTATTGTGTGTGTGTGGGGGGGGGGGGTGGATAGGGCCTATCTACATACTTGCCCACTAAGTTGTGAGGGCTTGGGTTGGGCTAAATAAAAAGTAGTAACTGGCCAATGTCCCAATAGATGTCAGGGTTTTGGGAGTGTTTTTTTTTTTTTTTTTTTTTTTAAACAGACAATCAATGTTGAGATAAGAAACCAATAGGGAAGAGCAGAGTTGGGCAAAGGTATAAAACGCAAATGGGGCTTGGGGTGTGAATGTCTCCTCACAAAAACCTTGAGTGGATTATTTGCCATGGCAACAAATGGCTGTACCATGGAAGGATTCCTCAGCAAGATACATCTGAATTGGCATCAATCCGAAAGATTCCTAGCTTGGTGAAATTTGATGTATACGCTCAGTTGTACTTGTAGATACTTCCGAAAATCAGTGGTGTATACAGGAGTTTCCTAGTACAGATACACCTCTTTTCATGCAGTGGTAGAGTCTTTTTACATCACCTTACCCTCGAACGCCAGCTATGACGTGTAAAAGAATAATACGAGCTCAAGTTTTCGTGTGGACCTAGCCGAGCATACAGTTCTCGACAGTGCGTCGGAAGTGGCATTGACCGGTGTATCATATTCGCATTCCTGGCATAACCTACCAAGAGAGGGAGCCAAATTTATGTGGATAGACACCTGGGAACATGGAGCTCGCGGCGGCGCCGAAGAGATGTATTTCGCATTTACCCCGCATAGAGTAAAATTGAAATATGGTAACGTTTATGATCATAAACGTAAGGTAAAAGAAAGGTGTTTATGAAGATAAAGATCACCACATGAAAACTCATGAACTCCACATGAACGAGGAGTTTAGACAGATAGGATGTGACGTAGGGTTGTGCTTTAACAGATTGTAAGGTTATATAATAATGTAAGACAGTGTAATCTAATAAGAAGATTCCTGTGCCTTGAGAACAGACCCCTCACTGTGCTTCCTCATGCCTTCTGTGGTAACACCTTGTATATCCTGTATTCAGACAAGGATACATCCAAATGGCTCCTGTCTGCTAGAACCCTTTTGTTTAATCAGGAGAATGCAAATGTATCTCCTCACACCTGTCTGTCTCCGGGTCCCTCTATGACTGACATGTTAATGACTGATTCTTTTGATGTTCGGGACGTAGCAGCGTTTAAATGTGCTCTCTTTGCTGAGAATAAACAGAGATCTTCAGACATCATGCCTGCGTGTGTGTGTGTTTGTCTCTCCCGGTCGATCGGGCCCGGACCGGTAAGTGTATCAGGGTGCAGCGGACACAACAAGAAATAACTCTTATTCTCTTAGCTTAAAACTTAGCTCGGACACTTCTTCTACATTTTAAA
Organism: Channallabes apus; assembly: GCA_030522415.1. Taxonomy (NCBI): domain Eukaryota; kingdom Metazoa; phylum Chordata; class Actinopteri; order Siluriformes; family Clariidae; genus Channallabes; species Channallabes apus. The sequence goes on from CM060110.1 coordinate 23,224,732, forward strand.
CTTAACAATTTGGGGGCTCAGTCCGGTCTTCCCTCTCAGAGGAAAAAGTAAGTGTTTATTTTGCTCTTTCGGATTTTTTCCTCGGTCAGGGGAGATTTTGTTCTCGTGTGATCTGGTTAAAATAAAGTTTAATTCATGTTTTGTTTTCTAAATAAGTTTTGTTCACCGTAATTAAGTCTAAGAGGTTTTGTTTTCCGGAGCAAGTTTTTAATAGAGCTTTCGTTACGTCATGTTTAAAGGAATATCCGCGGTGTTTTAAATGTAACAGCTTGGTTGTGGTGTCAGTACCGCTGTGTTTTAGAGAACCATTGTTTATTTTTAACTAAATTCGTTCCGCGTTTCGAGTCGCGCTTTAAACAACTCGTTAATTCATCTGGTAAACAACTGAAATGGGTATGATTGTTTAATCATTGTGCAGGTCTTTATGCCAAGCGTGCGAAATATACTGTTATTTACAACAGCTCAGTACTTAGTGAAATAGAAACATTACAACGCTTCTCACTAACGTCATCGACTCGCGTCCACGGTTGCTATGGGTTACTAGACGCGGGCGCTGACCCGCTGTCTGCGTGCTTTAACTGTAGGCGCTGTATTGTGGTCAGAAGGCCGGAATGGGCAGATTTACATTTAGATGTTCAGTTGTTTTCCATGTTATTTTTCATTTAAGTATTCATAATAACTGTTGGCTTGCTTGTAGGTAGCTTTTGTATTATTCCATGTTGATTGTTTTCCATCAGGTACTGAATGCAACATTTGAATCTATTGTAGTATTATTTAATTGTAGTGTTGTATTAATGACAGTAAGTGTGCTTGTATTGTTTTGTCGCAATGTCAATGCTGGAGCAACATATGTCTGTTAAAATTATAATCTACAAGTTTGCATATACTGCATACAAGCTAAGTGCTTAAAAATTTTTAAGTTTTAAAACAACGGTCATCACCAGGGACTGTAAATGCAGAGTGTGTGGATTGTCACTTTGCCAGTTGTTTGGCTGGTTATATCTGGAGGGCTTCGCTCATTGATACTCATAACCAGTAGATGGCAGTGTTCCAGTGTGGTGCTTTGTTCCTGGTACTAACTTGGCCTTAGCTAATGTTGCGCAATTTTGTCACTTGTTTGGAATGTTACAAACTGAAAATCTGGAGTGCCTGAATTTAACACATATTGAGGGAAGTTTTTGTGTGAATATGAGAGTCCAAGCAGAGAACAGTTACAGGAATTATCTGTGCCAGAATGTATAAGCAAGTACGAAAAGAAAGGTTTATAGAATTGTGGTGAAACCAGCAGTGTTGTATGGTCTGTAGACTGGTGGTGATGACAAGAAAGGAAACAGGGCTGTAGGGGTGGAGCTAAAGATGGTGCAATTTGCTTTGAGAGTGACAAGAATGGACAGGATTTGGCATGTGTATATTGGAGGAACAGTGCAAGTAGGGCAGTTTGGAAAGAAAGTTAGAGAGGCCAGATTAAGATGCTGTGGACATGTGCATAGAAGGTATAAGGACTCTATCCAGAAGTAACTGTTAGAGGTGGAGTACAGGCAGAAAGATGATTTCAACAGTTTTGTGTATATTTCAACAGTTTTTAAACAAGTTCTCCATCACACAAATAAAATGTAGCCACGGAACATTTTAATTTGTTTTCAGGTTCAATAGATTCTGATCGTCAATAATAAATAAATAAATAAATAAATAAACATGACAACGAATAAATACATTACACTGATAATAATAATAATAATTATAATAAATTAATACTGATAGATAAATATTTTTGTTCACCTGCTATACCTGAAATTAAAAGAAGTTGCATTTATTAGTTTCCGTTCCATTTTATAGAACAGTCAAATTATTTAAAATTCCCTTCGGTAATTTAAGGGGGCTCGTCCAATAGTAAATTGGCATATATTTGAGGTATATTAAAAAAAAAAAAAAAAAAAAAGGAAACTTTATGCATTTTAATTAGTTTTTTGTCTCGCGTTGTGTTTGACATTACTCGCGTTGATTTATTGACTAAAATTACAGCGATTGTGGATAATTGAAAGATATAGATTAAACTAGGTGTTTAACTGAAACTGAACCGGTGTTGTTAGCATTAAGCTAAAAACATACACAGCGCTGTCGTCGCGAGTACCTACGTCATCAAACCGCGTCCCGCTAGAGGAGACGCGCTACTTCGGGTGTGTTTTAAAAAGATATACGTTCGCTAAATTCTGTTGTTTACGTAATTTACGCACTTTCAATATTGGTAATTTAGTGAGGCATTTGTAGCATGCACTTTGTGTACAAGCTGGCCCTGGCGTAGAGGCGCGTGGCTAGAAAATAAATAAATGAATTGGTTATAGCCATATTCCTTAGAGTGTTCTTTGGAACAGGGAGCGGCGTGCAGTTGCAGTTATACACGTGGGGGGTGCATGAGTTTTATTGTCTCCCTGACGTAGCGGCGTGTGGACTCAGCCCGGCGCACCTGAGGTCCATTTTTCTGGTAGTGTTATCAGAAACAGGGCAGATTGGCCGAATGCCTTATTAATTCACTATATTGGTATTTGATAAGTGTGTGAATAATCTCCAAAGGTGTAGAGGCACGTGAGATTTGAAAGAATCCATATTCCTGGTAGTGTTATCAGGAACGCGGAGATATTACACATTTTTGATAATACACTTTTAAATTACAGTATTCTTCAGTTTTAAATATATACTTATTAATTTACTATCGTGGTATTTGATAAGTGTGTGAATAATCTCCAAAGATGTAGAGGCATGTGAGATTCGAAATAGAATCCATATTCTTGGTAGTGTTATCAGGAATGCGGAGATATTGCACATTTTTCATAATACACTTATAAATTACAGTATATACTTGAACACTCTGTTCGAACGTCACACTACCCGTAATAAAAATTAATAAAATTTTTTTTTTTAAGTATATATTCTGGAATAATTCAATGAAACGAGCTTAGTGTCCATAATTAAACTAACCATCTTGAGGTGTCCGCCTAACTCTGATACACTACAATTTACTAACAATCAAAGCATGCTTATGAAATTATTACATTTGTGCACACAATGTAATGACTGCAGTGTAAAAAAAAAAAAAAAAGTAAGCAAATAGATTAATTCTTGATTGAGAAATAACCAACTATTGGCACAAGTTGGATCCCAAATTATGCAGCGTTGAGCTCCGCTGCTCCAAATTAAGCACAAGCCTCGGCTTGGGAGCTCGTGACCGAGCGACATGCACTCCTGACACAGACAAAGAACTGACTGACTTCAACTAATATTCAAACTAACACACCTGACATGACAAACAATTGTACAGATTGTATGTGACAAAGATTCATGTCTTCCATGTTGTATGTGACTGTACTTCTGTTTACCTATAACTATATTGCTTTTACAGAAAAACAGCAACGGCAAGATTTAATCATAATTTCCTCAACAGAACAAAAGTACACTGGAAGGAAGCAGCCGCATAACAAATCATGATAATGTGTGATGCCATTAAACAACCTTCTCTTTTATTTTAGATACAGAAATTCCATTGGATCAGCTGTTGGGTGACTTTACTGTGACCAATGAAATTTATGAATGTTGTTTTATCTAACCAAAGGCTTTCTCACAGCAGCATCCGACAAGGAGGAATTCTGGAACAATTCATCAAAGATATCGCTAAATCATCCATATGTTACTCTAATCTGAGATCTGACTTATTCATATGCTGATGCGTATCTTCTGTAGTGAAGGCTTGAAGGCACGGGCCCATAATGAAGTGCTAGTAACCTCTCTTCTGGGCTCCAACTGACTCTCTACTATACGTAAAGTATCTGGGTCGAAGAACAGATCAGCTTGGAAGATGACTTGGATGTTTTGGACACTGATTTTTCCTCACCTTACCCCATACACATATAGTGAACACTACTGTATTAGTCTGAAAACACTCATGGCAGAATTGTACCCATATTATAGACTGTATGAAGTTATGATTGGCACCTTCACATGTTATATCTGATGTACAGGTAGATTAGTCAGACTTGAAGTCTTTTACTCTTTCCTAGTCAATTGGGGAGAGAGATGTTTGGCTTCATGGTCTGGGGAACTGGTTTTGAATGGAATCTATTGATAAGAGACCAGAAGGACTGGAGATGGCCTGCTGAATTCTTAAACGGAGGTTTGAAGTTCAGGGCTCGGTCTCTAGAGTTAAATATTACACCCACAGAGAGGAAGTTCATTATCAGTTCCTGTAGCTTAATAGCACCACAGGCGTCATGACACCACAAAAGGGGGCATGTCTTCTCATTTTTTTACACAGACACAGGGTTTTGATTAGTTAAATTTTTTTAATTAGATTTTGTAAATCTCTATGTCATACTGTAGCAAATTCTGTTAGAATTTAAGGGGGCACTGTAAGGTTTTATAATATTGTAAGACAGTGTAATCTAATAAGAAGATTCCTGTGCCTTGAGAACAGACCCCTCACTGTGCTTCCTCATGCCTTCTGTGGTAACACCTTGTATATCCTGTATTCAGACAAGGATACATCCAAATGGCTCCTGTCTGCTAGAACCCTTTTGTTTAATCAGGAGAATGCAAATGTATCTCCTCACACCTGTCTGTCTCCGGGTCCCTCTATGACTGACATGTTAATGACTGATTCTTTTGATGTTCGGGACGTAGCAGCGTTTAAATGTGCTCTCTTTGCTGAGAATAAACAGAGATCTTCAGACATCATGCCTGCGTGTGTGTGTGTTTGTCTCTCCCGGTCGATCGGGCCCGGACCGGTAAGTGTATCAGGGTGCAGCGGACACAACAAGAAATAACTCTTATTCTCTTAGCTTAAAACTTAGCTCGGACACTTCTTCTACATTTTAAACTTAACACAGATACTTACAAAGTTTCCAATGGATGGGAAGCTGCCGCTATCGACTGCATTTTATAGCGCCTCTGTGTTTCATGTTAGGTGTGAAGCCTGGTAAATGGTTTACGACAGGCCCCGGACCAAAAATATCCCCATACCCCGGCGACATGAAAGTGGGCTTTTATCATCTTTATTTCTATATTGACGTTATCACCCCGCAGATCGTAGGTGACGCATAGCGCCTCTGCTGCACGTGGTTAAAATAGAGGGGAAATATGGAGATGTTATCATTCTCTCATACGGCACTCCCCATTACGTACCAGTGGCTAAGAATCATATTGAAAACATACACATGGAGATTAAATCTGATCAGAATAAACAGGTAGTCTTACCTACGGTAAGACGATACTCACGCTCCATTTCAGACCTGTTAAAACATCATTATGGCCTCGTTAACCTACAGATCGAACCCCCGGCGTTTCGTGACTTATTACGAGAACCAGGTGGGCGGTTCACCTGGTTTCAGCGGTGCCCCAGTTACGAGGAGTCGGATCTTTTTTTCCGAGACCATTTATAATACCTTTGGTAAAAAAGGGTTTCAACGTTGCAAGCCTCATCTAACAACTGCTGCTAAGGGCATCGCTTCGGATGTGATTAGCAGAGCCATCAGAAAAACAGGCCAAAGCTCGGGAGATCAGGAGGGGTCAGGAATCGGAATTCTATCTTGAAGAGCCATAAAACGCCTGCCCGGTCAACATGTATCAAAGTCTAAAAAAAGAAGAGTATCTAAAAAGAGTAAATCAGTTGGTGAAAGTAGATCTGTAGAAAGGAGGTCGACTGTGAGGTCTCGCGATATATTTTAGAGTTGACTGAAAAAAAAAAATCAGACATGGCTCATTTACACAAGAAATCGGCCAAATGCGCTATGAAGAGCTCGATATATTTTCGTCCCCCATGACCCAGCTCTCTATCGAAGAGAGCCAACACATAGAGATTCAACCATTATCCGCAATAACCGATAAAGGTCTGATAGAATTCATAATAAACAGTAGGACCTTTCTGAAACATTATTATTTTTAAGATTAAAAATTACTAATCCTGACGAATCGGATATTCCGCCCAACACACCTGTTTGTTTAGTGAATTACCCTTTAAACACCATTTTTTCACAAAAACGTTATATTGAGCGAGTGATTAATTTCTCAAGCCAGCGCCACACATCCTTACAGAGCTATGATAGAGACCTTGCTAAACTATTCAGAGGACACTCTGAAAAGTCAATTCAGTGCCGGTCTGTTTTACAAAGACACAGCGTGAGCCATGGATTCTGTGGTGGTGGTAAACGGCCCCAATCGAGGCCTGGTTCAGAGGGCTCAATTCAGTCAGGAATCGACGGAGATTCATCTGCTAGGCACTCAGACATTTTCACACAGACATTTTCTTCAGCAAAAGGCTCCTATTAAATGGTGTAGATTACGAATCAGGCTGATTCGTGCTAATTATGAATTTTGCCTCATGCATCTGACTAATTATGTTTTTAATCTGAAAATACTAGGAGCGTCTCTCTTTATCAAAAAGGTCTCAGTGCGTCTAGGTCATGAGGCGGCCTTGGCACGAGGCAATGCCTTGTATCCTATTTCGCGTATAAACGTGAAGTCTTACTCTATCCCAGAGAATTCCCGTATGTAATCACGAGAATCTGTTTCTTTATCACAATTACATCGAATATCAGGCATTGAGCCAGGACGGTAGACAGATCCCAGCCAAAGCGTTTCAACCTCAATTCAACAACAGCTTAGCTGTCAGAGAGTTTTACAACATATTTACAATTACCGGGAGACATCTGAAAGATCTACCGCTCACTATCGACAGACAGGATTTCCACGAGGTCTACGCTTTATTTGTTTTTAATCTCAGCCCCTCCAAAGACATGGAGGCTGTATCCCCTGTATCCAGCAGGAGTTATGTTTTCGCACCCCACTACCGCACACAACTACGCTGATAGTGTACGCCTGCTACAGTTCTATTCTTGAAATAAACTCTAAAAGAAATGTCCTACTCGACTATTACTAAGTTTATTCCGACGGAAGAAAAAAAAAAAGAACAATCAGCAGATGGAAAATCTTCTCTGTCATCTATTGGGAGATACGTTCAGCGGTGTTTATGCCGCTGATGAGCTACCTTTGCTACCAAAAAGTTTTCATCGACCTGCCTATTTCATAGTTAACACGCACCCGCGACACATGCCCAGAGAACATTGGCTCGCTCTCTCTGAACGCCGACGGGAGAGCGAGCTTTTTTGACTCTTTTCGTTTCCTCTGGACTTTATGTATTATCCAAAAACAATCCTGGATTTTCTGGAAAATGAGAGAGGGGTGAAAAACAGACAGTTGCAGAGCCCCGTGTTGGTTTTCTGCGGCGAACATTGCATGTATTATCTGTGTCACAGGGCATGCGGAGTGGCGTACCAAGACGTGTTATCTTTGTACAGAGATGATGTGATAAAAAAATTACAGGATGGTGTCTGAGTTTATGAACAGATATCAAAGTTGTATAAGGAGCGGGTCTATTTAATCACACTGTCTGCTCTCTGAAGATGTTTACCGAGTGTTATAATATGTAACTTGTAATATGATTCTTCTTCTAAAGTGTGTGTATGTTACCCTCCTGTATTTTTCTTTTTATTTATTTATTTTTTAATTTTTTATTTCTAATATTATTATTTTTCAGAAACCTTGATATATATAGTCAAAAGAGTGAAAAAAAAGACCTGAACCATATAATTTATTCAAATCAATAAAGATTTAATTTTTCAAAACGGACAAAAACATTTATTTATTCATTCATGTAAGATTAACCCATTGAGGTGAAACATTTGCAAGTCTTCTTTTTTTCAAATACTGATAGCGGGGGTGTCTAAGTCCTTTTCGCTCATGATGCCTGTTGTGGCGGCAAGGCAGTGGTATCCGCGTCGTAACTTTTACCCGCCGAGATGTCACCAACGCCGTCTTTAAGCGATTCGATGTCCCGCCACGTGTGGCTGTTAGGGATAGTCGATATGGGAATATTCAGGATCGAGAGGGTCTTTATAAAAGCGTTCCAGCCAATGGGGCATCTGATAAGAGACATCTTCCATGTGCTTGTTAAATGTTTCATCAGATCGACTATGTGGGAACCGTTAATCACACGCTTCTTAAAAATAAACTCCCCATTTTCGTTCCACTCCCCCAGTCTGGATGCCTCTGATATCTTATGTAAAATATAACCGGCATTCCTTTTGAAACGAGGGTTAATGCAGTCGATAACGTCTTTTAAAATAACGTCTTTCTTTTCTTTCTGATCCTTGACGAGGATGATCGGAGGCTTCCAAAACGATATCGTACAAAGTAACCAGATGATTTTTATTTTGAGGAAAAATTGTTTCATCATCAAACGACTCAGGCAGACCTTCTAAAAACGTTATCCTTTTATTCAACATTTTTTGCATTTCACTGTACATTGGTTGAAAACATGTATATATCCATACAATATTATCAGGCTGTGTATCCATAACATGTTTACAATTTTCCAACACATTCTTTACAAAGAAAGGTTTTCCCGATCCATTGGGTCCCACAACAAGACAGGAAAATCGTCATTTTAGTCTAGGATCGAAAAGCATTTGCTCTGCAATCTCGAGATGTGAGATGTGAATATTTTTATTCATTTATTTAGTAACCAAAAGGTAAGCTCCCACCCCCAGTCAGGAGACGTCTCTTGTCAAAAACGACGTGGAACTTTTTTTCTCGATCGTGGAGGTTTTTAAGCGAAAACCGTTCTTCTCGCGAACAATACTGTGTTGCGGCGTCGTGAGAAAACTCTCGTGTGAACCGCCGATATAATCTTCAATTAACTCTTTCACAGTGTCGAAGTTGATTCTTTGACAACACTCGTACGTCTGTGTGATCCCCTTAACACGCAGCACTACTTTAGGTGCTCTAGTAGTGATAGGCGTAACTTTTAGGACTGGCAGAAACAAATTCTTTTATCGTATCACCATCCAATTCATCCATTAACTGACCTAAATAATTCCCCAGCTCGAGAGGGGTCTCGCCTTCTCTGGTTATATAGATCAGGCTGTCGATGTCATTATACAAAACTCTCTCTTACAACTGCTCCAGATAACCAGAGAGCAATACAGCGCTCGCCGTGCTGATATTGTAACATCGCGACGTGCTCGTTTAGAAAAACTAAAATAGTTAACATTGTAATTACCTGAAAACATGTAATTAAAAAAGATTTCAGGATCGCTTATGAGTTCCATGTTAATCATGTTAGAACGCTGAGCGAAATTACCCCAGAAGCTGTTCAGACAAAGTTTAGCCACTTGTCTTTTGGCAGGGTTAAATGCAATTTTGGACACGTCGAACAGAATGCCCTGATGTAATGCTGTTTACCCTCCTCATCCGTAACCTCTGATGGATATCTGCTTTCCTCTTGTTTGCCTTTTAAAAAAGTTTTAATGTAACCCTTAAATTGGTTGGCACTCTTCTCATTAAAGTGCCATACCTCAGTGATCTCGGTTATCACATAACCCTTGTTTAAGGCGAGAGTAAACTCTGGCGTTAACCAGACCCCCGTCAATGCGCGTTGCTCGTCAGTATATGTTCAAGAACATCGCTGGAAATTCAGATCAGCGCATGTACGGCAAAGAGTGAAAACCAAATGGTCCGATCTATAAGGTAAAACAGGGAAAAATAAGCCTCTGGGAGGGTAAACTCGGGTTCTTATTAAGCCGAAATAATCTCGAGGGTTTCTGAAATACAGGAATGTGTAATTTACATAGGGGTAGAGTGACGTCACATCTACATACCTCACACTTTCAATGGGACCTGACGTGTAACGCATTCTTATGGGGCAGGTCCGGCCACCGTACAATGCATCGCGTGGGGAGAGTGGTTGAGAGGGGTTAAAGATTTTAAGAAAATTCTGCAGACTCCTATACCTCTGAGTAAATCCGCCACGCTACTTCAGTCCTATTTCTGCCGCTTTGGTATCTCTGACATATGGCGCTTCCTTAATCCAAAAAAGAGAGAATACTCCTTTTTCTCACATGTTCATCATACTTTCTCCAGAATTTATTATTTCTTAATAGGTAATCAACTGATCCCAATGGTTACTTCTTGTGCTTATCAGAGCATTGTGATATCAGATCATGCTCCAGTTGTTATGTCTATAAAACTCCCCGATCTCCCTCAAATGAATAAACATTGGCGCTTTAATTCATCGTTACTGATGGAGGACGATTTTGTAAAATTTATGGAAGACCAGATAGTTTTTTTCTTAAACACAAATGAAACACCTGAAGTGTCACATTTAATTGTTTGGGATGCTCTGAAAGCCTACCTGTATAATTTCATACACTGCAAATATGAAAAGGAAGGCATATAAAGAACGAAAAGATTTGACCAACCAAATTAAAGAAATTGACCAGCAGTATGCTCTATTTAAAAACCCTGATCTCTATAAAAAAACGTGTAGAATTGCGAACAAAGTTTTAACTTATTTCAACGCATGTAATTGAACGGCAATTATTAAAGAGTAGGAGCCAATTTTACATTCATGGTGACAAATCTGGGAAACTTTTAGCTAATCAGTTAAAAGGATTTAGAGCACAGCAACAAATTACAAAAATTCGGATGGAGGATGGTACCGTCACTAAAGACCATTCTAAAATTAATGATGCATTCAGGAATTTTTATTCTCGATTATATACTTCTGAGTTCCCAAAGGACCATAGTTCAGTTGAGAATTTCTTGACTCAACTAAATATCCCAACACTGTCGCCTGATTCTAGATTAAGATTAGAAGAGCCCATATCACAAGAGGAAATCAGTTCAGCTATCTCATCATTGCAATCTGGTAAGTCCCCGGGTCCTGACGGGTTCCCTGCAGAGTTTTTTAAATCATTCTCCTCATACCTTGCACCACAACTACAACCCGGATTCCAAAAAAGTTGGGACACTAAACAAATTGTGAATAAAAACTGAATGCAATGATGTGGAGATGGCAAATGTCAATATTTTATTCAGCAAAGAACATAAATCAAGGAACAAAAGTTTAAACTGAGAATATGTATCATTTTAAGGGAAAAATATGGCGAATGAAAATGTCGGGGGGTCAACAAATCCCAAAAAAGTTGGGACAAGGCCATTTTCACCACTGTGTGGCATCTCCCCTTCTTCTTACAACACTCAACAGACGTCTGGGGACCGAGGAGACCAGTTTCTCAAGTTTAGAAATAGGAATGCTCTCCCATTCTTGTCTAATACAGGCCTCTAACTGTTCAATCATCTTGTCCTTCTTTGTCGCACCTTCCTCTTTATGATGCTACAAATGTTCTCTATAGGGGAAAGATCTGGACTGCAGACTGGCCATTTCAGTACCCGGATCCTTCTCCTACGCAGCCATGATGTTGTGATCGATGCAGAATGTGGTCTGACATTATCTTGTTGAAAAATGCAGGGTCTTCCCTGAAAGAAATGACTAGATGTTGTTCTAGAAGCTGAATATATTTTTCTGCATTAATGGTGCCTTTCCAGACCTGCAAGCTGCCCATGCCAAACGCACTCATGCAACCTCGTACCATCAGAGATGCAGGCTTCTGAACTGAGCGTTGATAACAACTTGGGTTGTCCTTGTCCTCTTTGGTCCGGATGACATGGCGTCCCACATTTCCAACAAGAACTTCAAATCGTGACTCGTCTGACTACAGAACAGTCTTCCATTTTGCCACACTCCATTTTAAATGATCCCTAGCCCAATGAAAACACCTGTGCTTGTGGATCTTGCTTAGAAATGGCTTCTTCTTTGCACTGTAGAGTTTCAGCTGGCAACGGCGGATGGCACGGTGGATTGTGTTCACTGACAATGGTTTCTGGAAGTATTCCTGAGCCCATTCTGTGATTTTCTTTACAGTAGCATTCCTGTTTGTGGTGCAGTGTCGTTTAAGGGCCCGGAGATCACGGGCATCCAGTATGGTTTTATGCCCTTGACCCTTACGCACAGAGATTGTTCCAGATTCTCTGAATCTTCTGATGATAACTGCAAAGTCTTTGCAATTTTTCGCTGGGTAACACCTTTCTGATATTTCTCCACTATCTTTCTGCGCAACATTGTGGGAATTGGTGATCCTCTACCCATCTTGGCTTCTGAGAGACACTGCCACTCTGAGAAGCTCTTTTTATACCCAATCATGTTGCCAATTAACCTAATTACTGTTCATTGGTCTTCCCGCTCTTCGTTATGCTCAAATGTACTTTTTCCAGCCTCTTATTGCTTGTCCCAACTTTTTTGGGATTTGTTGACACCGTGAAATTTGGAATCAACATATTTTTCCTTTAAAATTATACATTTTCTCGGATTAAACTTTTGATCTGTCATCTATGTTCTATTCTGAATAAAATATTGACATTTGCCATCTCCACATCATTGCATTCAGTTTTTATTCACAATTTGTTTAGTGTCCCAACTTTTTTGGAATCCGGTTTGTAGCTTTGGTTCTATCTGAATCTTTTAAGCAAGGTAAGATGCCTGCGTCATTTAATGAGGCTCGCATCACCCTCATAGGAAAGAAGGATAAGGACCCAACAGAGTGCTCTTCATATACTGTAGACCGATCTCTCTTCTTAATGTGGATGTTAAAATCCTTGCTAAAGTCTTGGCTTGTAGATTAGAGAATGTTCTACCCTCAATTATATCTGAGGACCAGACCGGTTTTCTTAAAAATCGTTATTCTTACTTTAACATTCGACGCCTTATGGATATCTTGTACACACCATCAGAGGAGACCCCTGGGTGTGTCCTTTCTTTGGATGCTGAAAAGGCTTTTGATCATGTGGAATGGGAGTATTTGTTTAGGGTTTTAGAAAAATTCAATTTTGGTCCAAGTTTTATCACTTGGGTTAAATTATTATATTCAAGCCCTACTGCCTCAGTTCTGACAAATGCTCAACAGTCTCAACCATTCAGTCTTCAGCGGGGAACTCGTCAGGGGTGTCCCCTTAGCCCACTGCTCTTTGAACTTGCCATTGAGCCACTAGCAATTGCATTCCGTAGTTGTAGAAATATATCTGGGATTTGGAGGCAGGGAGAAGAACATAAAGTTTCCCTTTATGCAGATGATCTTCTACTTTTTTTGATCAAATCCAGTCTCCTCTCTGCCACATGTGCTGTCATTGCTCAGGGAATTTAGCTATTTTTCAGGATATAAATTAAATTTGCACAAAAGTGAACTTTTTCTGCTAGATAATACTGCAGTAACAACTGGTATGCACAATTTTCCATTCAACATAGTGAAAAATCGGTTTACCTATCTTGGTATTACAATTACAAGGAAACATAAACACCTTTTTAAAGAAAATTTTATTAGGTTGTTGAACCAAACAAGAAAGGACTTGGGACGATGGTCACCACTGTCCATGTCCCTGGTGGGCCGCATTAATGCCATTAAAATGAGTATTCTCCCTAAATTTTTATATTTCTTTCAGTCTGTACCTGTTTTTATTCCCAAATCTTACTTTGGTGCTTTAGACTCAATTATATCTTCTTACCTTTGGAAAGGTAAACATCCATGATTGAATGTCCCTACTTCAAAGATCTAAATGAGACGGTGGCATGGCTCTACCTAATTTTCGTTTCTACTACTGGGCAGCAAACATTCGATCTGTCATCTTTTGGTCATATTTTCATAACCAACCTAATCGGCCTGCCTGGGTGGAAATGGAGATAAAGTCTGTCAAAAATCTCTCTGTCCCTGCACTCCTTGGATCTGTACTCCCCATCCCCTCAATTAAATTAATCAATAACTCAGTTATTAGGCATACTTTGAGAGTATGGGCTCAGTTCAGAAAGAACAGCGGTCTTCTGGGCTTTTCTCTGTCCAGTCCTATCGTCTCTAACCATCTCTTCCAATCTTCTTTACATGATCCAGTGTTTCAGGAATGGTACGATAAGGGCACGAAGCTTTGCAACGACCTGTTTGTTGACCTCAAGTTTGCATCGTTTGAACAGCTTTCTGAAAGGTTTAACCTACCCAATTCTCATTTTTTCAGATATCTGCAAGTAAGACACTTCATTCGCCCTTTAATACCAAATTTCCCTGAGGCTCCTGCTGCAAACATTTTAGATAATCTCCTGTCATGCACACTCAATCTGCGCCCGGCACTAGGACCCGGAATTAAGGCGGGCGCCAAACCAGGAAGTATAAAAAAGGCAAACAAACGATGGCTTACCGCTCAGTCACTGAGTTTCGGCCCATGTCGGTTCCGGCTGTCCGTCTGCTAAACCGTGAGTACTCACTATCTTTGGTTTGCTTCCTGATATTGTGTGTGTATTTATAGGACGCGGGTTAAATTTGTGTTTTTCCCTTGCTCCCCTTTCGTGAGAGTCCTTATACTAAATCGGGTGGTTATCCTGCCTACTTGCTTACATCAGCGTTTGGGTTTACCATCCACGCTACATTGGGCTAACCGCTAAACCTGCGTCTTCTGGTCACAGAGGTTAGTTCATCCTGACAGAATGACTGAGCCCTCCGCGGTGAACCCAGCGGATCATGCGCGCCTCTGCGACGTGGTAGATCAGCACGCCACGCTCATCGATAAACTAACCGGAGAGATTGCTAATCTGCGCCAGGGCCTCCAAGACGTAGCGGCCTTCGATCAGATTCTGACACCGCCCTTTCCTACAATGAGTTCACCCGTCAACTCAAGATGACATTCGAACACCCTGCGGGCGAGGTGGAGACCGACACCAATCTTTACCACCTGCGGCAGGGAGGATCGTCCGTGAGCCGTTATACTGCAGAATTCCGCACCCTCGCTGTACAGACATCTTGGGGAGATACCGCGCTCCGGACATCCTTCTACGAGGGACTGGCTTCCCGGATTAAGGACGAACTAGCCGGGCGAGAGCTACCAGCCACCCTGGAGGGATTGATTCAGCTCGCCCTCCGCATTGACCAGCGCCTCCTCTCTTGTCCGAAGCCAGCCCCGAGGACCCTGCCGCCTACCGCCACCCACGCCTACACTACATCTCGACCACCAACCATCTTCACTCCCACCACCACTGAACATGTCGGATCTCCACCTCCTGCCGTGGTTAACACCGGAGCCGGGGAACCCATGCAATTAGGGCGCGCCTCCCTGACCATGGCGGAACGAGAACGCCGGTTTCGAGAGGGTTTGTGTGCCTACTGTGGGTCGGCGGCCCACCACCGAGCAATCTGCCCACTGCGCCCGGGAAACACGCAGACCCGGTGAGCAGGAGGAGAGACTCACCGGGCCCCATCCACCTCTCCACCATCACCAATGCCACCACCTCTCGCCTCACGGTTCAGGTAACCCTCCAGTTTGGCCACAAACGGGTCTTAAGTACTGCGTTTATCGATTCTGGTGCTGCAGGTAACTTTATTGACTCCACCTATGCCAAAGAAATGGGGGTGAATATCGAGGCATTATCCCAGCCTCTTCACATTACATCAGTCGACGGTCGGCCCCTCTCAACCAGCCCCATCACTCACCAGACCCAACTACTCACTTTCGTCATCGACCAACACCAGGAACAGCTGCAGTTTTACCTCACCCCCATCTCGTCTCCTCCCGTCATACTCGGCTATCCCTGGCTGCTACAGCACGACCCTCTCATCTCCTGGGCACAAAACCGGATCCTCCAGTGGGGGCCGACCTGCACCGAACTCTGCCTACGGGCACAGGCTGGGACGTGCTCCAAGGAGTCCGAGGCCCCCGAAGTCGACACCAACGCCATCCCACCTGAAAATAGGGACCTGGCTGAAGTCTTCTGCAAGAGGAAAGCCACCAACCTACCACCACATCGCCCATACGACCTGGCGATAGAACTTCAGCCAGGCTCCATTCCCCCCCGCGGCCAACTTTACTCCCTATCTACCACCGAGACGCAGGCAATGGAAGAGTATGTCACCAATGCCCTTCGTCATGGCACATCTGGCCCTCCTCCTCGCCAGCGGCCGCGGGATTCTTCTTCGTTAAGAAGAAAGGGGGTGAACTTCGCCCATGTGTCGATTATCGGGGGCTGAACAAGATCACCATAAAAAACCGACACCCGCTACCGCTCACCAACTCAGCCCTGGACGCCCTCTCTGGTGCCACCGTATTCACGAAGTTGGACCTCCGGAGCGCCTACAACTTGGTGCGCATCAGAGAGGGTGATGAGTGGAAGACGGCATTCATCACGCCCACCGGACACTACAAGAGCCTGGTCATTCCCTTTGGACTCTGTAACGCACCCTCGGCCTTCCAACAGTTTATCAACGACGTCCTCAGGGATATGCTGGGCCGATGGGTGTTCGTCTACTTAGATGACATCCTCATCTACTCTCACAACCTCAAAGAACACATCCAACATGTTCGGGCCGTCCTAAAGAGATTGCTCGCTCACCAACTGTACTGCAAGCTGGAAAAATGTGCCTTTCACAAGCACTCCACCACGTTCCTGGGTTTTGTCATCTCGCCCCAGGGCGTGGCCATGGACCCACAGAAGCTCGAAGCTGTACGTCACTGGCCCCTACCCAGAACACCCAAAAAGCTTCAAAGGTTTCTTGGGTTTGCGAATTTCTATCGTCGCTTTATACGGGGCTACAGTACAGTTGCAGCACCACTAACCACATTGACCAGGCCCTCGAACCACCCTTTTCGACTCCGCCAACTCCGCCTTCCATGAGTTGTGTCATCGCTTCACCACTGCACCCATCCTTCTCCACCCCGATGCCAACAAACCTTTCGTTGTGGAGGTGGACGCGTCGGATGTGGGCGCTGGCGCCGTTCTCTCCCAGCGAGGTCCAGACCAGAAACTGCACCCGTGTGGTTTCTTCTCCAAGAAATTTTATCCCATTCAGCAGCGATACGGCGTAGGGGACCGCGAACTGCTGGGCATAAAGTGGGCCTTGGAGGAATGGCATCACTGGCTCCAGGTTGACACAGAGAACATGGAAATCTTTACACCCATTTAACTAAACAGTATTTAACAGTATGCCCGACAATGAGCTACGAAAACAAAAGACTATTTATAACAGAACTAATTTGCTAACCTCGATCAGGTGTGCTCTCATCTGAAGTCCAAAACTAAAGGAACTGAAGTCCAAAACTAAAGGAAAACACAAATGAAAACAAAATGGAGTCCGGGAGCATGGCGCCATCTGGTGTTCAACTGTGACAATATCTTGAAAAGCTTCTGACAGACTGCTTCTAATAATTAGCAATTAATGAAAAATTAATTAGCAGTTAATGAAAAAATTATAAATTAATTAATGATTTAAGTCAAATGTATTAATCAAATAATTTTGCATACTTAAAATTGCACATTTCTTATCAGTATTAGTATTATTTGATTAATACACTTGACTTAAATCATTAATTAAGTTATTATTTTTTCATTAATTTATCTAAGGTCATATCACAGACATACAAACTTGTTTATGTCTGTGATATGCTTTACTCATTTGTTCAACATCTTCCATAAACTATATATTATTTGATTTATGTGATGCTTTGTAACAAACTCGCTGTTATTTAGTAAAACAATAGCTAGCCATTATCAGACATCAGTGGGTGAATAAGGACCACCAGAGACAACAATATATAATCAAAGTGCATTTACATTTAATAATGTGCTATAAAACACCATTCACAAACGCCGGCCACTCATACCACTCACATCACTCTGTTCGAGCTCATGATTATATATAGAGTCTTTTCTCCCTATCAAAAGTCCATAAAAGTAAGCAATAGCACCCAGAAACGTCCCGCTCCATGGTCTGATGTCCTCGTCGCGAGCAACGTCCCTTTGCCGATGGCACAGGAATAGCCGAGCCCTCGGCGCCGCGCGTACACCGCCTGGCTTGTGTTCACTCCCGGGGGAACAGCTGACACTCAGCAGCTTCCGGAAAACACAGACACGGACAAAAGTAAAGACATAAACAAAAAACCCTCCTGCATAACCATAGCAGGAGGAACGCCGTAAGTGCACAGTAAACACATAGAGTATAATATATATATGCCTCGGCGGGTTTCATACAATTAAACATTTAACCATGAATACTCACATGCGCTTTTGGACAAAGATATACCGCACTCAGGTTTACTTAATGCTTCGCCTTTAGCATTAGCCTTTAGCTATTACCATTTTGCTCGAGTCTATGAAATGGCTGCTGTTACCTAGCTCTAGCCTCTCTTCCTCTTTTATTATCCATCCATCCATCCATCCATCCATCCATTTTCTTCCGCTTATCTGAGGTCAGGTCGCGGGGGCAGCAGCTTCAGCAGGGATGCCCAGACTTCCCTCTCCCTGGCCACTTATTCCAGCTCTTCCGGGGGGATCCCAAGGTGTTCCCAGGCCAGCCAAGAGACATAGTCCCTCCAGCGTGTCCTGGGTCTTCCCCGGGGTCTCTTTCCAGTGGGGCGTGTCCGGAACACCTCCTAAATAGATGCCCAAGCCAGCTCATCTGGCTCCTCTCTATGCGGAGGAGCAGCGGCTCTACTCTGAGCCCCTCCCGGATGACTGAGTTTCTCACCCTATCTCTAAGGGAGAGCCCAGACACCCTGGGGAGGAAATTCATTTCGGCCGCTTGTATTCGCGATCTTGTTCTTTCGGTCACTATCCACAGCTCATGACCATAGGTAAGGGTAGGAATGTAGATCGACCGGTAAATTGAGAGCTTTGCCTTTTGGCTCAGCTCCTTCTTCACCACGACGGACCAATACAGAGCCCGCATCACTGCAGACGTTGCCCCGATCCGCCTGTCGATCTCCCACTCCATTTTACCCTCACTCGTGAACAAGACCCCGAGATACTTAAACTCCTCCACTTGGGGCAGGATCTCACTCCCAACCCTGAGAGGGCACTCCACCCTTTTCTGGCTGAGGACCATGGCCTCAGATTTGGAGGTGCTGATTCTCATCCCAGCCGCTTCACACTCGGCTGCGAACCGATCCAGTGAGAGCTGTAGTAAGTCGGACCTGTTTCCGGTGAGAGTAGGACTCCGACAGGGCTGCACTTTGTCACCGATCCTGTTCATAATTTTTATGGACAGGATTTCTAGGCACAGCCAGGGTGTTGAGGGGGTACAGTTTGGTGGGCTCAGGATTGGGTCACTGCTTTTTGCAGATGACGTTGTTCTGTTGGCCTCATCATCCTGTGACCTACAGCTCTCCACTTTTATTAAAATTGGATAAATTTTACGCAGCGCCACCGCAGGCTGGGAGCGCGTAACTAGGCAACCGCCTGTTACAGCTTCATGTTATTTAAAATATTTTTAAAACAAACAAATAAATGCATGTTGCAAAATTAATCTTTTTCTTTTGCAAATAGTGCAAAATAGTACTCTATCTCACACACACATTCAAAGTGGTTGTAGTGAGGGTAACAACTGTTAAAGGTTGTTAAGGCTACTAAAAACTGTTGTTAAAGGTTTGTATTGGTATTTTTAATAATTTACCTTGCTCAAAATGAATTAGCAGTCAATATAAGCAAAGTATAGATGATCATACTGCATAAGATATTTATATAAAAATATATAAAGTGATGTTGAATAGAATAAAGAGAGTTCCCAAATAGATGGCTAAGAGCTCTGCATTCTTTTGCACTTTACTGATTATTGTTAAAGATTCAGGGATAAAAGTTGCTTTATAGTAGGTTGATGATTCAAAGGTTGCTGGATATTTTCCAAAGCTCGGTTACAGACATTGGGAAGAAGTCAGAAAAGTAACTACTGAAAAGTAATTATGGACATAGTTAGAAACAAATGTACAAAGTGTACATTCAATGATACAGTAAAAAAAAAAAAGGAACACTAGTGATGAAAATCATCTCTCTCTCACTCTTTCACACACACACCCCTTTTACACACCATCTCCCCTAGAGGAATTAAAGGAGAGACAAAGGAGTGAACATTCCTGGTGAATAGGAGCATTTTCATGTGTCAGTAGAGTGGTGTTTCTTACAGATTCATTAGCCTTTTTCATCCCTCCCCCAACTCAACATGGGCCTCTCTCTCTAACCCTCTCTTCTCTTTCTTTTTGTTTGCTATCTACAAGAGTCTTTTTAGCATGAGAAGTGTTTATAATTAGTTCTGAGTGCAGAGTTTAAGCACATTGAGCTGGGTATTCATAGGCGCCGATGTTCTCACAGCATCTTAAAAGCTAAATGCTTTGGAAGGGGCAAGGCTTTGTTGGTCGCAAAAGGACAAAACAAAAAGGTATAGAAAAAAGACTTCTGTAAATATTAGCAGACATTTTACACATTAAGTAGACATTAGGAAGATTCTTCAGATTTCTTCTTCATTATTATTAATTATTGGATAGCTTTTTGTATGTAAATTTGGAGGACATTACACATGTTGTTCTATACTATACTGTGTTGTACAGTTTTGATTTCCATGGGATATTTATCAAGATAAAGTACTATTTGTAATTGTTATTTATCAATTTTCATTTGATCTGTGTTGTAATTATTATTTAGACTTATCACTTGGCCAGAATATCAAACAACTATCAACTGGTCTTTGTAGGACAGTTGCAGCAATTCTTAATTGTGCTATGGCAGGAGTTCTAGCGTAGTTCTGCAGCATGGCAAAACAGGGTGATTTTATTTAAAGCAAGAAAGGTCAAGACAATACTTCACTACTCACACTCCTCCAGATTTGCCTTGATCAAGGGAAGTTGACTGAATGCTTTGTCTTCTTATAAGACTCTAATGTGCTTATGTCACATATTTTCAGCTGATTCCCACCACTATCCACACTTTGTGTGAGGTTGGCCGTGCAAAGCTCATTCCCAAGCAAGCTAGATGTTTCTCTCAACAAATGCTGGTTCCTAGCCAACCAGAGGAAAATAGAGTTGTGTGTGTGGAAGCTCAGCATTGACATTTAATAAAAAGAGGAAATTAAAAATTTTAAGGTGTTTGTTTAACATTTAAAGGACATTTTACAAATACAGAGTGCCTTGTAGAATTATTGGCAAACAAAATATAAAACAAACAATATTTCAATATATTTTAATCAAACAATATATAAAACATTTTACATTTGTTCTTATGAAATACCTTAGATTTAAATATCTTAGATGAAAATATAACAGGTTTGCTTGGTGGGGTTGCCAGGAGAAACCTCTCGTGTCTAAAAAGATCATGGAAGCATGACTGAAGTTCACAAATCTGCATCTGAACAATCACCAAGGCTTCTGTAAAATTGTCCAATTGACAAACGAGACCAAAATGTAGGTAGCCCTATCAGCATGGACAAGATCATGGAAGCATGACTGAGGTTCACAAATCTGCATCTGAACAATTATTAAGGCTTCTGTAAAATTGTCCAATAGACAAATGAGACCAAAATGTAGTTAGCCCTAGAGGCATGGCCAAGCGCTTTGTTTGAGAAAAAAACAAACATTTTTGCAGAAACACCTCATACCCCCTGTCAAGCATGGCGGTGATAATTTGGTTTACTGGGAGACACAAATGTTACACTATATATAATTACTGACCACTTAGGGAATTCCACCTAGAGTGAATACAAATGTGGGAGATATTTTTGAGACTTTTTCAATAACTAACTTCAGTTGTATAGAAAAAAAATATGTTGCTGGTAACTTGAGTTGACACTAAAATCTCTGGTCAAACTTGTTGTCTATTCTGATTCATCCTATATTCTTTAGGACAACAAGGGGAATTATACAGGTTGTCCAAAAAAAGGCACCCAAAAGGCTTTGTGTTAAAAAATAAAATATTTATTTATCAAAATACTAATAAGATTTTTCACAAAAGCTTCACAAATGTTCAATATTTACAACATTACAAGTCACAGGCAATGTGAGTTATCAGCTCCTGCCAAACATGTGTAGCATGTCTTGCATAACATTCTACAGCAGCTACTTGAGTTCATCTAGGCCTGTAGGAGGAGGGGGGGATAAAGACCAGTCCTTTCACATAGGCCCATAGAAAATAAAAAGCCATCAAGTCAGGTGTACGTGGTGGCCACTTCAACAGCACATTGTAATTATCACTTGCACACCTGATCCATCTCACTGGTAAAAAAAAAAAAAAGTTAATCATTTAACTTTTAGGTTAGTTTTTACACAAATATTTTTTATATAATTTGAATGAGAATTGGGTGAGTTGTAAGACTACAAAATGATGTGAAATGTTTTGGGAGATGTATTTTATAAAATGACTACCTTCATCGCAAGCTTTGTTACTGTAGGCCCAGAAGAGGAGGTTTGTTGAAGATATGATTTTATAAATATAAAAAAGGATTTTGACTCCAGTTTTTAAAGTCTTTTATACGAGCATATTATTTTTTATTTTGTGGCTAAATATTTAAGTGGAATGACTATACTGAAAATGGCAGATTTCAAATATTATGAATATTAGAAGATAATAAAGCATATTTTATTAAAAGCTTGAAAAATATTACATTGTCTCATATGTGCATTAAATTGTATCTCATCATTTTGACATACACATTCACATTTCATATAAACTTCCATAATTCTTTTGATTGTGTAAACCTGCTTTACGACAATAACAATTGCTAAAAGCACTATACAAATACAATTGAACTGAATTGAAATGGTTCAGATCAATTTCTATGTCTAAAGTCATTCTCTATTAAAAGAAACCTTACCCAAAATGGTAACACAGTTACATTATAATAACACTCATTCAGTTCTGTGTTTTTGTGTGAAGATAATGTCATTGTACACAGGTTAAGATAATACAAAAAAGCATTGTTTCAGCATTTCCTCTATCAGTAAATCATCTGAATACAACAGTCTTTTACAATTGGTTTTACCAATCTCTCAATGCTGAGCATACCTTTTCATAACGCTTAACACTTCTTTTTACCAGGATTCAATGCCCTCAACTAAAAACATGTGGCATCCTATATCCTGTACTATAGCAAACTATAGGAATTTCTATAGTGATTTTGATTTTACTTGTAGAAAAATTAGTACTCTATGATATATCATGGTAAAAATACTAAGGTAAATATAGTGTTTTTGGATCTTGCTGTTATAAAATTACTATAGTAAACTATAGTAGAACAGCAATCGGATAATATATCCTATAATATTTTTACTATAATGTAATAAGGATGAGGATGAGGAAGGATGATGCCAAGGATAAGTATGAGGAAGAGAAATACAAAGGGAAGCCAATATTTCCAATGAAATATGTGCAAACCTGGTGCATCATGCAATCAGTCATACCCACACGGAAATAACCTATATAAACATATATGTTTCAATATAGGTTTTTAATATATGTGACATATATAAAATTGGCCGTTTTCCTATATTATATGTACATATATGCGTGCATATATGCGTGCATATATGCGTACATATGCGTGCATATATGCGTACATATGCGTGCATATATGCGTACATATATATAGACATATATGTGACATATATAAAATTGGCCGTTTTCCTATATTATATGCACAGATATGCGTACATATATACGTCCATATATGTACCTATATAGGTATTGTAAGTGCCATATCGCACTTGTTATGAATTTGTTGTTGTGTTTATTTTATTTTATTTTATTTGCTGCTATTTCATTTGTTCTACCTTGTTCTATTCAGTAGTAAAGCATTAAGTTTGTTATATAAGCCATAAGCTTTATATTTCTAAGTTATGCATCCATTTTGACACTCGTAAGTTGGTCTGTGATGTCATTCTACTATTACATGCATTTGTGTGACTGTCATATGTTAGAGAGTTCAGTTTAGATTGGGAAGGCTACGGAAACACAAGCTTCAGACCGTCAGCTAAGGAGAGCTCCCGGTAAGCTAAGAATGTAAGATACAGCAACTAGGTTGTTGTAACAGTAAGCTCCCGTAAGTGGATATATACAGCAAGAGTGTTGTTATATTCGTAAGCTAAGACTGTAATTTACAAGATACAGCAAACAGGTTGTTGTAAAAGTCAGAGATTTGCAAGATGCAGCAACTGGTGTCTGTAATCACAGTGGATTTACTCAAGATGACTGTATGAAGTGTTGATTCGTTGATGCTGACAAAATAAACTACAAGAGACAAAGAGATCGGACTTCTGTCGTGTGAGTGAAACTTTAAGACAAAGCTACGCGTCAAAACTAGTGAAATAATATGACCGCATCTACATAAAGTCAAAAGCTTTTGACTGTTGTTTGAACGAAAACAAGTGAACGCTGAAAGGGAAAATAAAAGAGAATAGCCGTCGAACTTCACCATGCCGAACAACGAGGACAACGCTCCCAGCACTTCACTGGGGAGCCTTACGGCGGTCTACGAGATGAACAGAAAGAACCTCAACGAGGCGCTGGATGCAAGAAAAGGCAAGCGAATTCGACTGAATGCAATGTCTACTGCATTAAAGGCACCTATGAACTATGCACATAAGTTAGACATCGGTGAAACTGAGTACAGACCCGAATACGGGAAGCTGAGAGAGGACTTCATGAGAAGTAACGTTGATGTGCTTGTGTACACTCATAAAGACGAACACACCGCCGCACAGAATTCATAGCTAAGGTGGGTCGCTGGATAGCGGACACCAAGGACACTAAGAGCCACTCTGTGACGTCGCGCACACGCGAAGATGTCTCGCCGGGCGTCAGCGTGTCACTGATAATGGCAGCATCCAAAAGGTCTGTAACTTCTACATTATCCTCAGCCCGACTAAAGAAAGAAGAAGCCGAAAGAGCAGCGCTGTTGGCAAAGGCTGCAACCTTGGAAGAACGTCTCCAACTAGAAATAGAGGAAGCACAGCTAAAGGCGCAACTAAAGGCACGACTAGAAATAGAGAAAGCACAACTAATGGCACAACTAAAAGCGAAAAAAGAAAGACTGGAAACCAAAACAGCGCTCGCTATGCAAATTGCCAATTTAAGAGTGCTTCAACGTCAAGATCGCAAATACGACAGCCGATTGCCCAAGAGCAAGAGCGCACTCATTGAATCGAGCAGCGCGCGTCCGAGTAGCGCGTGCCCGAGCAGCGCGCACTCTCACCCTTCCAACTCAACATGCAACAGCCGAGCGCAGCCTGCAAACAAGAGCGCACTCATTGAATCGAGCAGCAAGTGCCCGAGCAGCGCGCACTCTCACCTCTTCAACTCAACAGGTAACAGCCGAGCGCAGCCTGCGAACGAGAGCGCAGTCACTGAATCGAGCAACGCGCACCTAAGCAGCGCGCACTCTACAGACCTGGACGCCGCAACCAGCGACAGAAAACCCAGTCACACATCCCTTCAAGGACCCAAACAAAGGGGCCAAGGAGAACCCAGGGTCAGCGTCGCAACCGAGGACAGACAGGTTGGTAAAATTCACAAAGACTCGATTACAATGAAGAATGCCGGTACGTTAGCTGTTAGCGCTTTCACTAAGCCGTGCGCACATTGTAAAAAGAACCATATCTTAGACGAGTGCATAAAATTTAACGATCAGACACACAAAGACAAAGTAGAATTCATAAAAAAGAATGGATTCTGTTTCGGATGCTTAGAGAAAGGGTCATTGGTGGAAAGACTGTACCAGAAAAATTACATGTTTATTGTGTTCAAAGCCACATCCAAGCATGCTACACATAGCAGTGCCAGACACGGTGCAGTCAGTTACGAGCGCCCGTAGAAACGAAACTGAAAGTGACACAACAAATACACTAACTGCAGTGAGTCATGAATTAAATGCGCTCACTGGGGCTGGAGGTAATTGCATCCTCCCGATTGTACCCGTTAAAATAAAGTCCAAGAAAAAGGACACAATAGTAGAAGCCATGTACTGTCACGTGAAAGTCCTCGAGGAGGACACAGATCTGCTGCGCTTCCTATGGTGGCCGAATGGAGATGTGAACCAAGACTTATTTGAAAATAAAATGGTAGTTCATCTGTTCGGTGCAAAATCGTCGCCTAGTGTTGCTAACTTCGCCCTCAGAAAGACAGCAGAAGAAAACCGCAGCAATGCATCTGCTGTGGCAGTTAATACAGTGCTTAAAAACTTTCATGTAGACGACTGCCTGAAATCTGTTTCGAGTCATGACCAAGCAGTCGCCCTATACAATGATCTCACAAGTCTCTGTACAAGCGGAGGGTCTAACGGTTAGACGGTTAGACTCTAACCTCACTAAATGGGCAAGCAATAGCCGTGCCCCACTGACTGTCTTTCCCGAGAGCGAAAGGATCAAAGACATGAGAGACTTAGACTTGAGTAAAGATGCACTGCCCATGGAGAGAGCCCTGGGGGTGCTGTGGTGCATTGATTCAGACATGTTCAAGTTTAAGATTAGTTTAAAGGAACGACCTGTGACAAGAAGAGGAATTCTGTCAATCACTAGCTCAACATACGACCCGTTAGGCTTTCTCCCACCTGCCATACTGCCAGCTACAATCCCAATGCAACAGCTATGTAAAGAAAAACTAGCCTGGGATGACGACATTCCTGAGCAGTTTGCAACGGCATGGAAAACCTGGCTGCAAGAGCTGCACAGACTGTCCGAGTTCAGCATAGCAAGGTGCATAAAACCAGCCGACTTCGGAGTTACAGCTACAGCACAACTCCACCACTTCTCGGATGCAAGTGAAATGGGATACGGAGCTGTCTCATACCTCAGGTTAGTAAACGCTGAAGGACTTACACATTGTGCATTCATGATGGGGAACTCCCGTGTAGCACCCCTGAAACAAACCACCATTCCACGAATGGAACTGACTGCAGCAGTGGTAGCTGTAAAAATTGACAAATTGTTGAAAGAACAGCTAGAATTGAAATTGCTGGACTCTATGTTCTGGACTGACAGTACAACTGTTTTGAGATACATTGATAACGAAACACTTCGTTTTAAAACCTTTGTGGCCAACAGAATCGCCATTATAAGAGAGTCAACCAAGCCACAGCAATGGAGGTACGTTGATACCTCAAAAAACCCAGCTGATTCTGCCTCCAGGGGGGTATCCTGTGAAAAGTTCATGAAAAATGTTAACTGGATCCATGGTCCCTCCTTTCTCAAAGAAGCAGAGTTCAAATGGCCTGAAAATATTCATGACACATCAATAACACAAAATGATGATGAAATTAAACTCTCAGCTTCAGTGAATACTGTGAGTGTAGTAAAATGCGCAGACGCAGTGAGCAAATTGATTAATCATCACTCTGATTAGCACAAGTTAAAAAGATCCGTTGCCTGGATCCTTCACATTAGAGACATGCTCAAACAAAAAACAGAAAGGGTCAAAACACAAGTAGATAACCCAAAGACACAAAATCACAAGTCGCTAACATCTCAAGAACTAACAAAAGCGGAAAACCAAATCATTAAGTTTACTCAAAGACAAAATTTTAAGGAAGAAATTCTCACGTTGCAAAAGAATAAAGCAGCAGCAGAACTCAAACAGGGAATTCACACACAGCAAAAACGCAAGGCATCTGTAAAAAGAAACAGTTGCTTGTCCAAACTGGACCCAGTGCTACAGGATGGATTGCTGATAGTCGGAGGACGTCTCGGCAGGTCCGCAATGCCAGAGCACGTAAAACACCCAGTCATTGTACCTAAAGAGGATACCTAAAGAGGATACCTAAAGAGGATACCTATACAGGGATACGTTAAACACCCAGTCATTGTACCTAAAGAGGATACCTATACAAGGATTAAAGTGAAAAAAAATCTTCTGACTGAACTTTTTTCAGGCCAAGCCATATTCCTTTAACAAACACTTTATTTAAATAGTCGAGACCAATAGCGTTAGGGGAGATTAAACCGCTTTAATATTGCCAGTTTGCATATTTTAAAAGCTATTTGTAATCTTTGAAAAAAAATATACCTTGACAAATAATCAACCATCTACCACATATCTTTTCAGTGCATGTTTTTATTTATCTTATAAACACCAAACAATGTTTTGTGAAACTCTTAATAATTAACAGAAAAAAGTAATAGCACCACCATTAAATTCCAAAAAGTGCTTTTTCGGTGCATGTTTTATGTATCTTAAAGAAAACATCTTCGTTTTCAGCTTAGATGACAAATCGGATTTCCAGTAAGCAGCAATGCCATGTGTGCAAGTAGTAGGCATGTGCATTAGACATAGACAATCTTGAAAGTGCACTCTTGTCTTTGACAACTGATTGCATTTAATTAACTAGTGGTTGTGAGACTGTGACCAGTGGCGGTTCTACACTGAAGTGCGCCCTGGGCGAAACTCCCTCCCGGCGCCCCCCCGCCCCCCCCCCCAAAAAAAAAAACCTGCACATTTTGTACACACCACACGTTTTATAAAATTACTCGTAGCTTAAATAAATATACTGTGTACAAACAAATATTATATAAATATAGAATTAATATAGAACAAATCACACTAAAGAAAAATAACTTATTTACTTCACTGCAGAACAGAAACCACAAAATGAAACTAAAATCTGACTTTTCTGGCCTTTCTAGATGCAAAGAAATCAATAATGGCATCATATGAGATATGCTCCCCTATTGCATGATTTATGCTTATGACGGCAAGGCCAGTGAGCCGTTCCTGAGACATGGTTGACCTCAGGTAAGTCTTGATTAACCTGAGTTTGGAAAAGCTCCTCTCTGCTTGAGCTACAGTCACTGGCAATGTAAGTGCAATCCTGAGAGCAGTCCAAAAGTTGGGGTAGATCTCAGGTAGATCCTTATCGTGCATAAAAGTTATAAGCTCAAAGAGGCTCATGGTTTTTGATGGCAGTCATTAGACACTTTATTAATCTAATCTAATCTAATCTAAGGGAGGAACAATTAGCTGCTTGGTTAATTTACTGCCTCAAATTATATGCTTTGACATGTAACAGAGTTATAGCAAATGGAAAATGTCTTTTACACTATCTACACATATGTAAATTAAACTGGCTATTTACAGTATACTATAAATATATTGGCTATAGCCAACATTAACATAATAAACAATGGAAATAAATAACTGTACTTGCTGCAGTCTTGCTGCAAAGCATAATTTTGTGGTTACATTTTGTGGTATTTAGTAGAAACCATTAGAATTTCTGTGATGGTTTGTAAATTAGGCTTTTATTGTGTGTGTTTTTTTTTTTTGCAAGGTAAGCATAGCAAGCATCATAAGCAAGAAGGCTAACAAACCTAAGAGTTAACGTTATACCATGAATTAACATGATGACATGAATAACTTAATCATACAGAGAGAACATTGTTATATACCTTTATCTTTTCCCCGTTTTTCCTCATCTTCTTTTCTTTTTTTTTTCTAAATTGGACCCCTGACAGCTTTGGCCTTTTTCTCTCCATCGCTGTGTTTATACTTTATAATCGACGATTCGACAATCAACAGATTTCCCCCAACGCTGTCACTCACGACCAGAAGTCAAGACTAAACCAATTCACCTCCACATCATCATCGCTTTTATTACCTGTTTTTATTTGCCATTTCACACAATTAAAGAAATGAAAAAAGTGCAAATTACTGGTGTGTGTTTATAATATTTAGAATGAAATGTGCGTTATTTATAAGAAAGTCAGGTAGACATAACTTAGCCCCCTTCTTGTCCGCTTCATTTGGGAGAGGTGAACTGTACTCTGCGCATCCCCGTCCGTCCCCCCCGTCATCCACTCTCCTCTCCGCTGAAACACCCCCCCCCCCTCCCGGTCTTCTCCGCTCGCTCAGCTTCTGTGCGGCTCATTCAGGGGCGGCGCGAGCGCAGGTATCACAGATAATAGAAAACCGCTTAGCGGCACAGATTATTATTTTTTACTCCAGGTTCGTGTGCAGCCCCCCACGTGACATAAAAAAATGCCGCCCTGGGCGGCTACCCACTTCGCCCTACCCTAAAACCGCCACTGACTGTGACCGACAGGTCATGCTCCGCTATGAAAGAACATACGCGCACTTTTACATCGCGCACACAGTCGGCCACAGATGTGTGAATCTCCGTTGTGGTTCTTGTCGCACCAGACAGGGAGCATGTGTACTGTTAGAGCACGAACGGCAGCATTGTGACTAGCTGCTGACTGATGGCGAGCTCGCACTTTTTTTTGCCATTATTGCCATATTGAAGTTTCCTGTGGCATACTGTGCAAAGACACGTACCTGGATGTTTGGTTTTTTTTAGTCCACGAACTAAAAGGCTTGCCATTCTCCCCAATTTTGCTAAGCCAAGCCCATCTTCTTTTTTTTTTTTGACACTTTTATCAATCTCTGAAACATCGGAGCCTTCCTGCATTAAGTGTGTCCATGCTATCTTAAATATAGTTATACTGTAGCCTGACATGTAGTTCTTCAAAACTAAACCAAAACCCGGAGTGGATCCATACCGGAGTGATAACAAAACGCTTACAGTGGAGAGAGGAACGTGCATTCGCTCCACTCCAGGCTTTGATCACATCCTCCTCAGCAGGCTGAATACACTTTGTCTTTCCTTAAGACCCATGTAAGCCTATATATACACAGCATTAAAATTATGAAAAGTGAATTTTAAACATTAAGGACAGGCGGAACAGTGTGAGTGACGGAAATCCGTCGTAACGACGGAGAACTTTAATCCCTGCACATATCACAACGTTAATATTAAGAGTCGTTCATGACAAGATAGGACACAGTGGCAGAAATTACATGCTCTCAGAATTAGGGCAGAAATACTGGATTCCGACTGCTAACTCACTCGTAAGACAGTTTCTCTCCAGGTGTGTAATATGCAGGAAGTCTAAAGCTAAAGCATGTGAGCAAAAAATGTCAGAATTGCCACTCGACAGAATAATACCAGACCACCCACCCTTCACTAATGTGGGAGTAGACTACTTCGGACCCTTCGTGGTCAAACGAGGGAGAAGTAACGTTAAAAGATATGGCGTACTTTTCACTTGTCTGACAACAAGAGCCGTGCACATTGAAATCGCTCATTTGCTTGACACAGACTCTTGTGTGAATGCCATGCGACGCTTTATAAGCAGGAGAGGTCAGGTGTCAGTGATGCGAAGTGACAATGGAACAAACTTCATAGGCGCCGAGACTGAAGTGCGCGAGGCTATTCAGCAATGGAATCAGTCACAAATTGAAAGCTTCTTTACTCAAAGGAACATACAGTGGACATTTAACCCGACCTCTGGATCTCACTTTGGCGGAATATGGGAAAGACAGATCAGGTCAGTTAGAAAGATCTTGAGATCAGTACTGAAAGAACAAACATTAACTGACGAGAGCCTGCATACATTCATGTGTGAAGTAGAAGCGATAATGAATAACCGACCCCTCACTACTACTCGGAGGATCCCACAGATCGGGAACCTCTGACACCAAACCATCTTCTGCTGATGAAAAAACAGCCAAACCTGCCCCCTGGACTTTTCAAAAAGGAAGACATCTATGCACGTCACAGGTGGAAGCAGGTTCAGTACTTATCAGACCTATTCTGGAAGCGATGGGTGCGTGAATACTTGCCCTTGCTCCAGGAACGTCAAAAATGGTTTCAAGAGAGAAAAAACCTCTCGATTGGAGATATAGTTTTAATAATTGATGAGTCTTCTCCAAGAAATTCATGGGTCATGGGACGAATCACGAAAGTGTTCCCCGACAAAGGGGGACTGGTAAGACGTGTGTTAGTTAAAACCAAGACCAACACTCTGGAAAGACCCATCGACAAGCTGTGCCTCATATATGAAATGGACTGTTAAATGTGTGGTGATATGTTATGAAATTTGATATGCAAATATAAACACCTGAGATAAATATCATACACTTAAAAGATTTAAAACATTTTAGAAGGTTAAGAATGTTTGATTTCATGGCTTTATCAAAAAAAAAAAAACACAAAATTGTAATTGTCAGTCTCCATGCCTGTCAATTAGGGGCTGGAATGTAAGTGCCATATCGCACTTGTTATGAATTTGCTGTTGTGTTTATTTTATTTTATTTTATTTGCTGCTATTTCATTTGTTCTACCTTGTTCTATTCAGTAGTAAAGCATTAAGCATTAAGTTTGTTACATAAGCCATAAGCTTTATATTTCTAAGTTATGAATCCATTTTGACAATCGTAAGTTGGTCTGTGATGTCATTCTACTATTACATGCCTTTGTGTGACTGTCATATGTTAGAGAGTTCAGTTTAGATTGGGAAGGCTACGGAAACACAAGCTTCAGACCGTCAGCTAAGGAGAGCTCCCGGTAAGCTAAGAATGTAAGATACAGCAACAAGGTTGTTGTAACCGTAAGCTCCCGTAAGTGGATATATACAGCAAGAGTGTTATATTCGTAAGCTAAGACTGTAATTTACAAGATACAGCAAACAGGTTGTTGTAAAAGTCAGAGATTTGCAAGATGCAGCAACTCGTGTCTGTAATCACAGTGGATTTACTCAAGACGACTGTATGAAGTGTTGATTCTTTGATGCTGACAAAATAAACTACAAGAGACAAAGAGATCGGACTTCTGTCGTGTGAGTGAAACTTTAAGACAAAGCTACGCGTCAAAACTAGTGAAATAATATGACCGCATCTACAGGTATGATGATGCCTAGCTCATATTTTCTATTATCAAGGCAATAACTAAGAACTAACAAAACTTATGTGCGAACACATGAAATTGGTATCCTAATTGCCCACATACAGTATATGAGGATATATGCACATATATGAAATCTTTTTGAAACACGTCACTAAAATTAACTGAAATGAGAGATTTGAAATATATCTATAGAAAGCTTAAAGTGTCTACTTTTAAATGATGCAAGTCACATTAAAAACAAATATTCTCAGTTCATGTAATCCGTATGAAACCAAGGAGAGGCACAGAATTTCTATCGCACTTATCTGCTAATGTCCAGAGGCAGGACACGCCCACACACCAATCACACGGAATTCAGTCCGGGTAATTTACATACTAGGCCACGCCCCCGGACACCGGCATGAAAAACGAACAGAGAGACAGGTTTGAAAACACTCAGATTCAGTGAGTTTTCTGCACGTTTTGGAAGATGGCACGCGCTTACACATCCGAGGAAACTCTTCAGAATGTTCTGGAAAGTTGGAGGAGTTTACATTTACCTCAGAAGAAGACTGTGTGACTCCGACGACGAATAGGAGCATTTTGAAGAGAGAATAGACCCATGCTACACTGGGTAAGTTATTAAGGCTGAATCCCATTTCTACCCCTTATCCCTTCACATAGCCCTACCCCTCCGTTTGGCGCGTTCACGTGAAGGGGTAGTGGTGTCTCATTTCTCTTTTGGTTGGAGGGGGAGGGGGAAGGGGAAGGGCCAGATAGACCTCCAAACGAAGATTTTTCAGGACCTCACTTCAAACGAAGGGCTAAGCGAAATTTTCAACATGGTTGCTCACTCGAGCAAACAGACCCATAAATGTAAATTTTTGCCATAAATAAAGATTTTTATGACAAGTTTTCATTATATGTATATTACCTCTAGTCTTGTGTTTGTGTTTATGGTGATGTTCTGTAAAGAAATGTTTGCAAAAAAATCGCTAAAGTTTGCTAGCGGCTAGCACCGATTGCACGATATTACAAATATATATTTTATTTTTATATATTTTTATAATTTATATTATGTATAGGGATGAAATACGGCGCAAAAAAACTTTGGGAGTGAGTAATCTCTCTCTTATTGCAATGTGTGATAAACATCGGCGCATGTCCTTTAACGTAACATTAGGAACTAGTGACAACGTATGATGACGTATAACAGTGTTGTAGTGGTGTCCCATTTCTTAGGGGAAAAATTTAAACCCTTCCCCTTTCCACTTCGTTTCAAGGGACAAGGGGAAGGGGCAAGGGGTAGGGGAAGGGGTAGGGGAAGGGGTAGAAAATAGAAATGGGATTCAGCCTAAGTCTTATATAACTCTTATTCTGATAATATTAAACTTATATTAGTAAATATTTTCCTCACTACAGCTAGCTCTTGTCAGCTTGTGTAACACATTGACTTTCAATGCCATTTATATAGTTTAGGTAAATCATGCTAACATGCTGCCTCATATAGCACAAACATGATATTTCCCGGTGGCTAAGCTAATCCCTTATGGTGTTTACAGATGTTTATATTCACCTTGTTTTGGATAGCTTTAGATTATGGTTCTAATATGTATTTAGCTCCATTTTGGTTAGCTTATAACACTGCTATGGGTAATGTTATTTAGCACAAACAAGCTAGTTCCAGGTGGCTAAATACTGCCTTATGTAGGACATTTCCATGTCCTGTGACTGCGTCCAACCAGCACATGGGGAGTTGATCACTCTGATCAGCTATTACAATACTATACTACACAGCACAAAACAATGAAGTCGTACAGAAATATTTCTCTACACTGCTTGGACATTGCTCCCACCAATGCTTACCCTGCATGTAAGTTTTTCTTTTCTCTTGCACTGTTTTACTCTGAATGTCCGTCTTTTTTCAGTTTTTATTTTGTACTGTTCCTGTTGCAGTTTTACCCTGCATGTATCTTTATCATTAATCAGCATTTATACATAAAATCCTATTAACTATTGGGAAGCTAAACATAAGAATCAGTATGAAACATGAAAAGTTTCTAAAAGTTGCCAAGAAATTAATATTGTGATGTGAAATTATTTTTCAGATTGAAGTTATAAAGGGTTCTGGGGTGTTTTGCCAGCCAGAAGTGTGGAGAGCAGCCCATCTTGCCCACCTCTGCTACTGCCATGGTACGGAATCTGCTGCTGGGCACCTTCGACTTGGAGACTTGACCAAATTAAAAAGGTAGCCATTATTGGTGAGTAAATGCACAATGCGTTGAGAAGGGAAAACAAAACATTTAAGACTTTATAAGTTCACTACTTTAACCATAGCCTACGTGTACTGTATCAATGTTTATTAGCCATCAATGGAGACTGCATAAGGTAGGGCACCCATTATTGTTACTGTATCTGCTTGTGACCTATAATACTAATTCATCACTTGCTCACTTCTTAATCCTACCTTTCCACTTCTAAAGCCACATTATATTGTGCTGTAAGGTGTGTAGTCTTCTATTTTGTAGAACATATAGTGTTGCAAATAACCTCGTGGCACTAATTGTTGTTGTCTGAAGTTTTAATAAATAATCATTTATTATTATTATTATTATTATTATTATTATTATTATACTGTCTCATTAATTTTGTCTTCTCTAGATGCAACATTGAAGAAGTGGCTGGCAGCCACCCGAGGGCAGATCTATCAATTCAAAGCTCATGGAGCTGAGAAGGTCCTCAAAATATATATTTTTTTCTTCCTGTTCAGTTTTTTGTCTTATTTTTGTTCTTGTACTATATTTTTGTTTATGCTATGTGATTGTTCTTAAGAAAATAAAAATGTTAATTTCTACATTTTGGGCTTTCCTTTGTTGTCTAGCATATGGATTTTTGTAATTTTACTAATATCTAGTTAAACATATAGGTGCATATATGCACACATATAAACATGCATACATGTACGTATGCACGTATATATGTACGCATATATGTGCATATAATATAGGAAAACTGCCAATTTTATATATGTCACATATATGTCTATATATATTAGGGCTGCACGATATATCGAAAAAATATCGTTATCGCGATAATGGCATGCGCGATAACCATATCGCAAGGAGGTGCGATAAATACTTTATTTGCCAAGCATTTGTGTGTCCAAATTTTACCAATCAGATGGGCCCTTACTATGTTTATACCCGCTTATATCTTTATATATATTTATATATATATATATATATATATATATATATATATATATATATATATATATATATAATTTACATCTTTATACTTCATTCTGTTGCGAACTAACCCCGGATGATCAGAAGATTTAGCGATTAGCCGTTAGCCGCGATTAGCCGTTAGCCGCGATTAGCCGTTAGCCCTTTATAGATGGTAAACCCAAACGCGGACTGTTTACTCCTCTTATACTTCCGGGTTCGCGCCCACATTACTTCCGGGTCCTAGTGCTGGTCGCGGAGCGTGTGTGTGTGCGTGCATGCGTGTGTGACAAATAGTATTTTTTTATTTTTGTTTAATAATATTTATTTTTATAAAAAAAAAAAACAGGCAAGCCAAAGAGAATATTTAGTTTAAAAGATGCTCTTGTTTTAAGACACTATTGATGAGTGTATGGTTCCACTTAAATAAAAAGTAATGTTTGAAAGTAATTCATATTGTGTTAGCAGGTTTATAGTAACAGCAAACCAGAAGTCAGAATATCTGCTGAGGGTTTTAAGTCATAGTGTATTGAAGTCTAAATATTTGCAACTTCCTTGACATATAGTTTCTTCTTAGCCTGAATTAGATTTAATTACATCAGACGAATATCTATTACCTGTTTATTTTAGTATGATCATTACATATAAATAAATAATAAAAAAATAGGCAATAATAATAATTAAAAAATGCATTTCTCTAGGGAAATGTTATATCGCAAAAAATATCGTTATCAAAGTATTCAACAACAATATCGCATATCGCATATCGCCCTAATATATATGCACGCATATATGCACGCATATATGTACATATATATAAAATTGGCCATTTTCCTATATTATGTCACATATATTAAAAACCTATATTGAAACATATATGTTTATATAGGTTATTTCCGTTTGGGTTGGTAGACCCCCTTTTGTTTACTCAGTGCTCAGCCTGTATTCAACTTGTCCCGTCTGGCCAGGGAACCCCTCAATGAAAATGTTCAAAGTTTATTGTGGAATATATATATGCACACACACACAAAGTACCAAAAAGGAGGGTGCAGAAGTGGTTACATCTGGTCTTGAATGTTTATAAAAGATAATGTGAGGAAGAACAGAAACCTGGGAGTACTTCTGCATTTATGAGCCTTCAGCAGTTTTATGACCTTGACATAGATATGACATATTTAATAGATATGTTTGTTGTTAGTGCAGCGTGTCAAGGTCAAAGAAAAAAAAACACTCTAAAAATGTAATATTCCCCACAACCTCCAAATCGACCTCTCCTCTCTCTGGTCATAATTGTTTTCAATGGTAAAGTACAGTTTAATTACTTTTACTTTATATTTTGTATGAATAATTTTTATATTAATGTTTTTGGGATGTGGAGCAAATCATGTGAATTCAGCCACACCAGAGGGTTTAACCTGTCATTTTTTTTTTTTTCTCGTTTGACAAGACAAGATGGCGCCGGTGTGTGTGGCTTGCCGTTTTCTGCTGACTTTGCTTTTTGGATTATTGTTGTTTTTGTCACTTGCCACTCAAAAAGTTAACTCTCTGTTGGTGTATGATCGCCAAACACTCTTGAACCTTCGGCCTGCTGTGGAAAATTTTACACGGTTTGATAATAATGAGCAAAATCACTTCCCCCCACTGCTATCGGGAATACCTGCTCACCTCTACCGCTGTGCAGTTCCAGGTCGCCGGAGAAAGCGCTCCCGTCGCCGAGGCAAACGCAGCGGTCGCCAAGTGATGCTTAAAGCCTGTTTGACGTGTTTTCCTGAGACTTTCCGATCGAGCTATGGAACTGACCAGTACCGTATTATAGGTTTCACGGACGTGGTACCCGGCCTCATACCTGTGGTTGGCTCGGATGAATTTTCTCGGTCGCATCGGAGCGCTCCGCGTTTTCGCTGGCTGCGAGGAGCAAATGCGGAGAACCTGCGCTCGCTTTATCGGTCGCCCTGGCCTTATCTCAACCCGCCCTCGACACTAAACAGGATGACTAAGATGGGCCTGGTAAATGTCAGGTCACTAACCAACAAAACTTTCATTCTGAAGGAGTTTATCACCTCACGTGGTTTGGACTTTCTTTTTATTACGGAGACGTGGCTGAATGTTGGTGAGTACGGTGCCTTCTCTGAACTTCTCCCCTCATCATATGCCTATCTAAACTCCCCGAGAACATCGGGTCGAGGAGGGGGAATCGCGGTGGTCTATAGGGAGAACTTCTATTGTAAGCAGATGTCGTTACTGACTTTTTCCAGCTTTGAGCTGAACTTGTTTGAGCTTGGCTGCTCTCACACAGTGCTGTGTGGAGTGATTTATCGTCCACCTAAGTATAATAAGGACTTTCTAATTGATTTGTCAGACTTTTTTGCTGAAATGATGCCGAAATATGATCGTGTCCTTATTGTGGGTGATTTTAATGTTCATGTCTGTTGCCCTGAGAATCTGCTGGCCAAAGATTTTTTAAGTTTAATTGATTCGTTTGGTTTTGTGCAGTCAGTGTCGGGCCCCACACAGGAGCAGGGGCACACCCTTGATCTTGTTTTATCTCATGGATTATCTATTTCTAACATTGAAGTCTGTGATGCAGTATTTTCTGATCACATGCCTGTGTTGTTTAACTCTGTTCTACCAAACAATGACGTTAAACCCTGTGGGCGTGCACGGCGCTGTCGCGTGTTTAACTCCTCCACCACTGCTCAGTTCTCTGATGCGTTTAACCGGAGCTGTGATGATGACATCTCGGAGTACACTTCTGTTGCTGGCTTCAACACTGAGACACTAGCATCCTGGTTCCATTCCACCTGTAAGGCTGCCTTGGACTCTGTGGCTCCATTAAAATCAGGCGCCCGAAAGTTAAATCCGAATCCTGGTTAAACGACAAGACTCATGCTATCAGACGTGAGTGTCGAAAAGTGGAACGCAAATGGAAAAAGGACAAATTACAAGTGTCTT
The DNA here is from genome assembly GCA_030522415.1 of Channallabes apus. Lineage (NCBI taxonomy): Eukaryota > Metazoa > Chordata > Actinopteri > Siluriformes > Clariidae > Channallabes > Channallabes apus. The sequence continues at coordinate 23,263,289 of CM060110.1, forward strand.
TTATTTCGTTGAGAGATAGTTGGCGTCTTTATCAGAAAACTGTTAAAGCGGCAAAAACCAAACATTACTCTGACTTAATTTTAGCAAACTGTCATAAGCCTCGCGTTTTATTTCAGTCTTTTAATGCAATTCTTAATGGTCCCCAAATTGCCAGTTTCGAAAGCTCATATAAGGTGTGTGAAAACTTTCTCCAGTTTTTTATTGATAAGGTTTCTTCTACAAGGGCTCTTATCACATCTCCTGCATGTAACGCATCTATTTCCATTTCTGTCTCTAGCTCTGCTGTTTTTAACCAGTTTGAGCCCATCTCTCTTTCCTTTCTGTTAGAGATTATTAATATTATGAAGCCTGCAGGATCTCCTGCTGATTCCATTCCCCCACATCTCTTTAAAGAGTTGGCTCCCATTCTAGGTCCTAAAGTTTTAAATATTATAAATAGCAGCTTGGGATCTGGGGTGGTACCCACCCATTTTAAACATGCAGTTGTGCAGCCTTTGTTAAAAAAACCTAATCTTGATCCGTCTGTGTTGTCTAATTACAGACCAATCTCTAAGCTACCATTTCTGTCTAAGATTCTGGAGAAGGTAGTTTATACACAGCTAATAAGTTATCTTGGTGAGCATGGAATGCTTGAGGTTTTTCAGTCTGGTTTCAAGGCTCTTCACAGTACTGAAACAGCTCTGTTAAGAGTCTTTAACGACATTTATCGTATTACTGATTCTGGTGACTCTGTGATTCTTCTGCTGCTTGATTTAACAGCTGCCTTTGATACAGTAGACCATGACATTCTTCTGTCATGCTTAGAACACTGGGTGGGAATTAGGGGGACAGTTCTAGACTGGTTTAGATCCTATCTTATTGATAGAACTTTTTCTGTTAGCCTTGGAGATCTTGAGTCATCATCGGCTCCTCTTACATATGGGGTTCCACAGGGGTCTATCCTTGGACCCCTTCTTTTCTCATTGTATTTGCTGCCGCTCGGCTGTATCCTGAGAAATCATGGCATCTCCTTTCACTGCTATGCAGATGACAGTCAAATTTATCTCCCGTTAAAACAGAAGGAAGGCTACTCTGTCAAGGCGCTGTTAACATGTCTAGATGATATAAAAGCATGGTTAGCCCAAAATTTTTTAAATTTTAATGATAAAAAGATGGAGGTTTTGGTATTTCGGTCCTGGTGCCAGGGGTAAAGTTCCACCTCTGGATTTAGGAGATTTGGGGCAGTATGTTAAACCTACAGCATCGAATTTAGGGGTTATTTTTGATCATGGCCTTAAATTTGACAAACAGATTAGTGCTGTGGTTCGGTCCAGTTTCTTTCAGTTAAGGCAATTGGCAAAACTTAAACCTGTTTTGTTCTTTAGGCTGTTTGAAATAGCCATCCATGCTTTCATCACCACTCGCATTGATTACTGCAATGCTCTCTACTTTGGAGTTTCTCAGGCAGTATTACATCGGCTTCAGCTGATCCAAAACTCAGCTGCTCGACTATTAACGTCCACGCGTAAAAGAGAACATATCTCTCCAGTTCTGGCTTCTCTTCACTGGCTACCGGTACAGTACAGAATAAATTTTAAAATTCTCTTGGTCACGTTTAAATGTGTACATGGCCTTGCCCCTCCCTACCTCTTTGATCTGCTCCAGCCCTATGCCCCACCCCGGTCTCTCAGATCATCAGATACAGTGGGAGCCACGTCAAACAGCCGCCTGGAGCATGACTGCTCCGTGGCAGTTCCATGAAGGGTTAATGCACGGTCCGTGCACGGAATGTGATCCCCCGCGATGACGCAGTTAACGATGCCCCGCCCCATAAACGCCCCCATGCGCTTTCTAAAAAGATGGTTGCAATGCCGTATAATTCCGCCAGATGGAGCATTGACTGGCACAGTTAATTGCAGTGTCCAGGAAGCCCAATACCGTATCTTTAATATACAGACAGTTCTTGCATTGTCAACATAGTTTCAGAAATAGATGAAAAAACAACAACAACAAACCGATTAATAAAACAGATTTGTTAAATCACTCAATACACAACCCATGATGATTATGCTATTTATTATTTAATAATGAATTAATAAAATTAGTTAGTGAAATATTTTTTAAGACATCCTGAAATGATCCTTAAAGACACGGTAGCGGCTGTAATTTGTCTATACCGATCATTGTAGGTACGGAATAAAAACGCAGGCTATGTACAGTATTTTACATTACGGTGTATTTTACCCCGTTCCATTTAATATACTGATAGATAATATTTTGCTGCAAAGTAAAGCTCAAAATGTAACGTCTGCTTGGGTTTGTTTTCGTTATATTTTTGATGATGTTTTCGCTGATTTTTTCACTGATAGTCTACAAGTGGCATAAGAAATGCAATTAATGCCGCATGCAACCTGGAATAAATATCTGCCCATATGGAATCATGCATAATGCTCCCCCGTCAATAGATCTGATGGGGCATTAATCACTTAAACACTTGGAAACAATAGTAAAAAAAAAGTTCCAGAGGGTTAGCGCCTGTTATACTAATGTATTTTTACTGATTTTTTTTTTTTACTGCTTATATTTCGTTGGGTTTTACGCAATTTCATGTGTGTGTGTGTGTGTGTGTGTATATATGTGTGTGCGCGCACGAGAGAGAGGATACTCTGACAAGACCAACCTCCGTGTGGCTCCAGTGGCGCAATCGGTTAGCGCGTGATACTTATAAAGCGGTCCAGGTGAAGCAATGCCGAGTTCGAGCCTCACCTAAAGCACCCAAAGCTTTTTACTGCATATCGCGCTGTGTATGTGACAAATCAAATTTGAATTTGAAAGTAAAGCTTAAAATGTAACTTCTGCTTGGGTTTGTTTTCGTTATATTTTTTATGTTTTCGCTGAAAGTCAAATTGGCATAACAAATTGATTAATGGCGCATAATATCTGGAACAAATATCTGTCCATACGGATCAGTGTGTCTTTAGTCATTTAACCAGCATAATGTCCCACATTAAAGATCTGATGGGGCACAAATCACTTATCACAACGGTGTATAGATGCAGCAGCAGAGACAGATTTAATCCCCATAAACATTCACACTTGAAAACAAAACTAACAGAAGTAAACAGTTCTAGAGTGTTAGTGCCTGTTATCACAGGACAGGAATCACCTACAGGATACTACTGTATTTTACTGCTCATATTTTTACCCTAGTTTCATTTGGTTTTACGCGATTTCATGTATTATTTGTGTGTGTCTGTGTCTGTGTGTGTGTGTGAGTGCGAGAGATAGCGTGAGAGCGCGTGCGCGAGAGAGGGCTTTCATGCTGATTTATCCAAGGTTACTAAAACCTGGCTTACTACCTATAAAAAATATTTCAATTTAACTCATGGGTCTCAATCACAGATGACACGACAAATTATATACTCTGAAACGTTCATTTGAACATTTAGAAATATATACAAAAACATGAATACTAATGTTATCATGGTGTAAATTATTAACATTAGGTTAGGTCCTGCCCTTAATTAATTCATATTATAATTACTTTTACATAGTATAGTTACTGGACTGACATGACCAAAACTAGCTATTTGATTTAGCCTTTCTAAAATCAACCCATATATCATTTATAATCAGAAAACATAAAACATATTATGATCTGTTCAACAGCCCATCTGTTTTAATTTAGTTTGTATTTTTTATTATTCATAAGACAACCTTTCAGTTTTGTACATATTTTAGTTATAGTGTGTTAAGTCTTACTTTAGGTTAAACGTTTTTGAGAATTTGATCATCCAGCTTAGATAAATGTTATGTCATTGATTGATAAAATCTGGATTAAGGATATTATATAATTATATATATATATATATATATATATATATATATATATATATATATATATATATATATATATATATATTTTTTTTTTTTTTTTAGTTTCCCCCTGAGGGATTGCCACCTTATTGTGGTCAGGGGGTTTGCGTGCCTCAACACAATTCAGCAAATACAATACTGTTACTATACAGTAAGGCCAGGTAAAAACAGTGCTTGAACATGATGCCCCCCTCCCCCCACCCCGTGTTGTCTGGTCTAGAACGGCCCTGCCTCTGACCGTCTTTTGTCTTGTAAATGAGTATTCTCACTCACCTTCCAATCCCCCCAGCGCACACACTCTGTTTGTACTGTAAACTGTACTGTAACTGTTTGCTAGGGCACTTGGTTATACACAGTACTTTAATTTGCCATAGAAAATGTTTTGGAGTGTGTAACAATTGAAATTGAAACAAAAAGTACACAAAATATAATGATCAGTTGTGTGTACAGAGCTCCAGGCACATGCATTGATAAATTTACAAAAGAGTTATTTAATATGTTCGACCAATCAATTAAAAATAAGGTAAACATCATATGTGGTGATCTTAACATTGATTTACTAAATCCACATGGAAGTAAGAGAATTGCTAATTTTATTGATGCACTGTACAGTTATGGTTTGATTCCAATGATAACAAAACCTAGTAGATTGACAAAAGATACAGCAACATTAATAGATCATATATATACTAATGAATTAAAAGGAAAAAGACTAGGAGGGTTGCTTATCAATGATATCACAGACCATCTTCCAGTTTTTGTGATTTTCTATGATTTATTGAAAAATCCCCCCCTCAAAAAAAGGACTAATAGTTATAAAATTATTCGCAATAGAACACAAGAGGCAATAGATGCTCTTAATGAAGATTTAGTAATACAAAATTGGGATGAAGTTTATGCATATAGCAATCCCAGTAAGGCGTATGAAGTGTTCTTGAATATATTAAATGAGCAAATTAATAAACATTGTTCATCTAAGAGGATTATAATAAAGCAAAAGAATGTATATAAACCATGGATTTCTAAAGGAATAGAGAAGGCATGTAAAAAGAAAAATGTCCTATTCACGAAATTTCTAACAACAAGATCAAAACAAGCAGAAATTGATTATAAGACTTACAAAAATAAATTACAAAATATAATAAGATTCAGTAAGAAGGACTATTACAATAGGTTATTGAATATCCATAAAAACAATGTAAAAGCAACATGGAAGGTACTTAATGGTATACTTAAAAATAATACATGCAGTTTTGATTACCCAAATCGTTTTTTGTAAATGATGATAATCAAAGTATAAATAAAGGGGAAGATATTGTCAATGAATTTAATAAGTATTTTGTAAATGTTGGATCTAAATTAGCAGAAAAAATTACTAAACATGGATCAGTGAATGAAGTAAAAAACTTATGTAATAAGTATACAATGTTTATTCAGGCTGTAGATGAAAAAGAAATACTTCTAACAGTTAATAATTGCAAGAGTAAATATTCCACCGATTGTGATGATCTAGACATGTCATTATTAAAAAATATAATTGTGAGTATAGCAAAACCTTTTGCTTACATTTGTAGTCTGTCTTTCTTAACCGGTATCTTTCCTAGTAAAATGAAAATGGCAAAAGTTATTCCGATCTTTAAAGGAGGAGATCATTATTCCTTCTCTAATTACAGACCAATTGCTCTTCTGCCGCAGTTTTCAAAAATCTTAGAGAAAGTATTTGTGCAGAGGCTTGACAAATTTATAGAAAAACATAATTTACTGAGTGAATATCAATTCGGATTTAGGACTAAGAGGTCGACTTCAATGGCAGTAATGAAAATGGTTGAAGATATCTCAACTGCAGTAGAAAACAAGGAATATACATTGGGAGTATTTTTAGACTTAAAGAAAGCATTTGATACAATTGATTATGATTTATTAGTGAAGAAATTGTTAAATTATGGAATAAGAGGAAAAGCGTTAGACTGGATAAAAAGCTACCTGGAAAGCAGACATCAGTATGTACAAATTAATAATGACAAATCTGACTTATTGGAAGTTACATGCGGTGTTCCACAAGGTTCAGTATTGGGCCCTAAATTATTTGTGTTGTATGTTAATGATATTGATAAAGTGTCCAATGTATTAAAATGTTTATTATTTGCTGATGACACTACTTTATATTTATCAGGTAAAAATTTGAAACAGCTTCTGAACACAGTGGAAAATGAATTGCTGAGGCTTAAAAGTTGGTTAGATGATAGTAAGCTTTCATTGAATTTGACTAAAACTAAGTTCATAATTTTTAGTAATCAAAAAATTAATCATGATGTGAAAATAAGAATTAATAATGAGGAAATAGAAAGAGTCTCCAAAATTAAATTTTTGGGAGTAATAATTGACAACAAACTGAATTGGAAACCACATATTAATTTTATTAAGACAAAAATCTCTAAATCAGTTGGAATTCTTAACAGATTAAAGTATGTATTGGATAATAAAACATTACGCATATTGTATTGTACACTCATATTTCCATACATCACTTATTGTGTGGAGGTATGGGGGCATACTTATAAAACTTATTTAAACCCAATATCTGTGTTACAAAAAAAAGCAATAAGGATTGTTAATAAGGCCGATTATTATGAACACACAAATAAATTGTTTATAAAATCTAAAGTTTTGAAATTTGTGGATCTAGTTGATTTGTATACTGCACAAATAATGTATAAAGCCTATAATAATTTACTTCCCAGCTGCATCCAGAGGCTGTTCAAAATTAAAGTCAGCCAGTACTACTGTCTAAGAGGAATGTTCATGTTTAGCAAAATAAGGGCCAGAACAAATTTAAAGAATAAATGCATTTCCGTTAAAGGGGTTAATTTATGGAATAAATGTGATATGGAATTAAAATTATGTAATTCACTTCATAGATTTAAAAAAATGTTTAAAGACAAGGTGTTTAGTGAATATATGACAAAGTAATATATATACTGTATATAGACATGATTATTTTCTTTTCCAAATTTCTCTTCTCTTCCCAAGTGAAAGAATAATTAATTTTGACATGTTTTGTTTATGTGCACAAGTGACAATATTTGTTGACAATATTTTGTGCAATTTACTGTAAAGTGTCGCTCATCATTTGTTGATGTACAAAGGGTAGGCATAATAAGCAAGGCTTCAGCCTACACCTTTTTTCAGTGTTGAACTGAAATAAACTATCTATCTAATGTATGGAACACTTACTTAACTTACTGGTTTGGTTTAAACATCGCTTATTACCTTATTCAGCAAAATAAATTCATTATTAACGTATTGAAGTATTTTAGTTAAGGACAAAAACTGTGCTTGTGTTTAGAACTGCTGAACAGCCGAAAACACACACACACCCATCCCCCCGCCAAAAACACACACACAGAGCAATTAACACCATGTCATACTCAGGAGTGGAAGGTGAGAAACCGCAATGGAGAATACCAAGTTTGTCGTTGCTCTTTTGGAGTTCTTAAAACCCAAAACATTTATTTATACTGAGAAAAAATTATTATGGGTCACAATCACAAACACAAATACACATAATCAAGTGTTTAACTGGTTTCATTTGTTTCTATGATCAATAATTATTATTATTATTTTCAGCCCAACTCTTTGACTATTTAAAACAAAGTTGTGTCCCATTTTTTGCCAATTGAAGTTGTTGGTTCAACTAAACAATTTTTAAATACCCAAACAATCCCCCAAAATTAAAACACGCAAAACAAGACTTTAACAATTCAATTTATTCTTCCAAAACTAGTCAAAGTTAAAACAGTAATTTATATAAAACAGATGAATACATGTTGTCTTTTTGCTTAAAGTTCATTAAACAACCCGGATACACCAGCTGCTTATAAGTCTCTATCTATAGTCCTTTTACATTAAAATAAAACATTTTCAAATATCAAAACTATTACATATTTGTTATTAATAATGTTATTACTTAACAGTTTAAGTCTTTGTTTCCCCCAAAGTACTGTATCAGACATTTTGCAGTTCTATGTTCAGAATATACAGTAGACCTGATCAAACATAATTCTAAAGCTGTCGGACTGTGACGTCATCCCTCCTACAGCACCCTCAACAGCTTGTTCAGGCTCCTCCAGTCCTGTAGCTCCAAAAGTCCAGCCGTCAGCCGTCTGACCCCCCAATCCTCCACAGCGGAGCTCTGCTTAAAGACAACAGGAGAATTTAGTCAAGACAAAGATAAATAAACTTTACAGAACATATAGTTCTAATAAAAATAATATATATTAATAAACCTATTTACCACAGAGTGTGTAAAGTACTGCTTTGGGGATTCTGTAATGTAAATAATCTGCCTGTGCTAATGTTAACCAGTGAACAGTGTTAGTGTTAACCAGTGACTGTCTGTATTATCGTCTGCATTAAATTAACCGGGAATTTACTTAATGCGCTTCTCATACAAATAAGTTAAGCGATATAACACTCGTATATGAGCATTAGTTCATCCCTGAAGCCAAACTATAACTTACTGAAGCCCCTCACACACACACACACACCTCCCCCCTCCTCCTCCTCCTCCTCCTTAACTGATAAACACTTCTGTGTTGTTATTCAGCTCTTTAACTAAGCGCTCGCGCGACCGCGGAAAGTCCCAGACAAAGTGTATAAAATATAAACCGGGTTATGAGCGTTACTAGCTCCTGTACAGCTCCCCTCAGTCTGTGTCCCTCATCAACTGCATCACATTATATTACAGTCACAGAAATAACCTGCAGATTAACTCTTAACCAGAGAATAAATAAGCGCTGAATTTATCCAGACAACACGCGGTGAGATTCTCTCAGTATTTACAGAGAACACAAACACTCTTCATCGGGTAGTGCAGCTCTTGTAATAGGGACATTAATAGTATTGTCGAAGCTTGAGCATGTTTTTGAGTTAAAGTGGAGTGACATTGTGAGTGTGTGACACTGACAGTAAGCTGTAATATTAACTCCAGACTTGGTAAACAGAACATTAAGTTCTCTAAAGTCACATCTGATCGCTGCTGCTGCTGCCAGTGATATTTAAAACGGCCAATAAAAAAACTAAACTGGGAAATAAACTGTAAACTACCCCAAACACATTTTATAAAATAAAACATCACTTACCACGAATAGTCCGTTAAGCCGCCATCTTCATCTCTGTAGTTTGGTAGCGTCAGTTCGGCGGGGGTGGAGGCGGGTTGTTAAAATCACGTGATTGCAACTCAGCGCAGCTGGCTTGTTTTAACGTGTTCTTGAGAACGAAGCGCCATCTAGTGGTGGCACCAGGTAAATGAATAAATAGGGCTTGAATGGGCGTGTTTACTGTGAAATCTTGACACGCCTTTCAGCCAGAAAAGGGAGGGGGGATTACGGCGTGCAAAGGCCATTCACACGCCATTCACACTTCAGCCACACTGTCGCGGCTATTTGGTGTGGCTCCCACTGTAAACATTTGCTGATGGTACCCAAGACCAAATGCAAGCTCAGGGGTGATCGGGCATTTTCTGTGGCAGCTCCTAAATTATGGAATGACCTACCATTAACCATTCGTGAGGCCACATCATTGAGGGTGTTTAAGGCTAGTCTTAAAACTCACATGTTTTCTCTGGCATTTAAACCAACATGAGATGTTAATTTTATATATTGCTTGATATGCTTGTGATTGTGATTTTAATTATGTTCTTCTTTTATTATTTTATAAATTGTTTTATTTATTTTTATTATTATCTTGTATTTATTTTATTTTATTAGATTACTGTTATTATTATTATTTTTTATGTGAAGCACTTTGGGACATTCTTGTTTGTTAAAGTGCTATACAAATAAATATGAGTTGAGTTGAGTAAATGTCATGCCATTGCATCTCAATAAGATTTAAGTCCAGAATTACTAGGCCACTCCGAAATCTTAATTTTTATTATTTTTTGAGCCATTCTAGGTGGACTTGCTGGGGTGTTTCAAATCATTTGCCTGCTGCTGAACCCAAGTGCGCTTGAGCTTGAGGTCATGAACTGATGCTGGACATTCTCCTTTAGGGTTTTCTGGTAGAGCACAAAATTCATGAAGAACTAGGAGAGGACATACAGTGGGAGCCACGTCAAACAGCCGCCTGGAGCATGACGGCTCCGTGGCAGGTTCATGAAGGGTTAATGGACGCTTCGTGCATGGAATGTGATCCCCCGCGATGACGCAGTTAACAATGCCCCGCCCCATAAACGCCCCCATGCGCTTTCTAAAAAGATGGTTGCAATGCCGTATAATTCCGCCAGATGGAGCATTGACTGGCACAGTTAACTGCAGTGTCCAGGAAGCCCAATACCATATCTTTAATATACAGACATTTCTTGTATTGTCAACATAGTTTCATAAATAGATGACGTGGTAAAAAAACAACAACAACAACAAACCGATTAATAAAACAGATTTGTTAAATCACTCAATACACAACCCATGATGATTATGCTATTTATTATTTAATAATGACTTAATAAAATTAGTTAGTGAAATATTTTTTAAGACATTCTGAAATGATCCTTAAAGACACGGTAGCGTCTGTAATTTGTCTATACCGATCATTGTAGGTACGGAATACACACGCGGGCTATGTACAGTATTTTACATTACGGTGTATTTTACCTAGTTCCATTTAATATACTGTACTGGTAGATAATATTTTGCTGCAAAATAAAGCTCAAAATGTAACGTCTGCTTGGGATTGTTTTCGTTATTTTTTTGATGATGTTTTCATTGATTTTTTTTTTCACTGATAGTCAACAAGTGGCATAAGAAAGGCAATTAATGCCGCATGCAACCTGGAACAAATATCTACCCATATGGATCAGTAGTTCTTTAGTCATTTAATCATGCATAATGCTCCCCCGTCAAAAGATCTGATGGGGCATTAATCACTTATCACAACTGTGAATGGATGCTGCAGCAGAGACAGATTAAATCCCCATAAACACTTGGAAACAATAGTAAAAAAGTTCCAGAGGGTTAGCGCCTGTTATACTAATGTATTTTTACTGATTTTTTACTGATTATATTTCGTTTGGTTTTACGCAATTTCATGTGTTTTGTGTGTGTGTGTGTGTGCGCGAGAGAGAGGATACTCGGACAAGAGCAACTTCCGTGTGGCTCCCGTGGCGCAATCGGGTAGCGCGTGGTACATATAAAGCAGTCCAGGCGAAGCAATGCCGAGTTCGAGCCGCACCTAAAGCACCCAAAGCATTTTACTGCATATCGTGCTGTGTATGTGACAAATAAAATTTTTATTTGAAAGTAAAGCTTAAAATTTAACTTCTGCTTTGGTTTGTTTTCGTTATATTTTTTATGTTTTCGCTGATAGACAAATTGGCACAACAAATTGATTAATGGCGCATAATATCTGGAACAAATATCTGTCCATATGGATCAGTGTGTCTTTAGTCATTTAACCAGCATAATGTCCCACATCAAAGATCTGATGGGGCATCGATCACTTATCACAACGGTGAATAGACGCGGCAGCAGAGACAGATTTAATCCTCATAAACATTCACACTTGAAAACAAAACTAACAGAAGTAAACAGTTCTAGAGTGTTAGTGCCTGTTATCACAGGACAGGAATCACCTACAGGATACTACTGTATTTTTACTGCTCATATTTTTTACCCTAGTTTCATTTTGTTTTATGCGATTTCATGTGTTATTTGTGTCTGTCTGTGTGTGTACAGTGTGTGTGTGTGTGTGTGTGTGTGTGTGTGTGTGAGTGCGAGAGATAGCGTGAGAGCGTGTGCGCGAGAGAGGGCTTACATGGTGATTTTTCCAAGGTTACTAAAACCTGGCTTACTACCTATAAACATTATTTCAATTTAACTCATGGGTCTCAATCACAGATGACATGACAAATTATATACTCTGAAACGTTCATTTGAACATTTAAAAATATATACAAAAACATAAATACTAATGTTATCATGGTGTAAATTATTAACATTAGGTTAGGTCCTGCCATTAATTAATTCATATTATAATTACTTTTACATAGTATAGTTGCTGGACTGACATTACCAAAAACTAGCTATTTCATTTAGCCTTTCTAAAATCAACCCATCTATCATCTATCAGGAAACATAAAACATATTATGATCTGTTCAATAGCCCATCTGTTTTAATGTATTTTTTATTATTCATAAGACAACCTTTCAGTTTTGTAAATATTTTAGTTATAGTGTGTTAAGTCTTACTTTAGGTTAAACGTTTTTGAGAATTTGACCATCCATCTTAGATAAATGTTATGTCATTGATTGATAAAATCTAGATTAAGGATATTTTATTTTATTTCTTTAATTTTTTATTTTCCCCCCTGAGGGATTGCCACCTTATTGTGGTCAGGGGGTTTGCGTGCCTCAACACAATTAAGCAAATACAATACTGTTACTATACAGTAAGCCCAGGGAAAAACAGTGCTCGAACATGATGCCCCCTTCACATTTCTGACTGCGCCCCCTTCCCCCATATGGTCTGGTCTAGAACAGCCCTGCCTCTGACCGTCTTTTGTGTTGTAAATGAGTATTCTCACTCACCTTCCAATCCCCCCAGCGCACACACTTTATTTGTTTGTACTGTACACTGTAACTGTGTTTGCTAGGGTACTTGGTTATACACAGTACTTTAATGTATGGAACACTTACTTAACTTACTGGTTTGGTTTAAATATCGCTTATTACCTTATTCAGCAAAATAAATTAATTATTAACGTATTGAAGTATTTTAGTTAAGGACAAAAACAGAGCCTGTGCTTGTCTTTAGAACTGCTGAACAGCCGTGTTCATAGGTTTCATCAATGATGGATAAATGGAGAGATGTGTGTGTGTGTGTGTGTGTGTGTGTGTGTGTATATACGCGCGCGCTCTGCAGCATTTCTCCGTTGGCTTTAACACGCACACCCATCCCCCCGCCAAAAACACACACACCCATCCCCCCGCCAAAAACACACACACACACACAGAGCAATTAACACCATGTCATACTCAGGAGTGGAAGGTGAGAAACCTCAATGGAGAATACCAAGTTTGTCGTTGCTCTTTTGGAGTTCTTAAAACCCAAAACATTTATTTATACTGAGAAAAAATTATTATGGGTCACATAATCACAAACACAAATACATATGATCAAGTGTTTATCTGGTTTCATTTGTTTCTATGACCAATAATTATTATTATTATGATTTTCAGCCCAATTCTTTGACTATTTAAAACAAAGTTGTGTCCCATTTTTTGCCCATTGAAGTTGTTGGTTCAACTAAATGTTTTTTAAATACCCAAACAATCCCCCAACAATTAAAACACGCAAACATGATTTTACCAATGCAATTTATTCTTCCAAAACTAGTCAAAGTTAAAACTGTAATTTATATAAAACAGGTGAATACATGTTGTCTTTTTTGCTTAAAGTTCATTAAACTACCCGGATACACCAGCTGCTTATAAGTCTCCAACTATAGTCCTTTTATATTAAAATATTAATTTTTCAAATATCAAAACTATTAAACATGGAACAGTTTAAGTCCTTGTTTCCCTGAAAGTACTGTATCAGTCATTTAGCAGTTCTATGTTCAGAATATACAGTAGACCTGACCAAACATCATTCTAAAGCTGTCGGACTGTGACGTCATCCCTCCTACAGCTCCCTCAACAGCTTGTTCAGGCTCCTCCAGTCCTGTAGCTCCAAAAGTCCAGCCATCAGCCGTCTGACCCCCCAATCCTCCACAGCGGAGCTCTGCTTAAAGACAACAGGAGAATTTAGTCAAGACAAAGATGAATAAACTTCACAGAACATCTAGTTCTAATAAAAATAAAATATATTAATAAACCTATTTACCACAGAGTGTGTAAAATACTGTTTTGGGGATTCTGGAATGTAAATAATCTGCCTGTGCTAATGTTAACCAGTGAACAGTGTTAGTGTTAACCAGTGACTGTCTGTATTATCGTCTGAATTAAATAAACCGAGAATTTACTTAATGCGCTTCTCATACAAATAAGTTAAGCGATATAACACTCGTATATGAGCATTAATTCATCCGTGAAGCCAAACTATAACTTACTGAAGCCCCTCACACACACACACACACACGCCTCCCCCCTCCTCCTCCTCCTTCCTCCTTAACTGATAAACACTTCAGTGTTGTTGTTCAGCTCTTTAACTAAGCGCTCGCGCTACCGCGGAAAGTCCCGGCCAAAGTGTATAAAATATAACCCGGGTTATGAGCGTTACTAGCTCCTGTATAGCTACCCTCAGTCTGTGTCCTTCATCAACTGCATCATATTATATTACAGTCACAGAAATAACCTGCAGATTAACTCTTACCCAAAGAATAAATAACCGCTGAATTTATCCAGACAGCACGCGGTGAGATTCTCTCAGTTTTTACAGAGAACACAAACACTCTTCATCGGGTAGTGCAGCTCTTGTACTAGGGACATTAATAGTATTGTCGAAGCTTGAGCATGTTTTTGAGTTAAAGTGGAGTGACATTGTGAGTGTGTGACACTGACAGTAAGCTGTAATATTAACTCCAGACTTGGTAAACAGAACATTAATTTCTCTAAAGTCACATCTGACCGCTGCTGGTGCTGCCAGTGATATTTAAAACGGCCAATAAAAAACTAAACTGGGAAATAAACTGTAAACTACCCCAAACACATTTTATAAAATAAAACATCACTTACCACGAATAGTCCGTTAAGCCGCCATCTTCATCTCTGTAGTTTGGCAGCGTCAGTTCAGCGGGGGTGGGGGCAGGTTGTTAAAATCACGTGATTGCAACTCAGCGCAGCTGGCTTGTTTTAACGTGTTATTGAGAACGAAGCGCCATCTAGTGGTGGCACCAGTTAAATGAATAAATAGGGCTTGAATGGGCGTGTTTACTGTGAAATCTTGACACGCCTTTCTGGCAGAAAAGGGAGGGGGGATTACGGCGTGCAAAGGGCATTCACACGCCATTCACACTTCAGCCACACGGTAGCGGCTATTTGGCGTGGCTCCCACTGTATGTGTTGGCTGTTTGCCGCTTCTCTGTGCTTTCTCAATGTTATTGTGCCTTATTAGCTGTTTTTCTGAACCTTTATGCATTTTTTTTTTTTTTATCTTTACACAAAGCGTTAACTTTTAGCGGTGGTTGTCGCCTCTGTAGCTGTTGCTAGCCGCCGTGCTCACTTTGCCTAGTGTTCGTCTGGGGCTAATATTAGCCGCTAAAAATCATCTGCCTCAACCAACGCTGCCAGCTTTGTCGACTTTATTTATGGGGCTGTTGGTGGTGGACCTGCTATGGTCTCCCTCTGTGGGCACCGCCACTGTCCAGCTGTGTGCACATGGACCACGGCTACCTTTTGACAAGCGGATCACATCACCAGCCACCATGCTCCTGTATTCATCATTGCATCTGCTAGAACTCAACAACCACAGCTTCCCATCAGAGATTGGAGTCATCCAACAACTGGGACTCCTGTCTTGACCCCATTACATCCAAAGGGGGTCCGGCCAATGGTTTGTTTACAATAAGACCGGAAGCTCCATTCCATCTCTATGGTAAGCAACTCGCTCCATCTCAGCTCAATTACGTCATCCGAGCACTATCACCATGAAGACTGAAAATGCTGCTCAGCCACGGACCAGGCGAAATTGGGAATCCTGGAGTGGATCTCAGCGTTGTTCTTCCTCTGGCCAAAAGTAACATTACACTGAAGTTGAACTTTTTAATGTCCAGTCCTTAACAAATAAATCATGCTTAACCCTATGATGCACGAGTGATATGACCCTACACTCTTCCATAAATGGGTCATTTTTGACCCACCTATAAAAGTCAATGTGTTTTATACTATTTTTGTCATTTTGGTTGTGAATAATGAATTGTAACATAGTCTGTATTACATTTTAGACCACACAAAAATGATTTCATGTTTGAAATTGTATTATTTTTCACTTTATTACAGATTTTGAACATTTTGATATTTAAAAAGCGAATATTATACAGAACAGCAATAGAACAATATCAACATTCGTTATGTGTATGTGTGTAAATGTCTGGTCATTGACAGTTCCTCACTCTTTTCTATTCTCTTGCAGATAAGTCTCTGTGTTTGCTAAAGTGTTTGATGTGATAGTCCCTGTTTTGCCTTCTTGTCTCCTCACTGCATGCAGTTGTGACAGACTACATGCTTGGCTGTGATCATTGCACACAGGCACATTGCACTTCCCACACCTATTGCTGACTTTGCGATCTTTGTTACTTGGGCAGATCTGACACCTCTTTCTCTTCAGTTGGCCCTGTCTGCTTCTGTCCTTTGGCTGGGTTGTGGGTTTTGTCACTCCACAACTTCCCATTGCTTCAATGATCGGGGTTTGCAGTTGTGGGCAGCCTTTCAGTCGACTCCTCATGTGTGGTGTGACAAGCTCCTTTGAGAGCTCTTTGAGGAAGAGTCGTCGTGCATTGGTGATACCTCTGTTGAATTCAGGGTGCTGAGTCGTGAAAAAGGTATAGGCATTTAGGGTGGCGATGTCAAGGATGTTGTACCACAGCACCATGGGCCACCTCTGTGTTTGTCGCTTGCAGGTGTAGGTGCCAACCATCTGGTCCATGGTGTCAACACCTCCTTTGGTCTTGTTATAAAATGTGATCACTTCTGGTTTTTTCTTTCTGGTGTTTTCATCCACCATTTTATTGTGGTGCATCGTGCTCAGGAGGACAACAGCCATTCCAGGCTGTTGTCCTCCTTTATAAGGGCAACCCTTATACGAGGACGCTGAGACGCTGCTTTTTTCCGAGCTCCACCATACTGACCAATTTTTAAACTTTTTCGTCCCCTTACGAAGAGTGTACATAAAACGGATAAGTATCTTATAATATATTTACTCAAAACGCGTGTTATATTGTTAAGTTTTAATTGTTTTGCAGCACACCGCTTTTAGCCGGCATTAGCATCGCTAATTAGCATTAGCATCGCTAGCCCGCTAGCCTGGCTATCACGTTTGTTTGTTTGTTTGTAAAGTTTGTTTTCGCTTCCTCACACCGATTATTTTCCGTGTTTAGACACCATGTCGGTTGTGATTCTGCCTCTGAGTGCAGGTGAGGAGACATTGGAGCTGCACTCGGTGGATTTGGAGGTGGAGGCCGTGGAGCAGCTGATCCGTGAGCTACAGGTGAAGCTGGCCCGGCTACAGCAGCGGAAAGCCACGCTGGAATCGACACGGACCGACGCTCACCTGTCCCAGGTAAACTCTCGGCGTGACACAATCTCTCCGACAACCTCAACCCCGCGTGTTTCTCTGCCCAGGTCCAACACACCAAGGACGCAGCCCGCCCAGTTTTCCTACACCCCGGCGCCGGGATACCACGGACCCTGGATACAGCAGCGGTGGAAGAAGCACGCCAAGCCCCAGGCGAGGACCTCTCCCCCTCCACCACCACCACCCGTCTTCGACATCTCGACCCAAAACCGCTTCGCTCCTCTCCGCGAGACGGCACACGACGTCCTGGTCATCGGAGACTCCATCGTTCGTCACGTGCGTGCTATCACAGCTAAAGGTAAGGTGCACACACGCTGTTTACCTGGTGCACGTGTTCTTGATGTTGCTGCACAGGTGCCTGCTGCCCTGAGGAAGAACATTGGAGCTGTGGTCCTTCATGCCGGCACGAACGACACCAGGCTGAGGCAGACGGAGATCCTAAAGAAGGACTTCAGGAGCCTGGTCGAGAAGGTCCGCAGCACATCACCCACGACAAGGATCATCGTATCTGGACCGCTTCCCACATTTCAGCGAGGAATCGAGAAGTTCAGTAGATTATTTGCTTTTAATGAATGGTTACAATCTTGGTGTCAACAACAGAAATTAGGCTTTGTTGATAACTGGAATGTTTTCTGGGAGCGTCCTAGGCTCTATCACACCGATGGCCTACACCCTAGCAGAGCTGGAGCAGCGGTCCTCTCTGACAACATCTCCAGGACACTACGAACCATTTTTCAATTCAATTCAGTTTTATTTGTATAGCGCTTTTAACAATTGACATTGTCTCAAAACAGCTTTACACAATCAAAAGAATTATTTAAGTTTGTATGGAATGTGAATGTGTATGAATCAAAATGTTCAGATATTCCCTGGCGAACAAGCCCGAGGGCGACAGTGGCAAGGAAAAACTCCCTGAGACGGTAATAGGAAGAAACCTTGAGAGGAACCAGACTCAACAGGGAACCCATCCTCATCTGGGTGAAACAGATAGCAGGAAATGATCTGCATTTATACAGTGTTAAGTGTTAGGTTCAGCTATAATAGTTGATGTTAATTGATGTTATAATACTTGATGTAAAATGGAGTCCAGTAGTTATTCGAGACTCAGATAGACTTGTAGAAAGTTCCAGTCCTGAACTATCGAATTGTCAAGTCCTCAGAGAAACAGCTGACCACACCAGTCGAGGCCAGAACCATCTTCTAAGTATAGAGAATCATCCCCAGACACCAGACGCATCCTAAAGAGACACACGGGGCATCCATGCGATGAGACCTCCAACCAGAAACTGGGCACCAGGATGGATCAGACAGGTCCGGAGGGCAGAGGGAGTCTGGATCACTGGCAGCTCAGGAACCACATGTGTAGGTCGACAGAGAGAGAGAGAGAAAGAGTGAAAGGGGGAGACAGGGGGAGAGAGGAAAGAGAAAGAGGGGGAGGAAGAGAAGAGGAGGAGAGATTGCAATTAGGTATGGTCACAGTCACAATGTCTAATGTGAATGTATATTTACTGTAGAGTGCAAGCAGGGACTCCGGCAGGACTAACTATGACAGCATAACTAAAAGGGAGAGCCAGAAGGAAACACAAACATGAGGGCTCCCTGAGATGTAAAGCAAACAATCACCTCACCGTCAACAAACCTGAGTGATCAAATGAGACTGAGGAAGACAGCATCTAAACATACCAGTTCACCATAATACTCTACGTCAATGAGTCCCCCAGATCTGCTCCTTTACCTTATGGCAAATCTATTCATAAAAATGCTTGGCTAAATAAATAGGTTTTGAGCCTAGACTTAAACACTGAGACTGTGTCTGAGTCCCGAACACTATTTGGAAGACTATTCCATAATTTTGGGGCTTTGTAAGAAAAAGCTCTGCCCCCAGCTGTAGTTTTCATAATACGCGGTACTGATAAGCAGCCTGCATCCTTTGACCGAAGTAGGCGTGGCGGATCGTAAGACACTAGCAGTTCGCTCAGATACTGCGGCGCGAGACCATTTAATGCCTTATATGTCAAGAGTAGTATTTTAAAATCAATGCGAAATTTCACAGGGAGCCAATGCAGTGAAGATAGGATAGGGGTGATGTGCTCATATCTTCTGGTTCTAGTGAGGACTCTCGCTGCTGCATTTTGGACTAGCTGAAGATTGTTCATGCACCTAACTGAACAACCAGACAGTAAGGCATTACAATAGTCCAACCTAGAAGTGATAAAAGCATGAACTAGTTTTTCTGCATCATTTAGCGACAATATATTTCTTATTTTGGCGATATTTCTAAGGTGAAAGAATGCTATCCTGGTGATATTATCTACATGAGCTTCAAATGAAAGGCTGGAATCTATAATCACGCCGAGGTCTTTTACTGTTGCACTTGACGGAACAGAAAGGCCATCTAAAGTTACGGTGTGATCTAAGATTTTACTTCTAGCTGTATGCGGTCCTATGACTAGAACTTCTGTCTTATCCGGATTAAGCAGAAGGAAGTTAATTAGCATCCAATTTCTTATGTCCTGAACACATTGCTCAACTTTAGTAAGATGGTTTTTCTCATCAGGTTTTGTTGAGACGTATAGCTGTGTGTCGTCAGCATAACAATGAAAACTAATACCATGCTTACGGATTATGTTGCCCAGAGGAAGCATGTAAAGGGAAAAAAGCAGTGGGCCTAAAACTGAACCCTGCGGATCTCCAAACTCCACTAGAGAACATGCAGAATAATCACCATTTAAGTCTACATACTGATAACGATCGGTCAAATAGGATCTGAGCCAGGAGAGGGTTGTACCCTTAATTCCTACTAAATTTTCTAATCTGTGAAGAAGAATAGCATGATCAATAGTGTCAAAAGCTGCACTGAGGTCGAGTAATACAAGCATAGTTACACAACCCTGATCAGAGGCCAATAGGAGGTCATTTACTACTTTAACGAGTGCTGTTTCTGTGCTGTGATGAGGCCTAAATCCTGACTGATACAGTTCATGTATGCCATTTCTATGTAGATATGAGCATAGCTGCTCCGCTACTATCTTTTCCAGAATCTTAGAGATAAAGGGGAGGTTTGATATTGGCCTGTAATTGGACAGCTGACAGGGGTCGAGGTCAGGTTTCTTAATTATTGGTTTAATAACTGCTACTTTAAAAGATTTTGGAACATAACCAATGCTGAGTGAGGAATTAATTATTTTCAACATCGGTTCTGTTATTACTGGTACTATCTGTTTAAGAAAATGTGTCGGTATAGGATCTAATATACAGGTTGATGAATTTGCAGAAGAGATGAGTGAAATTAGTTCATTCTCTTCAAGAGGAGTAAAGTATTCTAGGTTTGAATCTGAAATGGCTAGGTTAACATCAGTATCAATTACATTGTTTGGTTTCAAAGCCTCAATTTTATGCCTGATATTTACAATTTTATTATTAAAAAAGTTCATGAAGTCCTCACTATTGCATGATGTTGTTGTGGAGATTTCTGTAGTGGTCTTATTTCTGGTTAATTTGGCTACGGTATTAAATAAAAATCTAGGATTATTTTTATTTTCTTCTACAAGAGTGGAGAGATACGTTGATCTAGCTACACTAAGAGCTTTCCTATAGTTCAGGATGCTCTCTTTCCATGCTATTTGAAATACCAACAATTTAGTTTGACGCCATTTACGCTCTAATTTCCGAGCAGTCTGTTTTAAAGTGCGCGTGTGATCGTTATGCCAGGGAGCGAGTTTCTTATCTCTAATAATTTTTCTTTTAGCTGGAGCTACATTATCTAAGGTACAATGAAGTGTCGACTCTAAATATTCAGTCGCCTGATCAAGTTCTGTGGGGTCAGACGGTGGCCTAATCGAAGTTGGTAACTCTGGGAGATTACTGATAAAACTCTGTGTGGTAGTTGATGTGAATGTACGAATGTGTAATGTACGTAGCGCGGTGCTGTGCGTACATTATCACTGTGACACACTTGAATGGAGACAAGATAGTGATCTGAGATAAATTCAGACAGTGGAATTGTGAATACATTTCTTATAATTAATCCGAAGAATATTACTAAATCTAAAGTGTGACCTGCTTTATGAGTGGGTCCTACTACACACTGATTTACACCTACGGAGTCCAGTATGGATATAAATGCTGTTCTCAGAGGGTCTTCTGGATTCTCAAAATGAATGTTAAAATCTCCAGCAATTAACACTTTGTCTACAGAAATGACCAGGTTTGAGATGAAATCTGCAAATTCACTAAGAAATTCAGAATACGGCCCTGGAGGTCTGTAAATTATAATTAGTGGAATCGACTGAGCTGATTTAATATACTTAAATACACTTATGTTACTATAGAGAATTTCAAATGAGTTAAATTTGTGTCCGTGTTTTTGTACGATAGACAGATTATCATTATGAATAACTGCGACGCCTCCTCCTCTACCAGTTAACCGAGGCTGGTGTATGTAGCTGTATCCAGGAGGACTAGCTTCATTTAGAGCTACATACTCGTCCTGTTTAACCCATGTTTCAGTTAAACAGAGTATATCAAACGCCTGATCTGTGATAATTTCATTAACAATAACTGCTTTTGATGTGAGAGATCTAATATTTAACAATCCTAGCTTCAGATCAGAGGTGCCGGCTGCGCATTCAGTATGATCTGAGTTTGTGGTCTTTATGTTAATTAGATTATTGACTTTCTGGGTCTTTCTACATTTTTGCTTAGATCGGGGAACAGACACAGTCTCAATATGGTGAACCCTGAGTGACGACTCTATGCAGCTAGCAGACGGTTGGTTTAGCCTGTCTGTCTGCTCCCTGGCCTGGGCTCTGGATTGTCACCGATTAACTAGACCTCTACTGAGACTATGAGCTATACTACAGGAAATGAGAGCAGCACCTTCCCGAGTGGGATGGACACCGTCCCGCCCTAACAGGCCAGCTTTGCCCTCAAAGGTCTTCCAATTATCTATGTAGCCCACATTATTGGTTATCTGACTGGCGGTAAGTCATACTGTAGATTCCAAACATATTAGACACATCACAACTCACCGTAGTGATAGACGCACACACATAGCTTGTCCTATAGAAGCTGTGTCTGTTCCCCGAATACTGAGAAAAAAGAATAAATTTGTTAAATTTGCCCGAAACAATCTGATAACCATAAAACCAGAAAAAGGCAAAATAAGTAGTCAAAATCCACCTCTAAAGTTTGGACTACTCAACATTAGATCCCTTGCGCCTAAAGCACTTATTGTTAATGAAATTATC
Source organism: Channallabes apus (assembly GCA_030522415.1). NCBI lineage: Eukaryota > Metazoa > Chordata > Actinopteri > Siluriformes > Clariidae > Channallabes > Channallabes apus. The sequence goes on from CM060110.1 coordinate 23,285,683, forward strand.
TCAGATTATTGCCTTGACGCACTCTGTCTCACTGAAACCTGGCTTAAACCAAACGAATATTTTGGTCTGAATGAGTCTACTCCGTCAGGATATTTCTATAAGCACGAGCCCCGTCTAATTGGTCGCGGTGGTGGTGTCGCCACTATCTACAATGATGTACTCACTGTTACCCAGAAAATAAGGCCCAGGTTTAATTCATTTGAAGTGCTTATCATTAATGTTGCACTAAATGAAATACATAATAAACCCTTGCTATATTTTACCCTGGCCCCCGTGTACAGACCCCCGGGGCCATATGGCGATTTTCTTAAAGAATTTGGACATCTGCTATCAGACCTATTGGTTAACTCTGACAAAGTGTTGATAGTAGGAGACTTTAACATTCATGTAGATGATGCTAACGACGCTTTAGCACTCACATTCATGGATTTACTAAATTCCTTTGGGGTTAAGCAAAATATAATTGGAGCAACTCACCGCTTTAATCATACGCTAGATTTAATTATATCCCATGGTATAGATGTCTCTAATATAGAGATCATACCTCAAAGTGATGATATCACAGATCATCACCTCCTGACATATACTCTACCCGTAGAACAGATTAGCTGTGTCTCCCCACGTTATCAATCTGTTAGAAATATGAATCCCACTACTAAAGACAGATTCACAAGTAATCTGCCGGATCTGTCCCAATTTCTTATTAGACCCCTAAATGCCGATGATCTAGATGAAGTGACTAGCAGCATGGGCACTATACTTACCAGTACATTAGACACTGTTGCTCCCATCAGATTAAAAAAAGTCAGAGATAAAACACTTGCACCTTGGTACAACAGTCATACTCGCGCCCTAAAGAGAGCAACCCGTAACCTCGAGCGAAAATGGAGGAAAACTAAATTAGAAGTTTTTCGAATTGCGTATAAAGACAGTATGTGCAGCTATAGACAGGCTCTAAAAACTGCTAGGACCGAGCATCTTAGCCAACTGATAGCAAGGAACCAAAACAATCCCAGGTTCTTATTTAGTACAGTGGCTTGCCTAACAAAACCTAAGATGCCCGCAGAGAGTATCCCATCACAGTTTAGAAGTGAAGACTTTATGGACTTCTTTAATGAAAAAATCAATAATATCAGGAAGAAAATAATGGAGGTTCAACCTCTAATAGTATCTCACGATCCAGTTCAGCCTATAGCTTCACATTTAGATTTTCACTGCTTTACAGGTATAGGACAGGAAGAGCTGTATAAACTCATCACCTCGGCTAAATCAACAACGTGCCTGTTAGACCCAATCCCAACCAGATTTTTAAATGAAGTGATGCTTACTTTTGGAGAGCCACTCCTAAACATTATTAATTCTTCATTACATCTAGGTCACGTCCCTAAACCTTTCAAGTTAGCAGTTATTAAGCCGCTTCTTAAAAAATCTAATTTGGACGCGAATGAAATAACAAATTACAGACCGATTTCAAACCTCCTGTTCATATCAAAAATACTAGAAAAAGTAGTATCAGCTCAAATTTGCACATTCTTGCAGGATAACAACATCCTTGAAGAATTTCAGTCAGGTTTCAGGCCCCATCATAGCACAGAAACTGCACTAGTTAAGATTACAAACGACTTGTTTTTAGCTTCAGACCAAGGCTGCATCTCATTGCTAGTCCTGCTTGATCTTAGTGCTGCATTCGACACTATAGATCATAATATTCTCATAGATCGCTTACAAAATTATATAGGTATTCAGGGACAGGCATTAAAATGGTTTAGATCTTACCTGTCTGATCGCTACCATTTTGTAGATCTAAATGGAGAACCGTCTGGTGTAATGCCAGTGAAATTTGGGGTCCCACAAGGGTCAGTTTTAGGACCTCTGTTGTTCTCAATATACATCCTTCCCTTGGGTAACATCATTAGAAGACATGGGATTAGTTTCCATTGTTATGCTGATGATACCCAATTATATATCTCAACCAAACCAGACGAAATACCTAAGTTGTCTAGATTAACTGAGTGTGTCCAGGACATAAAAGATTGGATGACCAATAACTTTCTTTTATTAAATTCAGATAAGACAGAGATATTACTTATTGGCCCAAAAACCAGCACACAACAGCTTTCACAATTCAGCTTGCGCTTAGAAAGATGTACTGTTATTACCAGCTCAGCAGTAAAAGATCTGGGAGTAATATTAGACAGTAACTTGTCTTTTGAAAATCACATTTCAAATATCACAAAAATAGCCTTTTTCCATCTTCAAAATATTGTTAAACTTAGGAACATCTTATCCGTATCTGATGCAGAAAAACTAGTTCATACATTCATGACCTCCAGACTGGACTATTGTAATGCATTACTAGGTGGTTGTCCTGCATCCTCAATAAACAAGCTTCAGTTAATCCAAAATGCAGCTGCCAGGGTTCTCACTAGATCCAGAAAATATGATCATATAACCCCAATATTATCATCCCTGCACTGGCTACCTGTTCAGTTTAGAATAAATTACAAAATAGTATTACTTACATACAAGGCCTTAAATGGTTTAGCTCCCACATACCTTCTGATGCGCTACAATCCACCACGCGCCTTAAAATCACAAAGCTCCGGACTTCTGGTAGTTCCCAGAATTTCAAAATCTACAAAAGGGGGTAGGGCTTTTTCATATTTAGCTCCAAAGCTTTGGAATAGCCTTCCAGACAGTGTTCGGGGAGCAGACACGGTTTCTCAGTTCAAAAGTAGACTCAAGACGCATCTTTTTAATCTGGCATACACATAACTCATCCCAGTACTCATACTCCAGTACACCTATACCGAATGGCAACTACGCTAATTCTCCCCATCTGTTCTGTATTTCTCTACCCATCCCGAGGCATCGGGAGATTTTGCCAGCTTCAGTAGACAAAGGCCGACCCTGCGAGGTTCCTGAGGCATCCAGAGAAGGACCAGCTCCAGCTGGATTCAGCTTTATGATGGTTGGAGCTACACATGCTGCTCCTGTGCTTCCAGTGATCCAGACCTCATCTGCCCTCTGCACCTACTGACTCGTCCCTATGCTGAACTGGTCTTCATGTCAATTTAAATAATTTCTGTCATATTGAATTTTCACCTGCACAACACACAAGATGTTATATCATTTCTATCTGTTGTCGCCCAAATGAGGATGGGTTCCCTGTTGAGTCTGGTTCCTCTCAAGGTTTCTTCCTAATGCCATCTCAGGGAGTTTTTCCTTGCCACCGTTGCCGTCACCCTTGGCTTGCTCATCAGAGAAATTTCATTCATTCGTCTCATTATTATCTGCACATTTTTCTCACACATCCACACTTCCAATTATTTTCTTTTCTATAATTATTATTTGTTTTTATTTATTTATTTTCTATTATTATTATTATTATTTCATTTATTTATTTATTATTATTATTATTATGATTTGTTAAATTTCTTAAATTTTTGTGAAGCTGCTTTGAGACAATGACCATTGTTAAAAGCGCTATATAAATAAAATTGAATTGAATTGAATTGAATTCCTTTCTTTCTGACATAGCTGGCCATAGTAATGCTGCCATTGATTCCAAACTCTGTGCTGTGAACCTCCCTGGACTTGGAAGCCTTCATCAGAGGAGGGATATCTGGCTTGTTCTGCCGTAGAGTCCCCACAATAGTGAGATCCATTTCCAGGAGATGCTGGGCAAGAGGCACACTGGTGAAAAAATTATCCGTGGTGATGTTGCGACCTGTGTTTCTAAATCTACTGCACAACTGCCAGACAATGTTCTTCACCAGATTCTTCTGAACTTCTTCCCCTGGTTGTCTCCCTGTGTAAACCATCCCATCTACTGCATATGGGATGCATGCATCACAAACCCAGAAGATCTTTAGGCCGTACTTGGTGGGCTTGCTTGGCATGTACTGCAAAAACTTACTCCTGCCCCTGAATGGCACAAGCTGTTCATCCACAGTGACACAATCACTGGGAATGAATCACTGTCTGCAGTTGACTACAATTACATTTAGAATGTAATAATTGTTATTGTCAGATTGTTAGATGAGGCTGATGGTTGTATGCAATACATTTCACTACATGTTGTACATGTATAACTATACATGTGACAATAAACTTTGACTTGACTTGACTTGAGGTTCCCATGAAATTGTATGGGAAATGCATGTGGGTCATTTTTGACCCACTTATGGAAACTTGGGGTAGTAATACAAATATTATAATTTCTTAAAAAGTATAAGAGGTAACTTAAACATTTTAATGGAATGATATCAAAAACATGTTATTTGAGGAATACCTGGAATATGAAAAGATCTTTCATTACAAAGATATTGCAAGAAAATGACCTCTCCGGGTCATTTTTGACCCACTTGTGCATCCTAGGGTTAATCCATAATCACATTTTGGAGAAGGGGATTGATATCATCTATCTGACTGAGACTTGGCACAAACCTGAGGCTTACTCTGTTTTAAATGGAGTCTTGCCCTCCAGGATATACTTACCTTGAAATAGCCAGATCAACTGGTTGCGATGGAGGTTTGGTCGTAATCCACCACACAGATTTGAAACTGTCACCACTCCCTCTTCCTAAATTGTCTACCTTTGAATGCCTGGCAGTTAAATGTAAGCATTTAATGGCTACGTTTACACTGCAGGTCTCGATGCCCAATTCTGATTTGTTGACTATATCTGATTTATTTGACCATCTGTTTACACGTTCTTTCAATTATGACTCATATCCGATACACGTGTTTACACTTGTCATGCCATATGAAACATCGTGCATATTTAAAGGGAGGTTCATGTGCTACACACTAGCCAAGATAGACGAAGGTGAAATATGCTTGACACTATGCGATATATGCAAAGTTCACGAAACGTCTCCATGGTTTTAAAGTGGAGGAGGAGTCAAAAACAAATTGCAGCCTGCGCATATGCTTTATTCACCAAATACTGATTTCTTAATGTTATATAGCCCAAATAAGCATTAACACAAGGCGGTGTGTTTTGGGGGGTCTTTTTTCCTCTTCCACGTCACCTGCGATGTTATAATTCCACACGTGCTTCCACCGGAGAATACGATTACATCATTAAACCGCGAAGAAGTCACAATTTTAATGACGTACAGAACACAACGACTCAGGAAATCCGATCTGTCTGTTTACACGACAATCACATTAGCACATATCTGATGTGATATCTGATTTATTTCCACATATGAAGGAGGCCTGAAACCGAATGCCTTGACAAATGTGTCCTTAATGTACCCCATGTCTTGACTGTGCAAGGACAATCTGCATAGAGGCAGGGTATGGAGTGGACTCGACCTAAATGCTCATGTATTAGTCTGCTGTGTTTCAGCAGGTCCAGTCTTTTTGATGTTGTGAATTTGCACAACTTGCATTTCCAGTTCATTTTCCCATAACTGAGGTCTTTAGTTAAGGTAACTATACCTTTAAGGACAATGTGATTTTATTTTATTTGGAAAACTTGCATACCTGTACAGGATACACTTGTATTGGACGTGGGTGGATGTGTCAACACTAGAACTGGTAACAGTGGTCGATCAGTGAGTCTCTGCTTGTGGAGGACAGACAAGAGGAACTGAAGAGAGGGCAAATAGTGAGTGTCCTCATAAACAGACTCCTGCAACAGAAATAAAAACAAAAATTACACAAAAATTATCAGACATGTACCTGGGTTAGATTTTGTACAGATGATTTTGGGTTTACCTCAATATAATGAAAATAATCACCCCTTTGGTTATTCGGGTGGGTGTTTAATACGCAAAATGGATCATAACCCCAGACGTTTAAAAGAACCAGGCGGCTATTTGTGGTGATTAATTGGGGAAATATGGTAGTTTATCAGTGCTCCTCTGATCTGGGCAGTCTGTCTGTCTGACAAGGGCCCACCATGCAGAAATAACTGTGTACTCACTTAAATAAAGGCATTGCAATTACATATATGAATATTCGTGCTTCATATAATTAGCTTCATAGATGTAATATGTCATAGAACATATCACAAAATTATGAAAACATTTATTAAGCACTGATGTTCAAACAATAACAAATATAAAATCAATTCTAAAATGTTGTACGTGAATGTTGTCCCACAATTCCTTAAAAAACTTAGGTGCAGCAACAGTTGGTGTTTTCACACACACTCGTTGTCACGCTTCTTTCCCTTACTGTGGCTGTGTCGGCCGTGTGGTTGAGGCATGATCGCGGAGGCAAGCTGACGGTTTCACAAAGTCCTTTATTTTCTTTCTTTTCAAAATAAACATAAACATAAACAAAACTTTCCAACACAAACTCTATTTTCGGTAACGGTTGCTAGACGCCTGACTGGAGTTCAGCCAGGCTATTTAAAGAACTAAACATAACTACCTCGTTAACTTCCCTCGGTTCAGGTGAGCTTCTACGTCACCTGACCGAGGGGCAATCTGGGAACTGAAGTCAAAATACAACTCAAAACAAACTACAACAGAAAAACTCAAAAACGGGCGTTAGGCGCCCTCTAGTGGGTAACCGTTACATAACCCCCCCTCTAAAAAATGCTCCTCCCGGAGCATCACCGGAGGCCCCGGACACCCACCCCAATGTTCTACCTTACGCCTCCTGTCCAGGAGGCTGGGTGACGGGGCTGGAGGTATGCTCAGCGGCTGCTGAGCTAAAGACGTGTTCGGCGACTGCCGACACGCTGGAGACGTGCTCGGCGGCTGCCGACGCGCTGGAGACGTGCTCGGCGGCTGCCGACGCGCTGGAGATGTGCTCGGCGGCTGCAGAGCTGGAGATGTGCTCGGCGGCTGCAGAGCTGGAGACGTGCTTGGCGCAGGCGTAGGAGCGGTCACTACGCTCGACGCAGGCGTTGGAGCGGTCACTGCGCTCGACGCAGGCGTTGGAGCGGTCACTACGCTCGAGGCTGGCGTTGGAGCGGTCACTGCGCTCGACGCGGGCGTTGGAGCGGTCACTACGCTCGTAGACGGCGTGGAAGCGGTCTCTGCGCTCGTAGACGGCGTGGGAGCGGTCACTGCGCTCGTAGACGGCGTGGGAGCGGTCACTGCGCTCGTAGACAGCGTGGGAGCGGTCACTGCACTCGTAGACGGCGTGGGAGCGGTCATTGCGCTCGTAGATGGCGTGGGAGCGGACCTTGCGCTGGACGACGGCGTTGGAGCGGTTACTGCGCTCGACGCAGGCATCATTGCGCTCGACGACGGCGTGGGAGCGGACACTGCGCTCGTAGACGGCGTGGGAGCAGTCACTGCGCTCGTAGACGGCGTGGGAGCGGTCACTGCGCTCGTAGACGGCGTGGGAGCGGTCTCTGCGCTCGTAGACGGCGTGGGAGCGGTCACTGCACTCGTAGACGGCGTGAGAGCGGGCACTGCGCTCGTAGACGGCGTGGGAGCGGTCACTGCGCTCGTAGAGGGCGTTGGAGCACACTCGGCGCTCGACGACGACTCTGGAGCGTGCCGTGCATTCGCCAGTTCAACGTCGTCCTCAAAGCCGGGAGGCGGCGGCAGAACAGGTGCATGGGACAGCGGCTGCTGGCGTGCTAGCTCGCTATCCTCGAAGCCGGGAGGCGGCGGCAGAACAGGTGCATGGGACAGCGGCTGCTGGCGTGCTAGCTCGCTATCCTCGAAGCCGGGAGGCGGCGGCAGAACAGGTGCATGGGACAGCGGCTGCTGGCGTGCTAGCTCGCTATCCTCGAAGCCGGGAGGCGGCGGCAGAACAGGTGCATGGGACAGCGGCTGCTGGCGTGCTAGCTCGCTATCCTCGAAGCCGGGAGGCGGCGGCAGAACAGGTGCATGGGACAGCGGCTGCTGGCGTGCTAGCTCGCTATCCTCGAAGCCGGGAGGCGGCGATGGAGCGTGCACGACACTCTCCTGCAGTGTTGGAGCGTGCACTGCGCTCGACTGCAGCGTGGAAGCGTGCACTGCGCTCGACGATGACGTTGGAGCCTGTGCAGGGCTCAACAGCGGCGTTGGGGCGCGCACTGCGCTCGACGACGACGTTGGAGCTTGTGCGGAGCTCGACGACGAGTTTGGAGCTTGAGCAGGGCTCCACAGCGGCGTTGGAGCGTGCACGGCACCTTCTTGCAGCGTTGGAGCGTGCACGGCGCTCTCCTGCAGTGTTGGAGCGTGCACAGCGCTCTCCTGCAGCGTTGGCGCATGCACAGCGCTTTCCTGCAGTGTTGGAGCGTGCACAGCGCTCTCCTGCAGTGTTGGAGCGTGCACAGCGCTCTCCTGCAGCGTTGGCGCATGCACAGCGCTTTCCTGCAGCGTTGGAGCGTTCACTGCGCTCGACTGCAGCGTGGGAGCGTGCACTGCGCTTAACTGCAGCGTTGGAGCGTGCACTGCGCTCGACGACGGCGTGGGAGCTTTGCCAGAGCTCAACAGCGGCGTTGGAGCGCTCACTGCGCTCGACGACGACGTTGGAGCTTTTGCAGAGCTCACCAGCGGCGTTGGAGCGTTCACTGCGCTCGACTGCAGCGTGGGAGCGTGCACTGCGCTTAACTGCAGCGTTGGAGCGTGCACTGCGCTCGTCGACGGCGTGGGAGCTTTGGCAGAGCTCAACAGCGGCGTTGGAGCGCTCACTGCGCTCGACGACGACGTTGGAGCTTTCGCAGAGCTCACCAGCGGCGTTGGAGCGTCCACTGCGCTCGACGACGACGTGGGAGCTTCGGCAGAGCTCAACAGCGGCGTTGGAGCGCGCCCTGCGCTCGACGACGACGTTGGAGCTTGTGCGGAGCTCGACGACGAGTTTGGAGCTTGAGCAGGGCTCCACAGCGGCGTTGGAGCGTGCACGGCACCTTCTTGCAGCGTTGGAGCGTGCACGGCGCTCTCCTGCAGTGTTGGAGCGTGCACAGCGCTCTCCTGCAGCGTTGGCGCATGCACAGCGCTTTCCTGCAGTGTTGGAGCGTGCACAGCGCTCTCCTGCAGTGTTGGAGCGTGCACAGCGCTCTCCTGCAGCGTTGGCGCATGCACAGCGCTTTCCTGCAGCGTTGGAGCGTTCACTGCGCTCGACTGCAGCGTGGGAGCGTGCACTGCGCTTAACTGCAGCGTTGGAGCGTGCACTGCGCTCGACGACGGCGTGGGAGCTTTGCCAGAGCTCAACAGCGGCGTTGGAGCGCTCACTGCGCTCGACGACGACGTTGGAGCTTTTGCAGAGCTCACCAGCGGCGTTGGAGCGTTCACTGCGCTCGACTGCAGCGTGGGAGCGTGCACAGCGCTCCCCTGCAGCGTTGGCGCATGCACAGCGCTTTCCTGCAACGTTGGAGCGTGCACCGCGCTCGACTGCAGCGTTGGCGAGGGAGGAAAAAGCTCCGAGCCTGCTTCGCGGTTGTCCTGGAAGTGGAGGATCATGCGCTGCATCTCCTCCACCTGCTCCCGTATTTCTCGCACTTGCTCCGGCTCTGGAAACCACCACCTGAGCTCCTTTTGCTGCTGCTCTGCCTGAGGTTCTCTCTTCCCCGCGTCACCGCCGTACTTGGGCTTCCTCGCCCTTCTCTTCCGGCCGGTGCGGGGAACCACGTGACCCCGCGTTGCGTCGCTACCAAATGGCGTCCGCCGAATGGCGAGCCTGCAGCCCTCCCAGCTTTGTGGTGTCTCTCTCTCTCTCTTCTCGCTGCTCTCTCTTAGGTGCTCCTGCTCCTGTTTTACCAGCTGGTTGTAATTCCAGCTCCTGAGCAGATCCACCTCGCCGTTCTCCAACCAGCAGTAATCCCACTCGCCATACTCCTCTTCCTCGCTGTTCTCCTGCCAATCCGCCAGCTCGGGCGAGATGGCTATCGCGCCCCCCCCAAAAAACTTCAGGAGGGAATCCTCCGCCATGCCACTTGTTAGGTGGTCTAGCAATCTGTCACGCTTCTTTCCCTTACTGTGGCTGTGTCGGCCGTGTGGTTGAGGCATGATCGCGGAGGCAAGCTGACGGTTTCACAAAGTCCTTTATTTTCTTTCTTTTCAAAATAAACATAAACATAAACAAAACTTTCCAACACAAACTCTATTTTCGGTAACGGTTGCTAGACGCCTGACTGGAGTTCAGCCAGGCTATTTAAAGAACTAAACATAACTACCTCGTTAACTTCCCTCGGTTCAGGTGAGCTTCTACGTCACCTGACCGAGGGGCAATCTGGGAACTGAAGTCAAAATACAACTCAAAACAAACTACAACAGAAAAACTCAAAAACGGGCGTTAGGCGCCCTCTAGTGGGTAACCGTTACACTCGTGGGATACAGTGGTAACGTTACTATGTTTTTATTTTTAATCCTGCGCCCATTGAATATATTAGAAAAAGCTGGCGTTGACTAGTTTCTAAGCTTAAAACCAGCGGTCAGACACAGTCATGCATGCTGACTAACTGTAAGGATTTCTTGTTTTTGCTAGACTCCATCTAGTCAGTGCTCAGCCTGTATTTTGCTTACCGCCTGGTACCAGGGAACCCCTCAATAATACACAAGTCCGTGCTCAGTGAGACGTTCCAAGTTTATTGTGGGAGACAGGAGTATATATACGCACACACACACAAAGAACCAAAGAAAGTGTGGGTGCAGGAGTGTTTACATTTGGTCCGGAATGTTTAGAAAAGATAAGGTAAAGAAGAACATAAAATTGGGAGTAGCTCTGCATTTACGAGCGTTTAACAGTTTTACGACCTTTAACATAAACTACTATAGGATGTGTTTATTGAAAGTGCAGCTTGTGTCGAGGTAAGAGAAAGAAGTAACGTTCTGTTCTCACGCACACAGAATATCATAAAACATACTAAAAATCAAATATTCCCTACAGTTCCCCCCTTTTATTCATAAGAAACATCGTTGAATAAAACTCAGAACTTTCAAGAAGTCGCCGGCGGATAATAGGTCATCGGACACGGCGCAGGAACATAACCTGAAACATACTTATACAAAAGATTTTGCACACAGCGAAGAATGCATGGACCTAAAAGACACAACAAACTCTACAGAATGAAGTGTGACCAAAAGAATACACAGAAATATAACAGGTTGAGTGTAAACCTGTGTGTGTGAAAAATCTTGTTCACAATGTCAAACATATAAATAACTACTAGTGGTGAACTATTGCCTTTCTTGACGCTACAGTGCTCAGAGTGCGGGCACGCCCAATCTGCACTCGTCCCACCTTACGAGGCGCTAAGACACCACCAGGAATGGTAAACTAATAGCAATAGTGAAGTCATCCCGTGGCAACCCAAGACAATCCCTCTGTGTCACGTCACGGGTTGGTCATCACTGCAGCATGTCTTCAGTCTAGGAAACAACAAAAATCACAGAGAAAGAAAGATAATAATACACAAACATTTATTCATCTTTTGATCTCACGCCGACAGGACATCTCTTCAGCCTAGTAGCATGGATCCACTGTGGAAAAAGATCAGTTAGGACAGCAGTACGAGTAATTGCGATTATTTCTGCTGGTCCGTCATATTTACAATCTCCCAGTTTTCTGGGGGTCAAAGATCTTACCAGAACAGTATCTCCCACATTAAAAGGATGTGTGGGTTTTGTTGAGGGTACTGGAGTCACATTAGCAATTTGTTCATAATGTTTGGTCAGAGTATCTATTAGAGCAGCAGAATATTCAGCAATATGTACATCAAGATCAGTTGTTCCTATCGCGGGTTTACCTTTCCTCCATGGCACGGGAAAGGGTCTGCCAAATATAATTTCATGTGGTGACATGTGCACATCTTTTCTTGGTGTCATTCTCATTTCAGCTAGAACAGCAGGTAACAGATCAACCCAGTTTTTACTCCCCATAGTTTGCATTGCTTTAGTCAGTTTTTCTTTCAGTGTCCTATTTGTTCTTTCTACTATACCTGATGACTGTGGGTGATAAGGAATGTGAAAATGCCAGGACAGTGAAAGATATTTACACAAATTCTGTGTTACCTGTGATGTAAAAGGTGTTCCTTTATCCGAGTCAATAGCATGAGGAACGCCATAACGAGGTATTATTTCTTTCGCTAAGACTCGGGTCACCACCTTTGCATTCTCTCGAGCACACGGGAAAGCTTCCACCCACCTTGAAAACTTGTCTACCAAAACCAGAAGATATTTGAATGGGCCACATGCAGGCATATGTGTAAAATCAATTTGCCACTGCAAACGGAGCAGTAGGTAAAGGAAGACTTTCGTGTTTACCTAAACCCTTTGTCACATTATTCTGAGCACACACCAAACATCTAGATATTAATAAATCTATTGTTCCAAGCATGTTAGCTATGCAAAAGAGTTTTTTCATATCTTCCTTAACCCCCCTTCGTGCACGATGTGTAACACCGTGGAACTCGCGCACGAGGAACGTAAGACAATGAGACGGCAGGCACAAACGGCCATCAGCACAATACCATAAACCATCAGAAGCAACGTAGGCACCCTGAGCTTGCCAAAAAGAGGAATCATTCAGCGTGGCTGAAGCTTGCAAAGACAATAAATCTACATCGGGAATCAAAGAGCTAGCAAGAAAAGATATATTGATCAAATCAGAACCAGAATCAGGAAAGAAAACCTGTTTTTGAGCTGCTTTTTTAGCAATACGATCAGCTAGCGAATTCCCTCGCACTTCCATAGAGTCACCAGAAGAATGAGCCTTAGTTTTTACAATAGCAAGAGTACCAGGTAGATGGCATGCGTCTATTAAATCCTGAACAAGAGAAGAATGAGAAATTAGCTTACCCTCAGCAGAACGAAAACCCCTGGATTGCCAGATGCGGCCAAAGTCATGAGCGATACCAAAAGCGTAACGAGAATCAGTGTATATAGTGACATCTTTTCCTTCAGAAAGAACACACGCACGAGTTAGGGCAAAAAGTTCAGCTGCCTGAGCAGACGAGAAAGGGAGAGAGTAAGCTTCAATGGTTATATCTGGCAGTGCACACACAGAATAACCACAGAGAAATTTCCCATCATATGGTTTTGAACAGGAACCATCTACAAACAAAGTGTCACCAGTTGTTAATGGGGTAGAAGATAGATCAGGACGTATACTAGTGGAGTGAATAATCTCTGAACAACAGTCATGATCTATGTCTATTAGCGTGTCGTCCTGTGCATTGATCAAGCGTGCCAGAGCATATCCGAGGGTGTCAAAAGAAGAGATGGTTTTTATCTCTAAGTTACTTGTAGAACACAGGATAATCTCATACCCAGACCGTCTCTGAGCCGTCATGTGTTGTATTTGAATGTTCTGCAGCACTTGTTTAACCTGATGTGGAGAATACAAAATTAAAGGATTAGAGAGAACAATCTTTTCAGCATCTTGTACCATCACCGCACAGGCGGCCACAGCCCTGAGACAGGCAGGCAAACCTTGTGCCACAGCATCTAAAGTTTTAGATAAGAAAGCACATGGTTTAACAACACCCTGCTTGAGCAATGAGCTTAAAATTTCATCTATTCCTGAGGCCTTGGCCTCGGAGAGTGGATATTGTTTGATGTACACAGGTTGCAAATGTTTTAATTTAGCTTCATAAGGAACACAGTGTACTAACCCCACCTCATCCTTATGTTCAGCCCACAGACTGCTCGGCACACATTGAAGGGCAGCAGGAATAGAGCTGTTCTGTGAAGAAAGGAAACAATTATTTACACGCATATTTGTGAGGTGGGAAAAAGGAACTGAATCAGGCACTTCAACAGTGAGTTTTGCGCCAGAAAAAGTCAAGGACATGTGTAATCTGCTCATTAAATCGCGTCCTAGCAGATTAAAAGGACAATCAGGCATACAGACAAAACGATGAGAGAGATGAATTCCCTTATCTAAAGGACATGTTACAGTTACCTGAGGAGTGAAATAATTTCATTGAGCAACCCCTTCAATTCCCACAGAGCTGATACTTTTATTCGAGAGCAGTCCCTCATAATCACGACCTAAAGACGACATTGTAGCTCCCGTATCCACCAAAAAAGAGAATACAGAACCATCTATACACAATTCTATAAAGGGCAACTCATTAACCTGAGGTGACTCGAAAGTACAAAGTAACATCGCGGGGCTGGAACTCTGCGGGCATCCCTATGCATCATATGCTCCTACCTGCATCCCTGAGAAGGGATTGGGTCTATATTGCTGCTGCTGTTGTTGTGGTCGTACTTGCTGTGGTGGCTGCTGTGAAGGATTAGGAGAAAACACCTTATTAGCATCATGCCACTGATCATCATTCAATCGATTGTACACATTCTGTCCATTACGTCCCTCATCAAGGGCCTTCGTGTGACATTCACGAGCCCAATGACCTTCTTTATAACAATAATAACAATAACCAGATCTACGGGGTGCACTCTGACCCTGCAGACCTCCTCTACCTCTTCCACGGCCTCCTCTGACTCCTCTACCCCCCTTTTTTCCACCTCTGTGTCCTTCACTCTCCACAAACAAACATGCCACTTGTCTGTTTTCTAAAATACCGTCTCCTTCCAGTGTTCTCACACGCTCACCTAATTTTTTAATAGTTGTTGTAGAACGGTCTGACAATTGAAACTTTAAAATCTTCATGATTTCTGGTCGACAATTATTCAAGAAGGTGGTAAGGAAAAGTGGGTTAGGGTTTTCTTCAGGGAGGGGCATACCACCCAAAAGGGTCCAGGTCTCTCGAAACCTCTCCAGAAACCTGGATGTGGTCTCACTCTTTTCTTGTTTACAATTAGTTACCTGTGACAGATCCTGACTAGCTTGTTGACGTGCAAGAAGATAAGTAGTTAGCTCATCTTTTAAAAGTTTCATAGCCTCATTAGAATTACCCCAAAGAAAATCATATTCCTTCTTTTTTCGTCTCCCCCCTCCCTCTACGTCTTCATGTTTCACCACTACAGTCCATCTGTCTTTTTCAGGATCTAAACATTTTACCGTCTTTATCAAATCAGCCACATCGTACCCATCTCCCAAAACCGATTGCAAAATAAAGCGATAATCCGCACCCACGAGCTGACAGTGCCTGGAAGCCTTTATCAGCATATCAACAAAATGCAAAGGTTTGTTGGGAGAAGGGAGCATCTTAATAATGTCCTTCAGCGTGCTTACGGATGGTGGAAGGATTTTTGGACCCTTTGGTCCCATAGAGAAAACAAACGCAGTGTTTTCTTGTTGAGGTTTGGGGCGAGACCTCTCATCCGGACCTTCATCGTCCGAGTTATCAAAATCCTCACCATCAGTATCCTCGGGATCATCCGAAAGAGGGCTCTCAGGAGTTCGTCCTGACACCTTCTTGGGAGTCTTTCCCTTTCCTGAGGCACACACTTCCGACGAAGGTGAGCACGGTTTTGTGGGTACGGGAGAGACAGGCACAGATGGGCAGCTCACAAAAGGATTAGTGGGATTCAAATTAGGATAAATTTTCTCAATTATTTGTTGGTTAGATGCTGATGTTTCTATGTCAACATGATATGGAGGAGGGATCGGAAAGGTTGAATGAACGGGCGGCTTGAATTTAGTTTCGGATGTGACCTTTGGAATCTTTTTCTTCTGTATTTTAGTTTCTTTTATGTCTAAGTATGTATCCCAAAGAGCTTTCATTTCTACCCATTTTTGATAACATGAACCCATGTAAGGATAATCCCATCCTGGGTCACCCATACCCTCATATATCTGAGAGTAAGCAGAGGCTAGATATTCAGGCTTAAAAGTACCTCCGCGTGGATAGGTTAAAAATTGAAATTGTGGTTCAGTCCACCCTGATAAATTATCAAGCCAAGGTGTGGTAAAATAAGTGAGTCCACACCTATTCATCCAGTCGCGCGGAACCTCTTCTGGGTCCGGCTTTGGATAAGTAGTTGTGTTCTTATTACCCATTTTATAAATGTGAATTAACCCGCAACAGAAAGAACCAATATCTTCAACAAAAAACACACAATACAACAACAAAAGACAACAAAAAGAGCTCAACAAAGACAAAAAAAAAAGAGCGGGCAACAGAATACAGCTTCCACACTATGCTTCAGTTCAAGGAACTTTTCAGAAGCGAGCGCGCGCTATACTGGCGTAAAAGCCACAAGACAATCCTCCCCCGTACTATATATGGTCCAGATACCAAAAACCAGGGAGCGTGCTTGCTCTATCCTTATAGAGAAAAATAA
Organism: Channallabes apus; assembly: GCA_030522415.1. NCBI lineage: Eukaryota > Metazoa > Chordata > Actinopteri > Siluriformes > Clariidae > Channallabes > Channallabes apus. The sequence goes on from CM060110.1 coordinate 23,301,780, forward strand.
AAAAAGCAGCACTCACCTGATTAGAGGTATCCCGGATAGAGCCCCCAAATTGTAAGGATTTCTTGTTTTTGCTAGACCCCGTCTAGTCAGTGCTCAGCCTGTATTTTGCTTCCCGCCTGGTACCAGGGAACCCCTCAATAATACACAAGTCCGTGCTCAGTGAGACGTTCCAAGTTTATTGTGGGAGACAGGAGTATATATACACACACACACACAAAGAACCAAAGAAAGTGTGGGTGCAGGAGTGTTTACATTTGGTCCGGAATGTTTAGAAAAGATAAGGTAAAGAAGAACATAAAATTGGGAGTAGCTCTGCATTTACGAGCGTTTAACAGTTTTACGACCTTTAACATAAACTACTATAGGATGTGTTTATTGAAAGTGCAGCTTGTGTCGAGGTAAGAGAAAGAAGTAACATTCTGTTCACACGCACACAGAATATCATAAAACATACTAAAAATCAAATATTCCCTACACTAACCTTGTAAAAAGCACACCACAACAGCATTTCAACTTACCGGCAGTTGTGCAGACGGTGAAAGCCCGGGACACAAGAAACTGATGGCAAACAACTAGCAGCGATGAAAGCAGACGTGCCGTTGCCTTGCGTTGGCCTGGGGTCAATTTGTTTATTTGGACACATCAAACCGACGCGTGGAACAAAATAAACAAAGTTGCCTGACCGACGGTCCGTTGTTGCCCAATGGACGAGGCTGAAGTTAGCTCCTTATTCGCAGTTTCTTCTTCTTCTGTGATTATTCGCAGTTTCTTCTTCGGTGATTATTCGCAGTTTCTTCTTCGGTGATTCGCAGTTTCCGATTCGTTTGGCTTCTTATTGTGCAGCCTCTCATTCTGCGGCTGAAGTTAGCTCCTTATTCACCTCGTTACTAACGGAAGTGTTCACGTTGACGAATGCTGTGCAGTTTATCAATAAAACATTATTTTGGTGGCTTAAACCATTTTGGCCAGGCAAATATGAACTATACAACACCTAGCAGGTACCCAACTATATAGTAAAAGTGAAATTGTCCTGGCTCAGATTGATTTTACACTTTAAAAATTAATGGTTTAAGCCACCAAAATAACGTTTTATTGATAAACTGCGCAGGTTTCACCAAAGTGAACACCTCATTGGAATCACCCATGGTGAGCCGTTGAAGAGGGATACTAGATCCGAGAACCACACTATGGTTGGCCAACAGGGTGCTACCAATAAGAGGCACAAATGCTGTTGATGGACCCTCGCCAAGACTCACGGGAGCAGAGCTATCAGGAAAAACGCATAAAGGCGTAACCTGGGCCACGTACGGGCCAAGGCGTCCATACCCAGGGGAGCTGGAAGAGTCAGAGAGTAGTAAGGGGGACATTTGCTGATCTTGCGAGGCAAAGAGGTCCACCTCTGCTACATGAAATCTCTCCCAGATTGACTGACTACTTCGGGGTGGGGTTTCCATTCCCCGTGTGTCAGAGATTGACTGGACAGTACAACTGCTCCCACATTCATATGCCCTGGAATTTAAATCTCCCTGAGGGACAGGAACCTGGCGCGCTTGCTTTTAGCTGCGAGCATAGTCCCTGGAGATTAATATATGAGAGGGCCATAGTGTTGTCCACCCGCACTAGGACATGGTAGCCATCATTTCGAGGCAATTGATGTGCCATGCGAGAAAATGGCCTCTCCAGCACCCTTGGGCTGGACGGTCATCTAAGACCACACCCCAGCCCGTGAGGGAAGCGTCTGTTGTTAGCATCTGCGATGACAAGACGAACTTAGAGTGGGACCTAGAGTAGAAACCGGGGTCTGAACCACATAGGAAGGGTACGAAGCACCTGGCGCGTAAACTTTATTGGGGATTGTCCCTAGAGTGAAATCCCCTGGTTCTTAGCCACAGCTGAAATGCTCTCATGTGCAGAAGGCTCATATCCATGGCCCCATGTGCCATGGATACAGCTGCCATGAGGGATAAGATCTCAGAAAGTGAGGGTCACTTGAGGGTGTTGAGAATGGATTCGACACGAGCGGGAGACAGCTGTGCCCGTTTACGATTGAATCCCATGTGTCACCCAATATGTTGTCCTCTGAACAGGAAAGAGCATGCTTTTCGTGGCGTTGGGTCTCAATCCTAAGAAACAGAGATGAGCTAGGATGACATGCTGATGTCGAAGCGCTAGCTACTGAGACTGGGCCAGCCAGTCATTTATGTAATTCAAATATGGATGCCCTAGAGTCGTAAGAGCCAGAACTACATCCATGCATTTTGTACAGTGGGAGCCACGTCAAACAGCCGCCTGGAGCATGACTGCTCCGTGGCAGTTCCATGAAGGGTTAATGCAGGCTTCGTGCATGGAATGTGATCCCCCGCGATGACGCAGTTAACGATGCCCCGCCCCATAAACGCCCCCATGCGCTTTCTAAAAAGATGGTTGCAATGCCGTATAATTCCGCCAGATGGAGCATTGACTGGCACAGTTAACTGCAGTGTCCAGGAAGCCCAATACCGTATCTTTAATATACAGACAGTTCTTGTATTGTCAACATAGTTTCATAAATAGATGAAAAAACAACAACAACAAACCGATTAATAAAACAGATTTGTTAAATCACTCAATACACAACCCATGATGATTATGCTATTTATTATTTAATAATGAATTAATAAAATTAGTTAGTGAAATATTTTTAAGACATCCTGAAATGATCCTTAAAGACACGGTAGCGGCTGTAATTTGTCTATACCGATCATTGTAGGTACGGAATAAAAACGCAGGCTACGTACAGTATTTTATATTACTGTGTATTTTACCTAGTTCCATTTAATATACTGATAGATAATATTTTGCTGCAAAGTAAAGCTCAAAATGTAACGTCTGCTTGGGTTTGTTTTCGTTATATTTTTGATGATGTTTTCGCTGATTTTTTCACTGATAGTCTACAAGTGGCATAAGAGGCAATTAATGGCGCATGCAACCTGGAATAAATATCTGCTCATATGGATCAGTATTTCTTTAGTCATTTAATCATGCATAATGCTCCCCCGTCAAAAGATCTGATGGGGCATTAATCACTTATCACAACTGTGAATGGATGCGGCAGCAGAGACAGATTAAATCCCCATAAACACTTGGAAACAATAGTAAAAAAAAGTTCCAGAGGGTTAGCGCCTGTTATACTAATGTATTTTTACTGATTTTTTTTTTTACTGCTTATATTTCGTTGGTTTTTACGCAATTTCATGTGTTGTGTGTGCGCACGAGAGAGAGAGGATACTCTGACAAGACCAACTTCCGTGTGGCTCCCGTGGCGCAATCGGTTAGCGCATGACACTAATAAAGCAGTCCAGGTGCCGAGTAACTAATAAAGCAGTGCCGAGTTCGAGCCTCGCCTAAAGCACCCAAAGTATTTTACTGCATATCGCACTGTGTATGTGACAAATAAAATTTTAATTTGAAAGTAAAGCTTAAAATGTAACTTCTGCTTTGGTTTGTTTTCGTTATATTTTTGATGTTTTCGCTGAAAGTCAAATTGGCATAACAAATTGATTAATGGCGCATAATATCTGGAACAAATATCTGTCCATACGGATCAGTGTGTCTTTAGTCATTTAACCAGCATAATGTCCCACATTAAAGATCTGATGGGGCATCAATCACTTATCACAACGGTGTATAGATGCAGCAGAGACAGATTTAATCCCCATAAACATTCACACTTGAAAACAAAACTAACAGAAGTAAACAGTTCTAGAGGGTTAGTGCCTGTGATCACAGGACAGGAATCACCTACAGGATACTACTGTATTTTTACTGCTCATATTTTTTACCCTAGTTTCATTTGGTTTTATGCGATTTCATGTATTATTTGTGTGTGTCTGTGTGTGTACAGTGTGTGTGTGTGTGTGTGTGTGTGTGTGTGTGTGTGTGTGTGTGTGTGAGTGCGAGAGATAGCGTGAGAGCGCGTGCGCGAGAGAGGGCTTTCATGCTGATTTATCCAAGGTTACTAAAACCTGGCTTACTACCTATAAAAAAATATTTCAATTTAACTCATGGGTCTCAATCACAGATGACACGACAAATTATATACTCTGAAACGTTCATTTGAACATTTAACAATATATACAAAAACACGAATACTAATGTTATCATGGTGTAAATTATTAACATTAGGTTAGGTCCTGCCCTTAATTAATTCATATTATAATTACTTTTACATAGTATAGTTACTGGACTGACATGACCAAAACTAGCTATTTCATTTAGCCTTTCTAAAATCAACCCATCTATCATTTATAATCAGAAAACATAAAACATATTATGATCTGTTCAATAGCCCATCTGTTTTAATTTAGTTTGTATTTTTTATTATTCATAAGACAACCTTTCAGTTTTGTAAATATTTTAGTTATAGTGTGTTGAGTCTTACTTTAGGTTAAACGTTTTTGAGAATTTTACCATCCAGCTTAGATAAATGTTATGTCATTGATTGATAAAATCTGGATTAAGGATATTTTATTATATATATATATATATATATATATATATATATATATATATATATTTTTTTTTTTTTTTTTTTAGTTTCCCCCTGAGGGGAACCTTATTGTGGTCAGGGGGTTTGCGTGCCTCAACACAATTCAGCAAATACAATACTGTTACTATACAGTAAGGCCAGGTAAAAACAGTGCTTGAACATGATGCGCCCCTCCCCCCACCCCGTGTTGTCTGGTCTAGAACGGCGCTGCCTCTGACCGTCTTTTGTCTTGTAAATGAGTATTGTCACTCACCTTCCAATCCCCCCAGTGCACACACTCTGTTTGTACTGTAAACTGTACTGTAACTGTGTTTGCTAGGGCACTTGGTTATACACAGTACTTTAATGTATGGAACACTTACTTAACTTACTGGTTTGGTTTAAACATCGCTTATTACCTTATTCAGCAAAATAAATTCATTATTAACGTATTGAAGTATTTTAGTTAAGGACAAAAACTGTGCTTGTCTTTAGAACTGCTGAACAGCCGAAAACACACACACACCCATCCCCCCGCCAAGAACACACACACACAGAGCAATTAACACCATGTCATACTCAGGAGTGGAAGGTGAGAAACCTCAATGGAGAATACCAAGTTTGTCGTTGCTCTTTTGGAGTTCTTAAAACCCAAAACATTTATTTATACTGAGAAAAAATTATTATGGGTCACAATCACAAACACAAATACATATAATCAAGTGTTTAACTGGTTTCATTTGTTTCTATGATCAATAATTATTATTATTTTCAGCCCAACTCTTTGACTATTTAAAACAAAGTTGTGTCCAATTTTTTGCCCATTGAAGTTGTTGGTTCAACTATTCATTCATTCATTCTCTATACCGCTTAATCCTGTGTTCAGGGTCGCGGGGGACCTGGAGCCTATCTCAGGAGACTTCGGGCACTAGGCGGGGTACACCCTGGACAGGGTGCCAATCCATCGCAGGGCACACACACATACACACACTCACACACCCATTCACACACTACGGGCAATTTAGGAACGCCAATTAGCCTAACCTGCATATCTTTGGACTGTGGGAGGAAACCGGAGTACCCGGAGGAAACCCACCAAGCACGGGGAGAACATGCAAACTCCATGCACACAGAGACGGGAATCGAGCCTGGCCGGGGAATCTTGGTTCAACTAAACAATTTTTAAATACACAAACAATCCCCCAAAATTAAAACACGCAAAACATGACTTTAACAATTCAATTTATTCTTCCAAAACTAGTCAAAGTTAAAACAGTAATTTATATAAAACAGATGAATACATGTTGTCTTTTTGCTTAAAGTTCATTAAACAACCCGGATACACCAGCTGCTTATAAGTCTCTATCTATAGTCCTTTTACATTAAAATATTAATTTTTCAAATATCAAAACTATTAAACATGGAACAGTTGAAGTCTTTGTTTCCCCCAAAGTACTGTATCAGACATTTTGCAGTTCTATGTTCAGAATATACAGTAGACCTGATCAAACATCATTCTAAAGCTGTCGGACTGTGACGTCATCCCTCCTACAGCTCCCTCAACAGCTTGTTCAGGCTCCTCCAGTCCTGTAGCTCCAAAAGTCCAGCCGTCAGCCATCTGACCCCCCCAATCCTCCACAGCGGGGCTCTGCTTAAAGACAACAGGAGAATTTAGTCAAGACAAAGATAAATAAACTTCACAGAACATATAGTTCTAATAAAAATAAAATATATTAATAAACCTATTTACCACAGAGTGTGTAAAATACTGTTTTGGGGATTCTGTAATGTAAATAAACTGCCTGTGCTAATGTTAACCAGTGAACAGTGCTAATGTTAACCAGTGAACAGTGCTAATGTTAACCAGTGAACAGTGTTAGTGTTAACCAGTGACTGTCTGTATTATCGTCTGAATTAAATTAACCGAGAATTTGCGCTTCTCATACAAATAAGTTAAGCGATATAACACTCGTATATGAGCATTAGTTCATCCCTGAAGCCAAACTATAACTTACTGAAGCCCCTCACACACACACACACACACCTCCCCCCTCCTCCTCCTAACTGATAAACACTTCTGTGTTGTTATTCAGCTCTTTAACTAAGCGCTCGCGCTACCGCGGAAAGTCCCGGACAAATGTATAAAATATAAACCGGGTTATGAGCGTTACTAGCTCCTGTACAGCTCCCCTCAGTCTGTGTCCCTCATCAACTGCATCACATTATATTACAGTCACAGAAATAACCTGCAGATTAACTCTTAACCAGAGAATAAATAAGCGCTGAATTTATCCAGACAGCACGCGGTGAAATTCTCTCAGTATTTACAGAGAACACAAACACTCTTCATCGGGTAGTGCAGCTCTTGTAATAGGGACATTAATAGTATTGTTGAAGCTTGAGCATGTTTTTGAGTTAAAGTGGAGTGACATTGTGTGTGTGTGACACTGACAGTAAGCTGTAATATTAACTCCAGACTTGGTAAACAGAACATTAAGTTCTCTAAAGTCACATCTGACCGCTGCTGGTGCTGCCAGTGATATTTAAAACGGCCAATAAAAAACTAAACTGGGAAATAAACTGTAAACTACCCCAAACACATTTTATAAAATAAAATATCACTTACCACGAATAGTCCGTTAAGCCGCCATCTTCATCTCTGTAGTTTGGTAGCGTCAGTTCGGCGGGAGTGGAGGCGGGTTGTTAAAATCACGTGATTGCAACTCAGCGCAGCTGGCTTGTTTTAATGTGTTCTTGAGAACGAAGCGCCATCTAGTGGTGGCACCAGGTAAATGAATAAATAGGGCTTGAATGGGCGTGTTTACTGTGAAATCTTGACACGCCTTTCGGCCAGAAAAGGGAGGAGGGATTACGGCGTGCAAAGGCCATTCACACGCCATTCACACTTCAGCCACACTGTCGCGGCTATTTGGTGTGGCTCCCACTGTATATGCTGCTCGTAGGAGCGCGAGTGTGTGGTATGCTGCTCGTAGGAGCGCGAGGGTGTGTGTGTCGCTCTTAGGAGCACGAGTGTGTGTGTGTGTCGCTCTTAAGAGCGCGAGTGTGTGTGTCGCTCGTAGGAGCACGAGTGTGTGGTATGCGTAAAAGAACTTGAGTATGTTACGTTTAAAAGAGCTTGTGTGTATTACGTCTAAAAAGAGCTTGTGTGTATCACGTTTAAAAGAGCCTGTGTTTAGTGATTAAGTTTCTTTATGTGTTTTGTTTCTTGTTCATGTTTTGGTTCAACTTGTTATTAAAACACCGTTTTTGGTTAAATCAACCCTCTGCACCTATGCCTGCCCTTCTTGTGCCCACACGCCCATAACACCGAGCTCGTGACAGAATGCTCGATCATACAAGAGCATAGCAGAGGGGTCGAGAGCCTCAGTGGAGGCCTCGGCTGTGAATACGACCCAGTGCTGCATCGGCCGCCCGGCTTGGAGACAACCCAGCGCTGCATTAGAGGCTCAAATTACAAGAGCGACGCAGTGCTGCATTCGCCACCTGGCCTACGTTGATCCGGTGCTGCCTCATCAGTCAGGTCCACAGAGAGGATACAGGACTGTTTTCACCACTTGGCTGGGAGGACGACCCATTGCTGCATCGGCCGCCCGGCATGGAGGGCAACCCAGCCCTGCCTACGATGCTTGATTTACAAGAGCGATGCAGTGCTGCCTCCGCTGCCTGGCCTACATCGATCCGGCACTGAATCATCAGCCAGGTTCACAAATAGGATCCAGGAATGCCTCCACCACCTGGCTTCGACGTCAGGCGTTCCACCACCGCTCGAGACCAAGAGCGAGCTAGAGTCGTCTCTGTTGCCCAGCTTCGAGGACAGGCCACTGTTTGGTTAAATCAACCCTCTGCACCTATGCCCCGTTAGTAACAAGGCAAATAAGAAGCTAACTTCAGCCTCGATCGACGGCTTGATGTGTCCCAGGCCATGGTGACGCCAGCGACAGATTCAGGTTAAAACACTGCTGTAGTTAGACTACTACACGTGTAGCAACACACAGTAGAATTACGGAGACGCATCAGAAAAACACAAGAGAAACAAACAAACAAATCGCTCCCGACAGCAGCGGCAGCTAACAGCGCCAGCGTTCACCCCGGAAGTGATCTCAAGTGCCCATTTTGAACTCGCAACTAAAAAGGCTGAGAAATAGGACCAAGGGCACCACAATGCAAAAATGAAAGGTAAAACAACCCTACATTTACTGAATAAGATTTGTTTTCAGAGATCTGATGCGTTGTGAGCATCGAGACCCAAGCTCAAAACAGATTATCTGAATTGCTTCAAATGGTATATTGCATCGCTTTTGAATATTCAATGTTCATAGCATACAAACGGCCAGATATGCAAAGGCAGATGCAAGGTCAGGTAGGTCATGAAGTATGATGGCCCCTTCCAGTACAACAGCTACTTTCTGTTGACGGTGACGCTCGCTGGTTCGTTATTGGGCATGCCGTCCTCAACGGGTTCTCGAAGAGGTCCATTCAAAGTCCATCTGAAGGCAGTCTTTACTACGTACGGCCCCATGTGCCTTCTGTTAATCACTTGCCATGGTTCTAGGAGCTTATACTCTATACTGCCTATAAGAATTTTGATTCCAGCGTTAATCTGGGGCAACTTTACATCACTAAGGCTACGTTTACACTGCCAAGTAAACGTGACCCAATTCCGATATTTTGCTCATATGTGCCACATATCGGATATGTTCTATGTCCGTGTAAACAGGAAAAAAAACGCATGCATTCCGATTTTTCGAGATCGGTTTCAGGCCTCCTTCATATGTGGAAATAAATTGGATATAAATCAGATATGTGCTAATGTGATTGTCGTGTAAACAGACAGATCGGATTTCCTGAAGCATTGTGTTCTGTACGTCATTAAAACTGCGACTTCTTCGTGGTTTAATGAAGTAATGTTATTTTCAGGTGGAAGCGCGTGTTGAATTACAACATCGCAGGTGACATGGAAAAGGAAAAGAACAACGCCCCCCCACCCCCTCCAACACACACACGCCTTGTGTTAATGCTTATTTGGGCTAAATAACATTAAATCAGTATTTGATGAATAAAGCAGGCTGATAAATATGTGCAGGCTGCAATTATGCCGTTTTTTTCTCCTCCTCCATTTTAAAACCATGGTGACGTTTCGCGAACTTTGCATATATCGCAGAGCATTAAGCATATTTCACCTTCTTCTATCTTGGCTACTGTGCAGCGCAAGAACCTCCCTTTAAGTATGCACGATGTTTCAGATGATATGGCAAGTGAAAACACCTGAATCGGATACGAGTCATAGTGGAAATAACGTGTAAACAGACGGTCAAAAAAATCTGATATAGGCAACAAATTGGAATTAGGCATCGAGACCTGCAGTGTAAACGTAGCCTAAGATATGGCCACTTATCAATGTCATGCTGTTGTGGAATGTTTTCCACCGTAGCTGGGATGCTCTTTTGTGTAAACACTTTGGGAAGTTCGACAAAGGTGTTTTTGTCCAGAATACTAATCTCCAAATCGGTGAGTACATAGCTTTCTACTAGTTTCCTAGAGCTCATGGTGCTCAACATCACCTCAATTTTTCTGCCTTCTACATTTAAATGACCTGCTAATGACTCTGTACAGAATGTGGCAGAACTACCTGGGTCCATAAATGCGTACACGGCTATTATTTTGTCACTTTTCTTGGACTTTATTTTAACAGGTACTATGGGGAGAATATAATTATCTCACATAATTACAATTATGCTCACAACGCATCAGATCTCTGAAAACAAAACTTGTTCAGTAAATGTAGGGTTGTTTTACCTTTCATTTTTGCATTGTGGTGCCCTTGGTACTATTTCTCAGCCTTTTTAGTTGCGAGTTCAAAATGGGCACTTGAGATCACTTCCGGGGTGAACGCTGGCGCTGTTAGTTGCCGCTGCTGTCGGGAGCGATTTGTTTGTTAGTTTCTCTTGTGTTTTTCTGATGCGTCTCTGTAATTCTACTGTGTGTTGCTACACATGTGTAGTAGTCTAACTACAGCAGTGTTTTAACCTGAATCTGTCGCTGGCGTCACCATGGCCTGGGACACATCAAGCCGACGGTCGAGGCTGAAGTTAGCTTCTTATTTGCCTTGTTACTAACGAGGCATAGGTGCAGAGGGTTGATTTAATCAAACAGTGGCCTGTCCTCGAAGCTGGGCAACAGAGACGACTCTAGCTCGCTCTTGGTCTCGAGCGGTGGTGGAACGCCTGACGTCGAAGCCAGGTGGTGGAGTCATTCCTGGATACTATTTGTGAACCTGGCTGATGATTCAGTGCCGGATCGATGTAGGCCAGGCAGCGGTGCAGCACTGCATCGCTCTTGTAAATCGAGCATCGTAGGCAGCGCTGGGTTGCCCTCCATGCCGGGCGGCCGATGCAGCAATGGGTCGTCCTCCCAGCCAAGTGGTGAAAACAGTCCTGTATCCTCTCTGTGGACCTGACTGATGAGGTAGCACCGGATCAACGTAGGCCAGGTGGCGAATGCAGCACTGCGTCGCTCTTGTAATTTGAGCCTCTAATGCAGCGCTGGGTTGTCTCCAAGCCGGGCGGCCGATGCAGCACTGGGTCGTACTCACAGCCGAGGCCTCCACTGAGGCTCTCGGACCCCTCTGCTATGCTCTTGTATGATCGAGCATTCTGTCACGAGCTCGGTGTTATGGGCGTGTGGGCACAAGAAGGGCAGGCATAGGTGCAGAGGGTTGATTTAACCAAAAACGGTGTTTTAATAACAAGTTGAACCAAAACATGAACAAGAAACAAAACACACAAAGAAACTTAATCACTAAACACAGGCTCTTTTAAACGTAATACACACAAGCTCTTTTTAGACGTAATACACACAAGCTCTTTTAAACGTAACATACTCAAGTTCTTTTACGCATACCACACACTCGTGCTCCTACGAGCGACACACACACACACTCGCGCTCTTAAGAGCGACACACACACTCGTGCTCTTACGAGCAACACACACACACACACACACTCGTGCTCCTAAGAGCGACACACACACCCTCGCGCTCCTACGAGCAGCATACGACACACTCGCGCTCCTACGAGCAGCATATACAAAATGCATGGATGTAGTTCTGGCTCTTACGACTCCAGGGCATCCATATTTGAATTACATAAATGACTAGCTGGCCCAGTCTCAGTAGCTAGCGCTTCGACATCAGCATGTCATCCTAGCTCATCTCTGTTTCTTAGGATTGAGACCCAACGCCACGAAAAGCATGCTCTTTCCTGTTCAGAGGACAACATATTGGGTGACACATGGGATTCGATCGTAAGCGGGCACAGCTGTCTCCCGCTCGTGTCGAATCCATTCTCAACACCCTCAAGTGACCCTCACTTTCTGAGATCTTATCCCTCATGGCAGCTGTATCCATGGCACATGGGGCCATGGATATGAGCCTTCTGCACATGAGAGCATTTCAGCTGTGGCTAAGAACCAGGGGATTTCATTCTAAGGACAATCCCCAATAAAGTTTACGCGCCAGGTGCTTCGTACCCTTCCTATGTGGTTCAGACCCCGGTTTCTACTCTAGGTCCCACTCTAAGTTCGTCTTGTCATCGCAGATGCTAACAACAGACGCTTCCCTCACGGGCTGGGGTGTGGTCTTAGATGACCACTTGGAGAGGCCATCTTCTCGCATGGCACATCAATTGCCTCGAAATGATGGCTACCATGTCCTAGTGCGGGTGGACAACACTATGGCCCTCTCATATATTAATCTCCAGGGACTATGCTCGCAGCTAATAGCAAGCGCGCCAGGTTCCTGTCCCTCAGGGCGATTTACATTCCAGGGCATATGAATGTGGGAGCAGTTGTACTGTCCAGTCAATCTCTGACACACGGGGAATGGAAACCCCACCCCGAAGTAGTCAGTCAATCTGGGAGAGATTTCATGTAGCAGAGGTGGACCTCTTTGCCTCGCAAGATCAGCAAATGTCCCCCTTACTACTCTCTGACTCTTTCAGCTCCCCTGGGTATGGACGCCTTGGCCCGTACGTGGCCCAGGTTACGCCTTTATGCGTTTTTCCTGATAGCTCTGCTCCCGTGAGTCTTGGCGAGGGTCCATCAACAGCATTTGTGCCTCTTATTGGTAGCACCCTGTTGGCCAACCATTGTGTGGTTCTCGGATCTAGTATCCCTCTTCAACGGCTCACCATGGGTGATTCCAATGAGGTGTTCACTTTGGTGAAACCTGCGCAGTTTATCAATAAAACGTTATTTTGGTGGCTTAAACCATTAATTTTTAAAGTGTAAAATCAATCTGAGCCAGGACAATTTCACTTTTACTATATAGTTGGGTACCTGCTAGGTGTTGTATAGTTCATATTTGCCTGGCCAAAATGGTTTAAGCCACCAAAATAATGTTTTATTGATAAACTGCACAGCATTCGTCAACGTGAACACTTCCGTTAGTAACGAGGTGAATAAGGAGCTAACTTCAGCCGCAGAATGAGAGGCTGCACAATAAGAAGCCAAATGAATTGGAAACTGCGAATCACCGAAGAAGAAACTGCGAATAATCACAGAAGAAGAAACTGCGAATAATCACCGAATAAGAAGAAACTGCGAATAAGGAGCTAACTTCAGCCTCGTCCATTGGGCAACAACGGACCGTCGGTCAGGCAACTTTGTTTATTTTGTTCCACGCGTCGGTTTGATGTGTCCAAATAAACAAATTGACCCCAGGCCAACGCAAGGCAACGGCACGTCTTCTTTCATCGCTGCTAGTTGTTTGCCATCAGTTTCTTGTGTCCCGGGCTTTCACCGTCTGCACAACTGCCGGTAAGTTGAAATGCTGTTGTGGTGTGCTTTTTACAAGGTTAATCAGCATGCATGACTGTGTCTGACCGCTGGTTTTAAGCTTAGAAACTAGTCAACGCCAGCTTTTTCTAATATATTCAATGGGCGCAGGATTAAAAATAAAAACATAGTACCGTTACCACTGTATCCCACGAGTGTGTGTGAAAACACCAACTGTTGCTGCACCTAAGTTTTTTAAGGAATTGTGGGATCACGTACAACATTTTAGAATTGATTTTATATTTGTTATTGTTTGAACATCAGTGCTTAATAAATGTTTTCATAATTTTGTGATATGTTCTATGACATATTACATCTATGAAGTGTGGTGGAAATTCTGAAACCAATATAAAGACAAGTAATCCATACACTGGGTAAGAGCAAAGTAACAAATGTTTTATTTTAAACTTCTGCAGAAGGACCAGTCTCATACAGCAAACAGTTGCAGCATAGAGAAAGGTGATCTCTTTCTCTAGCTGACCTATTTTATACACAAACATCTCTGTTAACATAATCAACGTGAAGTTCCTACATTCAAACTCATGACTCTTTATCTGCCCCAGACTAGATGTCCATACCTTATCATTTATTCAGGGACAACTATAATCAGGTTGTTTCTATTCTGTTCTCGGCCTTGTGTCTCTAAGCTTCGACAACTAAGTTCAAACTTCTGAGGCCTACGTTACGCACTTACTACAAGAATCAAATAGAATTAATACATATAATTAAAATTTGATTTTTCCATTACAATTTCCCCCTTTTGTCATTCTATGACAACCTAAATATTTTAATTCTACAATTCAAAACAATACTAATAAGTTATGTATTAGGTAAATTTCATCAGATATTGTCTCTCCAACCTGGGTTTTTAAACATCATCACCACTGGCACTCTAACGCACACAGAGGACACTACAGCTGTCTTTATGGGGACAGACCCCTGACACAAAAGCATTACAAAATTTGCAACCTACTTAAATATACATGCTTTATATTTCTCTAAAGATTTACATTATGTCTTCTTCCATATCATGATCTAAAATCTCAAACTGATAGTCACCGGAATTTTGAACTCTGTCAGAAATCGGGTCGTCCCAGTCCGGTTTACATTCTATGTTGTCAGTCTGTCTTAACATTTAATAATTTACTGTGTTTGTTGACGATAGTTCTATGAACGGACAACTACCATCATTTGGAAAATAATTACCATCTATACTACATTTAGGTGACCTACCTTTTGAACGATTGGTTGTACGAACGTAAGTGGTGCACTCAGACCATCCTAAGTCAGGTTCCCCATTTTCCTTTTGATCTTGCACAACGCAAGTGTCTCCTTTTTGCCATGGGACCATATGAGTAGAATTGTCTTCATATTTCTTAACAGGCAATGGGGAGCAATAGCTCCCTGGCGCATCAAAACATAGGTTATTGGAATAATTACACTCAGGGACTGCTGGGTTTGGCCTCCCTATTTGTTTGTATTATGCAGATATCTGTAAGATGGCCATGGTGGTTATCGGTATAATACAAGACGTGTTGTCTGCATTTGCTTCTGCTGCTGTGACATTATTTAGGGGCAGTGCTACCCAGCACGAGGACATGGCATGGCATACACAACACAAGAGGTTATGTATGTCTGTTATATTATCAGCAATGTCTAATGATAGAGCACATTCCCAATTCCCAACACATCTATTGAGATTAGCATTATGCCTTTTTATCATGCAGTCTCTTCTCTTTATTCTAGTTAAATGCATGTGGCTTGAGTTTGTTAAATAGACTTTACCATCGCCGTTTCTCTCTGAATTCTCAATAAGTAGGCACATCAGGGTAACCATAACTATTATTATTCCTAAAGTTACCCAAATTGCTTTGGGGTGTTTTCTCATTTGTAACCAAGGGTCCAGTCCAGCTAATTCAATGTCTGTAGTGTGAATAATCTCAGTCACTAATATTCTCCGTCCTCTAAAACAGTCTTCTATCCTGTCAGTAGTTACAACACTTACTTTTAACTCTAATTACTTTTATATCTCACCAATGTTACTCAGTGCTACTGCTACTTTGACACCTTACATTTTCTTCATGTGTTGTCCTCAAATGTAGTGTACTTATTGTTGTGATGAATTTGAGTGTAGAATTGTGGTTCTGCGTTATTTCTGTCCACTCTAGTCGGTACTTCTGACCCATGCACTTTGCGTGCAGGTGAGGGTCTGTCGGGGTTTACAGGAGAGGTTACTAGCACGTCACTGTTCACCCTTGGTGACCTCGGTGTTGATTTCTGGAACATGTTTGGGGTTGCTGGCGTGTACCCTCATCTCTGTTTCCACTACTTTGACTTCTGTTTGTGGTGTTAGGAGCACTGTCAGTGGGCCTGTATTAAAAATAAATCCTCAAAGAGTTTTGCACAATAACATAACATTTCATCTTCACAATGTCCTTTTACTTTTCGTGTGCTCTGGCTTCATCTTAATTCCTTTATCTACAGTACAGTATGTTATTAGTAACACAAATGCATATACTATCGCTTATTCCCCCTTTTGACACATGGTCCTTACACGTGTGTCAACTTAGCATAGAAAGAAATAGCTTTATAGGTAGACATGGCTTGTGATTAGGGTTGTACCAAACACCTTATGTCAAAACACATCCCGCTCTTCTCCAGACTGTTTCCTCTCCTGGAGTGACTGTAGCTCTGAAGCTCTTCAAGGTTAGCTGTGGGGATGAGAGCATTAGACACACACATGTTATGGTTATAGGAAAGGGGAAGTTTGGCCACGGCCTTCACTGCTGCATCTGCTTTTCTGAAATAGAATAAAATTTGTTAGTTTGAGCATTACATTTACACTATTTAAATTTCATGTGCTATAACTATGACAAACTCCTGTTAACACCTATTTCTCTATCACAAAATATTGTTCCATCCACGTTCATTTTATATCCGGATTCTGTAGTGGCGCTTACTGTGGATCAATCCTAGTGGAACAAAGTTGTTTAACAGTGAAAGAAAAGAGTTAGAGGGTTAGAACTATACATCTTTGCACATTGATATTTATAATTTAGTATTGTACTTTAACCACTCTGTTGCAAATAAGTGTGATTCTTCTCTGTATAAAAGATACTGAAACTTCATGAACTAGAAATGTCAAATGACTGTAGCCCACTATATATCTTTATTCTATACCTGCCTTCTCAGCTTCTGGTACTGGACATAAACACATGGGTGATGCTGCTGCTACAGGATCTGATTTGGCTGAGAAGTGAGATAAAGATCTCATTGTTTTTCTCTCTTTCTCTCTGTTTTTTTTCTGCAGCCAGTCTGAAATCATGCAACAATTCTTTTCATCAACAGTTTTTGTAAAAGGCCTTTTATAATTTGAAATGTCCAATATTAAAGTAGTTTATACTGCCAAATTTGATTCAATTAAAGATTGTTCTTGCTTCCGGAGTTCAGCTAAGTGCACTGTGGGCCAGTAGACCCTTCCCATGAGTGTGTATCTCACTGGGGCCTCGAGGATTGTATAGATCAAAATAACTTTTCTGTAATAAAACACTTTTACTTTTTACATTTCTACTTTAGCGTCAATTTGCTTATTTGTTTTAGAATATTTTGGACTACTACTGTACTTGGATCCAAAGTTTTATCTTGTCCCAAAACAATTTGACCTAAGATATGACTTATGTGCGAATTGTAGCTTTTATATGGTTTGCTTTATGACCTTGTTCTGCTGGACAATAAGAAGTTGCTGATGTTTACGATGACAACAGCTTTAAAATAAAGAATTAAACACTGGAATTATTTCAGTTAAAGACTCGGGTAGATACAGTATGAAGTTTGTAGCGCCTAAATTTTACTTTGGGGTGATCACCGCCAGTTCACTTCCCTTAATTAAACCTACATCATGCTTCCCATTAGCCCATACATTTTGGTGAGTAATGATAAACATAAATTCTTTTTAAAAAAGAAAAGAAAAGCTCCGCATGCTGATGTCATGTTTCTTCCCCTTACTGTGTCTGTGTCGCCCGTGTTTGCGAGGCATGACTGCAGAGGCGAGCTGACGGTTAACAAACTCCTTTTATTTTCTTAATTTCAAACAAAACATAAAACAAAAACACTCCAACACAAACTAAACTTTCTGTAACGGTTGCTAGACGCCTGACTGGAGTTCAGCCAGGCTATTTAAAGAACTAAACAAAACACAATCAAATTAACTTCCCTCGGTTCAGGTGAGCTTCTACGTCACCTGACCGAGGTGCAAACTGGGAAATGAAGTGAAACTTAACTCAAAACAAACAACAACTCAAGAATCCAACATAAATACAAATGGCGCTCTGGCGCCATCTAGGGGTTAACCGTTACATTACCCCCCCTCTAAAAAATGCTCCTCCCGGAGCATCACCGGAGGCCCCGGACACCCAACCCAATGTTCTACCTTACGCCTCCTGTCCAGGAGGCTGGGTGACGGGGCTGGAGGCATGCTCAGCGGCTGCTGAGCTGAAGACGTGTTCGGCGGCTGCCGACACGCTGGAGACGTGCTCGGCGGCTGCCGACGCGCTGGAGACGTGCTCGGCGGCTGCCGACGCGCTGGAGACGTGCTCGGCGGCTGCAGAGCTGGAGACGTGCTCGGCGGCTGCAGAGCTGGAGACGTGCTCGGCGCAGGTGTAGGAGCGGTCACTGCGCTCGACGCAGGCGTTGGAGCGGTCACTGCGCTCGACGCAGGCGTTGGAGCGGTCACTGCGCTCGAGGCTGGCGTTGGAGCGGTCACTGCGCTCGACGCAGGCGTTGGAGCGGTCACTGCGCTCGACGCAGGCGTGGGAGCGGTCACTGCGCTCGACGCAGGCGTGGGAGCGGTCACTGCGCTCGACGCAGGCGTGGGAGCGGTCACGGCGCTCGTAGACGGCGTGGGAGCGGTCACGGCGCTCGTAGACGGCGTGGGAGTGGTCACGGCGCTCGTAGACGGCGTGGGAGCGGTCACTGCGCTCGTAGACGGCGTAGGAGCGGTCACTGCGCTCGTAGACGGCGTGGGAGCGGTCACTGCGCTCGTAGACGGCGTGGGAGCGGTCACTGCGCTCGTAGACGGCGTGGGAGCGGTCACTGCGCTCGTAGACGGCGTGGGAGCGGTCACTGCGCTCGTAGACGGCGTGGGAGCGGACCTTGCGCTGGACGACGGCGTTGGAGCGGTTACTGCGCTCGACGCAGGCATCACTGCGCTCGACAACGGCGTGGGAGCGGACACTGCGCTCGTAGACGGCGTGGGAGCGGTCACTGCGCTCGTAGACGGCGTGGGAGCGGTCACTGCGCTCGTAGACGGCGGGGGAGCGGACCTTGCGCTGGCCGACGGCGTTGGAGTGGTTACTGCACTCGACGCAGGCCTCACTGCGCTCGACGACGGCGTGGGAGCGGACACTGCGCTCGACGACGGCGTTGGAGCAGGCACGGCGCTCGACGACAATGTTGGGGCTTGGGTGGAGCTCAACAGCGGCATTAGAGCGTGCACGGCGCTCGACGACGATGTTGGAGCTTTTGCATAGTTCACCAGTGGCGTTAGAGCGTGCCCTGCGCTCGACGGCGGCGTGGGAGCAGACACTGCGCTCGACGACGGCATTGGAGCGGGCACGGCGCTCGACGACGACATTGGGGCTTGGGCAGAGCTCAACAGCGGCGTTGGAGCGTGCACTGCGCTCGACGACGACGTTGGAGCTCTTGCATAGTTCACCAGTGGCATTAGAGCGTGCCCTGCGCTCGACGGCGGCGTGGGAGCGTGCAGTGCGCTCGGCTGCGGCGTGGGAGCGTGCAGTGCGCTCGACGGCAGCGTGGGAGCATGCAGGGCGCTCGACTGTGGCGTGGGAGCATGCAGTGCGCTCGAATGCGGCGTGGGAGCGTGCAGTGCGCTCGTCTGCGGCGTGGGAGCGTGCAGTGCGCTCGACTGTGGCGTGGGAGCGTGCAGTGCGCTCGAATGCGGCGTGGGAGCATGCAGTGCGCTCGTCTGCGGCGTGGGAGCGTGCATTGCGCTCGACTGTGGCGTGGGAGCGTGCAGTGCGCTCGTCTGCGGCGTGGGAGCGTCCTCAAAGCCGGGAGGTGGCGTCAGAACATGTGCGGGGGACAGCGGCTGCTGACATGCTAGCCCGCTGTCCTCGAAGCCGGGAGGTGGCGTTGGAGCGTGCACGGCGCTCGTCTGCAGCGTTGGAGTGTGCACGGCGCTCGCCTGCAGCGTGGGAGCGTGCACGGCGCTCGCCTGCAGCGTGGGAGCGTGCACGGGGCTCGCCTGCAGTGTGGGAGCGTGCACGGGGCTCGCCTGCAGCGCTGGAGCGTGCATGGCGCTCGACTGTGGCGTGGGCGCGTGCAGTGCGCTCGAATGCGGCGTGGGAGCGTGCAGTGCGCTGGTCTGTGGCGTGGGAGCGTGCTCGGCGCTCGCCTGCGGCGTTGGAGCGTGCACAGCGCTCGACTGCAGCGTTGGAGCGTGCCCGGCGCTCGACTGCAGCGTTGGAGCGTGCCCGGCGCTCGACTGCAGCGTTGGTGCGTGCAGTGCGCTCGACTGTGGCGTGGGAGCGTGCAGTGCGCTCGTCAGCGGCGTCGGAGCGTACTCGGCGCTCGATAGCGGCGTTGGAGCGTGCAGTGCACTCGACGACGGCCCTGGAGCGTCCTCAAAGCCGGGAGGTGGCGTCAGAACATGTGCGGGGGACAGCGGCTGCTGACATGCTAGCTCGCTGACCTCGAAGCCGGGAGGTGGCGTTGGAGCGTGCACGACGCTCGACTGCAGCGTTGGAGCGTGCACGGCGCTCGACTGCCGCGTTGGAGCGTGCACGGCGCTCGACTGCCGCGTTGGAGCGTGCACGGCGCTCGACTGCAGCGTTGGAGCGTGCACGGCGCTCGACTGCAGCGTTGGAGCGTGCACTGCGCTCGCCTGCAGCGTTGGAGCGTGCACTGCGCTCGCCTGCAGCGTTGGAGCGTGCACTGCGCTCGCCTGCAGCGTTGGAGCGTGCACTGCGCTCGACTGCAGCGTTGGAGCGTGCACGGCGTTCGACTGCAGCGTTGGAGCGTGCACGCGCTCGACTGCAGCGTTGGAGCGTGCCCTGCGCTCGACTGCAGCGTTGGAGCGTGCACGGCGCTCGACTGCAGCGTTGGAGCGTGCACGGCGCTCGACTGCAGCGTTGGAGCGTGCACGGCGCTCGACTGCAGCGTTGGAGCGTGCACTGCGCTCGACTGCAGCGTTGGAGCGTGCACTGCGCTCGACTGCAGCGTTGGAGCGTGCACGGCGCTCGACTGCAGCGTTGGAGCGTGCACGGCGCTCGACTGCAGCGTTGGAGCGTGCACTGCGCTCGACTGCAGCGTTGGAGCGTGCACGGCGCTCGACTGCAGCGTTGGAGCGTGCACGGCGCTCGACTGCAGCGTTGGAGCGTGCACGGCGCTCGACTGCATCGTTGGAGCGTCGTCCTCAACGCCGGGAGGCTGCAGTAGAGTGGATATTTGGTGCCGCGGCGGCTGACACGCTGGCGCGCTGTTCTTGAACCCTGGGGGAGGCAGAAGGATAACGCTCTCCTCTCCGTGCAGACACGGCGCGACGTCTTCCTCCGCGACAGACTCAGGCAGTGGCCGGGGGGTGAGCGCATCGTCCAGACCCAGGAGGGGATCGCTTCCGGGGCTACAGACGGGTTCTCCCGAACCTGGACGAACTGCAGTTGGAGCTGCAGCACCTGCTCACGCAGGTCACGAATGCGCTCCTGGTTCGACTTCGCCCACTGCCTGTAGAAGCCTGCCTCGTCGCCGTGCTGCAGCGGCGTCCAGTCCTCCACACTCAGCTCCGGTGTGCTGTCCGCGCCACCTTCAGGCAGTGGCCGTGGGAGGAGTGCATCGTCCAGATTCAAGAGAGAGATCGCTTCCGGGACTACAGCTTGGTTCTCCCGAACCTGGACGAACTGCAGTTGGAGCTGCAGCACCTGCTCGCGCAGGTCATGAATGCACTCCTCGTTGCGTTCCGCCCACTGCCTGCAGAATCCTCCCGTCTCTCCCTCGGCCGCCACATCTGACGGCGGTGTGCGCCGGACGACGGGTCTGCAGCCTTCCCAGCTTCGCCTTGCCAGTCTCTCTCTGGCTGTCATGCTGTCCTCCCATGAGCTCGCTGGCTCGCTGTGCTCAACGTTTCTCCACCCTTGCCAAACTTCCATTTCGCCCGGCTCCTCGCTGGCCTCCAGCAGTTCCGCCAGCTCGTTGGAGATGATGATTTCTCCTCCTAAGTAACTCCTTAGGAGGGGATCCTCCGCCATGCCTCTTGGTGGGTCTAGCAATCTGTCATGTTTCTTCCCCTTACTGTGTCTGTGTCGGCCGTGTTTGCGAGGCATGACTGCAGAGGCGAGCTGACGGTTAACAAAGTCCTTTTATTTTCTTAATTTCAAACAAAACATAAAACAAAAACACTCCAACACAAACTAAACTTTCTGTAACGGTTGCTAGACGCCTGACTGGAGTTCAGCCAGGCTATTTAAAGAACTAAACAAAACACAATCAAATTAACTTCCCTCGGTTCAGGTGAGCTTCTACGTCACCTGACCGAGGTGCAAACTGGGAAAGGAAGTGAAACTTAACTCAAAACAAACTACAACTCAAGAATCCAACATAAATACAAATGGCGCTCTGGCGCCATCTAGGGGTTAACCGTTACAGCTGATAACTTAATTTTTTCTGCCTGGCCAGGTCTTGTGACTGTAAGTACTGTAATATATACAGTTCTTTTATACTTTAACACATTATTTTTCAGCATTGCATCAGCATTTGTTTCTCTGTGGCTGTAATGTAATGTCAGATAAGAGGTTCATTCTCAATCACTCTCATTCATACCACATGTCACTCAAAGGCCCAATATTTATTATTATTTTTTTTTTTCCCTCATCCTTATTACTTTTATCCAATAACACATTAGGAGTGTCCCTACTGTGATTAAGCGACATTACTGTGACACTTGTGCTACATTTTCTCATGTGTACACTCCTTATCTCTACATTGACTACACATCTGAGCTTATCGTTAAAAAAAAGAGATATGTGACACACAGTGTAATGTATTTACTGGCATACTGTATATTTGGCTATCACCGTAGCATTTACTGAACTCACAGTTGAAGTGCAGAGCTTCCATTCATACACATACAACAGGGGCAACGGATCACATTTCACAAGAGTGAAATCTTCAGGCTCAATACTGGTTTAGTCTCAAGAGTTTTATACCTAATTTACATATGAAATCTTCACCCCAATAGATTTACTGGGCAGCAATAAGAGCAAAAAATCTAAATTTATCATGTACACCTGGAAAAAGCCACACGCTTGGCTTTATGAGGCTCTTTTCAGCTGCATGTCCTGAAGTGTCCACAGAGTTCAGGAATCTGCCACTCTGTTTCACTTAACTGTCAAATTCACACACTTTAATGACTGAATGACCTGCATGGAATGTAGCAAAATGAATTTTGTTTGTCATGGAGCTGCAATTCCATTGTTGGCATTTTACTGATACTGTATACTTCAAGATCATACGTAGCATGTGTGGATGTTTCTAAGATACAAACGTGAATTGAATCATTGAAAAAGATAGCAAGCTTTTCTTCATTGCGATCAGAGCAAGAAGTGTTAGTAGGAAAAATATTTTTGACTCACCCTCTCCTTCGGGTCTGCTCCCCACGCCCCCGGCCTTTTTCTGTCAATTTCCACCCTGATCCTCACCTCTCCTAATCCATTCCTCTCCTCTGCTCCTTCTCGGACAGTCTCTAATCCAATGGTCTTCACTTCCGCATGCATAACAGCCATTTGTTCTCCCACGTCCACGTCCACGGCCTCCTCGTCCTCTTCCACGTCTCCTGTACTGTACATCCGCAGTTTGTCTTACCATCTGCAACACTGCCAGCTGTGCATTGTGACTCTGGTCTTCTCTCTTCCTGTTGCGCTTATCTTGTTCTTGTGATACCAGCTTTTCCGCGTGTATTGCATGTTGTTCAATGAGACTAAGTTTTCCAGTGTCCCATCCAACGCATGTGTTTTTCACCTTCTGAGCGATGTCCTCCTGTAATCCATTTATGAAACTGTTCCTCAAATGTGCTTCATACGGTGAAATTGCTGCCACAGACATGTCTGCAGGCCTCTCCAACCCGCTGTTTGCATCATGTACCTCAGTGAGACGGGTGAGATAGTGTGACACGCTCTCTCCTGGTTGTTGTTTGCACATTGATATTTTAGTCATATCCATTTTTGCTGGGAACGAACGCTTCTCTACACGCTGCTGTAAGGCACACCACAAAACCCTTAAATGCTTGGTTTTCTTCATGATCAGCCTGAGCTCGCCGTGCGAAAACATTGTCCGTTGGCCAGGAATACTTAATCTTTGCAAAGTCCGCACCTAGTTTTCTCCCCAAAATCTGCTCATTTCATCACCGAATTTCTGTCCTCCCCCCTCTCTCGGGTCTGGGAGTTGTCCATGTGCATTTTCGATATCCTTTATTGTCCATGGTCGGTGAACAAGCATCGCTGTGCCATCCGCCCCTGCTACTTCCATCCTTGGAGCAGTGATTACTTGATGAACACTTCCTGTAGCTCCTAAGAGTTCCTCTCTCTCTCGTCCTCGCTGTCATCAGGTGGTGGTTGTCGATCAGCCTTTTCTCTTTTCAGCTGAACCTTGGTTCGAGTATGTGATGAAATTGGAGACAGAGCCGTGCTTGCTGTGCTGGCTGTGCTGGGGCCTTGGGCCTGCTGAGAAGTCTCTTGTTCATGCTGTCTTACTGGATCTGCTGAAGGGGCTATCTGTCTAAGAGCTGGGGGTCGCGGGGGGCAGCCGTCCAGGTCGGGATCTGAAATAGACTTAACACACTGAAAAGAATCAATGTTTTGTGCTTGCATTTTAGGTTGTATGCGTTTTTCTCTAAGTTCTGCTTCTGCCTTCCACATATTAAATCCTACCCAATTAATGTTTACTTTGTTTTTCTTTTTGTTTTTGTAATTATCTATCTACACATGATTCACACATCCACAACTCAAAAGCAATCTCAGTCATTAATAATTCTACATTTCTCTATTTTTTTTTCTTTTTGTTTTCCCTGGATTTCCACATTTCTCAAACATTTCTCATAACATAATTTAGATGTTATCTTTACCAAGGAACGCCACAAGCGTAACAATCTTTTTTTTTTATTTTTTTTTTTGCTGTTACCCATGATTTTTACTTGTCAATTTACACGTGCCACTAACTCACAGTGAGCTCTCACAGTCTCCTTGACTGCTACCGGTGCAGCAGTTTGCACTCTGCCGTGAAGTCCTCTTGACTTTACCGGTGCACTTTACTCTCTACCTTAATTTACCTCAACAGTCCCCCCATAGCTTGACTGTTTTTCCCGTAAAGTCCTCTTGACTTTTACGTGTGCACCTTGCAACCCTGCACTCTGACTTGCTTTACCTCCGGAGGTCCTCACACCGAGCACGTCTGCTGCGGGGCCAAGTTTTTCGGAAACGAGGCGAAACCAGTACCCTATCTCTCTCTCTTTTGTGCGCCTTTGCACTTTTTTGGGTACTTTTCACGAATCCCAGACTCGTGTGATAGATCCAAGTTTAAATCTATCCCAGCCACTGTGAGAAAGCGCACTTCTTACTCAATTACAACTTACTTTAACTTTAACAATTACAACTTACTTTAACAATTACAACTTAAAGACTTACAACTTAAAAAATTTCCTTACCACACTATTTTAGTTCTTTTAACTCCGGTGTTGAGGTGACATGGTGAATCCCCGGTCCTCTCACGCTCGATTGCCAATTAAGCGTTTGAGATGAAGTGAAAAGCCTTCAAGGCGTCAGCGCTTACGCCTCCCCGGGACTCTCCAATGCCTTCCTCAAACACGGAGAACTGCCGACAACGCCAAGTTGTGGTGGAAATTCTGAAACCAATATAAAGACAAGTAATCCATACACTGGGTAAGAGCAAAGTAACAAAGGTTTTATTTTAAACTTCTGCAGAAGGACCAGTCTCATACAGCAAACAGTTGCAGCATAGAGAAAGGTGATCTCTTTCTCTAGCTGACCTATTTTATACACAAACATCTCTGTTAACATAATCAACGCCCCGTACGTGAAGTTCCTACATTCAAACTCATGACTCTTTATCTGCCCCAGACTAGATGTCCATACCTTATCATTTATTCAGGGACAACTATAATCAGGTTGTTTCTATTCTGTTCTCGGCCTTGTGTCTCTAAGCTTCGACAACTAAGTTCAAACTTCTAAGGCCTACGTTACGCACTTACTACAAGAATCAAATAGAATTAATACATATAATTAAAATATGATTTTTCCATTACAGAAGCTAATTATATGAAGCATGAATATTCATATATGTAATTGCAATTCCTTTATTTAAGTGAGTACACAGTTATTTCTGCATGGTGGGCCCTTGTCAGACAGACAGACTGCCCAGATCAGAGGAGCACTGATAAACTACCATATTTCCCCAATTAATCACCACAAATAGCCGCCTGGTTCTTTTAAACGTCTGGGGTTATGATCCATTTTGCGTATTAAACACCCACCCGAATAACCAAAGGGGGTGATTATTTTCATTATATTGAGGTAAACCCAAAATCATCTGTACAAAATCTAACCCAGGTACATGTCTGATAATTTTTGTCTGTTTATGAGGACACTCACTATTTGCCCTCTCTTCAGTTCTTCTTGTCTGTCCTCCACAAGCAGAGACTCACTGATCGACCACTGTTACCAGTTCTAGTGTTGACACATCCACCCACGTCCAATACAAGTGTATCCTGTACAGGTATGCAAGTTTTCCAAATAAAATAAAATCACATTGTCCTTAAAGGTATAGTTACCTTAACTACACCCTGCGAAGGGTGTAGAGCTGGTCCACTGTTCCGCGACCTGGACAAAAACCACACTGCTCCTCCTGAATCCGAGGTTCGACTATCCGATGGACCCTCCTTTCCAGGACCCCTGAATAGACTTTCCCGGGGAGGTTGACGAGTGTGATCCCTCTGTAGTTGGAACTAGGGCTGCAACAACTAATCGATAAAATCGATAATTATCGATAATGAAATTCATTGTCAACGAATGCCGTTATCGATTAGTTGGGCTGCTCACGTTATTGAGGCGCGCGACCACAAGATGCACAAAACCACACACAGATACACAGTCGCTTGCGCAATGGAGTTTACACAAGCGTTTGCAGGAAAAAGCGCGCGCCTCAAGTCCTCCAAGGTATGGGAGCAATTTACATTAAACACCTCTTATCGGGCATTAAAATCGAGCGTTTTCTGCCGTTCGTAGTGTCCGGTGAGCGCGGATGAAGTGCCGAGGGTTTTCTACACATAGGAGTCAATGAGTGTGTTCACACGGGCTTTGGTGACGTGCGTTTGTCCGGCTGCGCGGTTATACGGTGTCAAAAAAAAAAAAAACGTTGCATGCAGCTTTTTCTTGGTGTTCAAATCCCAAGCGAACGCGAGGAAAACACTTCTAGTGAGTTTTCTTCACGTTCATTTTACACCTCGGAGGACCGGATATATCACATGATCCTACACACTATACAGAGGGAAATGCGGGAAAAGGGCAAAATAAACAGAGTGAACCCAGTAGCGGCGAGTTTTTTCTCTCCCTATGTCGCCGTATTATGAGAATGTCTAGTATAGCAAAATGGTCTATATTATTTTTTTTATTGAGACAAAAAAAAAGGATAAAATACACACGAGAGGATTGAAATAAACCATGTAAACCGTGAAAAGGATGTAGTAGAGACTCAAATTAAAATAATATCATAATCTAGAAGTCTATTCTTATTATTAAGTTGAATTAATTTAAGAGAATTCAAAATTGTCCCCGATGTCCATGCAATGTTGCAGAGACGTGTCAACCATGACAGCCCTACAACATCCAGAGCCTTGAGGAACTCTGGGCGGATCTTATCCACCCCCGGGGCCCCGGCACCACGGAGCTTTTTGATCACCTCGTCGACCTCGGCCCCAGAGATGGAACAGTCCACCTCTATGTCCCCAGACCCAGCTTCCTCATCGGAAGGCATGTTGGTGGAATTAAGGAGGTCTTCAAAGTACTCCCCCCACCGACCCACAACGTCCCGAGTCGAGGTCAGCAGCGCACCATCCCCACTATACACTGTGTTGACCGTCTGGAAGTCATTCTCCATGGCCTCCCCAAACTCCTCCCACGCCCGGGTTTTTGCCTCAGCAACCACCGAAGCTGCATTCCGCTTGGCCTGCCGGTACCTATCAGCTGCCTCCGGAGTGCTACCAGCCAAAAAGGCCCGGTAAGACTCCTTCTTCAGCTTGATGGCATCCATCACCGCCGGTGTCCACCAACGGGTTCTTGGGTTGCCACCGCGACAGGCACCGACCACCTTACGGCCACAGCTCCGGTCGGCCGCCTCGACAATGGAGGCGCGAAACATAGTCCATTCGGACTCAATGTCCCCCACCTCCCCCAGGACGTGGTTGAAGCTTTGCCGGAGGTGGGAGTTGAAGCTTGTCCTGACAGGGGACTCTGCCAGACATTCCCAGCAGAGTCCCTCACAATACGTTTGGGTCTACCAGGCCTGACCGGCATCCTACCCCGCCAACGAAGCCAACTCACCACCAGGTGGTGATCAGTTGACAGCTCCGCCCCTCTCTCCACCCGAGTGTCCAAGACATGTGGCTGCAAGTCCAACGACACAACCACAAAGTCCATCATCGAACTGCAGCCTAGGGTGTCCTGGTGCCAGGTGCACATATGGACACCCTTATGCCTGAACATGGTGTTCGTGACGAGCACAGAAGTCCAATAACAAAACGATAACGTGAGCATTGAAGTCCCCCAACAGAACGATGGAGTCCCCAGGAGGGACGTTCTCTAGCGCCCCCTCCAGAGACCCCAAAAAGGGCGGGTACTCCAAACTGCTGTTCGGCGCATAAGCGCAAACAACAGTAAGGATCCGTCCCCCCACCCGAAGGCGGAGGGAGGCCGCCCTCTCGCCCACTACGGTGAACCCCAATGTACAGGTCCCGAGCCGGTGCGCAATAAGTATGCCCACACCTGCTCGTCGCCCCTCACCGGTGGCAACTCCAGAGTAGATGAGAGTCCAGCCCTTCTCAAGGAGACTGGTTCCAAAGTCCAAGCTGTGCGTCGAGGTGAGTCCAACTATATATAGCCGGAACTTCTCAACCTCACGCACTAGCTCAGGCTCCTTCCCTGCCAGAGAGGTGACATTCCACGTCCCTAGAGCCAGCTTCTGCAGCCAAGGATCAGACCGCCAAGGCCCCTGTCCTCGGCCACCGCCCAGCTCACACTGCACCCGACCTCTTTGGCCCCTCCTACAGGTGGTGAGCCGATGGGAAGGGAGACCCACGTTGCCTCTTCGGGCTGTGCCCGGCCGGGCCCCATGGGTGCAGGCCCGACCACCAGGCGCTCGCCATCGGGCCCCACCTCCAGGCCTGGCTCCAGAGGGAGGCCCCGGTGACCCACGTCCGGGCGAGGGAAAACGTTTTCCAATGTTTGTACTCATCATAAGAGGTATTTTGAACCACTCTTTTTCTGTTCCCTCACCTAGGACCAGATTGCCACGGGTGACCCTGCCAGGGGCATGAAGCCCCCGACAACATAGCTCCCAGGATCATTGGGACACGCAAACCCCTCCACCACGATAAGGTGGTGGTCCAAGCATTTTTTACAAATAAATAACTGCAAAGTGGAGTGTGTGTAATTATTCAGCCCCCTTTGGTCTGAGTGCAGTCAGTTGCCCATAGACATTGCCTGATGAGTGCTAATGACTAAACAGAGTGCACCTGTGTGTAACGCTCAGAATTATTATTAGAGCTAATTACACTAAATCGGGGTCTAATATCTGTATACAGGCTGATTACACACACTTCCGGTATTGCGCAACCTTCGCAGAGCAAGGAAAGACAACAACAACAAATTCCAAAACCAAACCGAAGTGTATTATATACAAAAGACAAACAAACAAATGAAGTGCAACGAAAAAACAATATATACAAAATATAAACAAATATGTACAAAATCAGTCGTGTATGCGAGTGAGTGAGTGCATATGTATGAATGTCCAAGTCCAGGTTATAGTGAGAGTATGTAAAGGTGGAATGGAGAGACGGCTCGATCTCACCGGGGAAAGATGGTAAGTCCGGGAGCTCGAGAAACGGAATGAGAGGGGTATACTTGCCGTCCAGGAAAAGAATAATCCAGTGGATATCGCTAACTAGCTCGCTCTCTCTATCCAAACACAGCGCTGCAATCTTCATCTCTCCGTCCCGAACATCATGCCGGTTCCGGCTTTAAACCGGCACATGTGACCTGATAGGTCATCGGGGTTCTCTCGCGGCACAGCTGCGCATGCGCGCGTGAGCTTAACCCCGGAACCAAGGCCCCGTTGCCATGGGGACGAAAATAACCGAAAGGGGTCAGTTTGTTGGTGCAGGTGAGCAACATTAGCTCCTTCTTCTTTCCCCTGCTGTTTAACCGCCCCTTTATGTGGCCGCGCTACATGTGTGTAATCTAATGTCAGTACAAATACAGCTGCTCTGTGACGGCCTCATAGGTTGTCTAAGAGAATATTGGGAGCAACAACACCATGAAGTCCAAAGAACACACCAGACACGTCAGGGATAAAGTTATTGGGAAATTTAAAGCAGGCTTTGGCTACAAAAAGATTTCCAAAGCCTTGAACATCCCACGGAGCACTATTCAAGCGATTATTCAGAAATGGAAGGAGTATGGCACAACTGTAAACCTACCAAGACAAGGCCATCCACCTAAACTCACAGGCCGAACATGGAGAGCGCTGATCAGAAATGCTGCCAAGAGGCCCATGGTGACTCTGGACGAGCTGCAGAGATCTACAGCTCAGGTGGGGGAATCTGTCCATAGGACAACTATTAGTCGTGTACGGTACAAAGTTTTTATGGAAGAGTGGCAAGAAGAAAACCATTGTTAACAGAAAACCATAAGAAGTCCTGTTTGCAGTTTGCCACAAGCCATGTGGGGGACACAGCAAACATGTGGAAGAAGGTGCTCTGGTCAGATGAGACGAAAATTGAACTTTTTGGCCAAAATGCAAAACGCTATGTGTGGCGGAAAACTAACACTAACATCACTCTGAACACACCATCCCCACTGTCAAATATGGTGGTGGCAGCATCATGCTCTGGGGGTGCTTCTCTTCAGCAGGGACAGGGAAGCTGGTCAGAGTTGATGGGAAGATGGATGGAGCCAAATACAGGGCAATCTTGGAAGAAAACCACTTGGACTTTGCAAAAGACTTGAGACTGGGGCGGAGGTTCACCTTCCAGCAGGACAACGACCCTAAACATAAAGCCAGGGCAACAATGCAATGGTTTAAAACAAAACATATCCATGTGTTAGAATGGCCCAGTCAAAGTCCAGATCTAAATCCAATCGCTAAAAGCTGGATTATAAAGCTATTATAAAGCTGGCAAGATCTGAAAACTGCTGTTCACAAACGCTGTCCATCTAATCTGACTGAGCTGGAGCTGTTTTGCAAAGAAGAATGGACAAGGATTTCAGTCTCTAGATGTGCAAAGCTGGTAGAGACATACCCTAAAAGACTGGCAGCTGTAATTGCAGCAAAAGGTGGTTCTACAAAGTATTGACTCAGGGGGCTGAATAATTATGCACACCCAACTTTTCAGTTATTTATTTGTAAAAAAATGTTTGGAATCATGTATGATTTTCGTTCCACTTCTTTGTATTGGTCTTTCACGTGGAATTCCAATAAAATTGATTCATGTTTGTGGCTGTAATGTGACAAAATGTGGAAAAGTTCAAGGGGGCCGAATACTTTTGCAAGCCACTGTATAACAGTTGATGTTAAGTGATGTTAATATGGAGTCCATGTAGTTAATGTAGGAATTTCCAGTCCTGAACTATCGAGCACCTGCAGCCAAGACAAGTCTTCAGAGAAACAGCTGTCAACACCAGCCGAGGCCAGAACCATCTGCATGGTAGATTGAAACCTTCCCCACTACAACCATGACAGAATGCAAGACCCTTACCGTTACAGTGGCATAGCGGCAGAGGGGCCTCCCCTGGATATTTTCTTTTGGGGAGGGGGGGGCTGTGACGGCCATGGTGAGCGGACTTTGCTGGGAAGGGTCCTGGCTTACGATATGATGTGTGCCCTCGAGGATACAGCATGATGGAGGTGATGTGGCTCCGAGCAGTGCTCAAAGGGTATGGCCAAGGAGGTCTATGCGAGGCAGTGACCAGGGTGAGGAGGGTCTGTGTATCATTGGAGGGCAGAGAGCGAGGAATATTGACAGCAACGATTCTCACTCCAACAGTGAACAAGTGAGCTCATCAGAGAGCTGAACGTGTGCCGTGCTGCGAAGGATCTTAAACACATGCAAACCCTGCTGGAGGAGGGTCCGCAGCTCTAAAAACAGCTCGTCCAGCTTGACAGGGAAGCAGGTGAATCAAGGTCCATCACCAATCCTTCTGTTACCCCAATCCTTCTGTTAGCCTCAGTGGAGGCCCAGACCTGCCCATTATCCTCAATGGAGGCCCAGACCTGCCAGTTTGCCTCAGTGCAGACTATTGTAGACTAATGATGTTTTACATGGATATTTACAGGCTTGTAACTGAACGATTTACCCTGACAAAGAGCCATATAAGAACAGTGACAGGTGTCACATCTAAAATAGATGCAGTATTACTATTTATATTCATTCATTCATTCATTTTCTGTACTGCTTTATCCTTATATACAGGGTCGCGGGGGCCTGGAGCCTATCCCAGGAAACTTAGGGCACAAGGCGGGGTACACCCTGGACAGGGTGCCAATCCATCGCAGGGCACACACACATACTCACATACACACACTCATTCACACACTACGGGCAATTTGGAATGTCAATTAGCCTAACCTGCATGTCTTTGGATTGTGGGAGGAAACCGGAGTACCCGGAGGAAACCCACCAAGCACGGGGAGAACATGCAAACTCCATGCACACAGAGACGGGAATCGAGCCTGGCCGGGGAATCGAACCCGGACCCTGGCGGTGCAAGGCGACAGTGCTAACCACTACACCACCATGCCGCCTTACTATTTATAATATAAATAAAAATGCGTAAAGTTTTCCACAGCGCACCGGCAGAAGTAGACTAATGATTATGAATGCATTGGGGAAAACAGCAATGAGACTGACTCTGACCATTTTTCCAACCAATTCATTGATAAATTGGTTTTGACTGTAGTGATGAAGGTAATCATGTCATCTCGAGATCTCCACAGCAGTGGATGCATCAATAATTCACGTTTCATAGGATTTACATAATCTGAAATTTGTTTTCCATTAGTTAATATAAAAGCAAACATTTAGCTTTTTTATAAGAATATCTTTTTCATGTCTGTGAGGCGAAACTGATAAAAAAAGCGCACCCTGTTTGCTTTCATTATTTTACAAAATCATAACGTTCTGTCATAATTTTGAGTGCCCTTAAATAAAAGTAGAGTCTTATAAAGGTTATGTAGCTTATATAGTTTTATTATATAGTTTTTGCACATTCTGACAACACACCCACCTTTTCTGATGCACACTAAGAGTTTTCTAGCTACGCGAGTGTTACACATGACAAAATATGAAAGCTCACTGTGTTAACATTCACTTTGCTTAAATTTGATGCAAATGTGAAACGCTTATATTTAATTCTAAACAGAAATATAAATAAATTCTAAATTTGTACTGTAATTTTAGTACTGTGATTGTAAATTTGTTTAATGTTTCACTTTTATTTTACCTTATTTTATAAGGTTTTGCCGGCGGTAGTACAGTGCAAAGGGGATGGTAATGTAATGTAAAAATGTAATTTGTCAAAAGTTTTTTTTTATATTATTATTTATTAAAGAACATTATACGATGATCATAACAGCCTACTGCATTTAATTTTTATAATAACGTAAAAAAAAAAAAAAAAACATCATCTGCTGACGCAGAAGAACGTCCTGACAATGTTTTTTGTCAATACACATGATAAAATCTAAAGGTTCACTGTGTTAACATTTACTTTGCTTAAATTCTCAATTTGTACTGTAATTTTAGAATTGTGATTATGAATTTTTCACTTGATTTTATCGACTACTACGTGCAGCTCTAAAGGAGCTGTGGCTCATTAATCCTTGAGAGAATTAACTATGGCCTGAGGCGTCAGTCTATAGTTATATAGCGCCACTCAGCGGTAAAAGCCAGCAAACGCACAAACCCAAACCCTGCGTGAGGCGCAGCGGTAAAACCATTATACCACTTGAGGACCATCTGTATATAATTTTGCCTTACTGGCACACTTTAAATGATTGTCTTTGGAAATGTCCATGACAGTATGTCTCTTTATTCTTGAGCAAAAAAGAGAAAAGGCGGGAGAACGCCCATGTTCTGAGTCCATGAAAGTCGGGGAGGATTGTTGTGAAACCGTCTCTTCCTTGCTGATGTATACCATTTGTCAGTTGAGGTTGACCCTATCCATCTGAAATTTCCTCTTTTGACTGTGTCACAGAGAGAAATAAGGTTGTTAGGATGGTGCCACGCGCTGGAAGGTGACAAATTGATAGCTCACTTTGGGGTAGCCTTTTCATTCCTAAAATAAAATTATTGATTATTTGATTTATTAAGGGGAAAAAAGCTGTCCAAACCTACAGCAAACAGGAACTACAACTCCCAACACCAACGCACTAGCTCACCGGAGTACTAACACACCTAAGACTAATTACATAACACAGATAAAAGAGACTAATTACATAACACAGATAGAGACTTGCGTACTTCAGGGGCCTCATGTATCAACGCTGCGTACGCACAAAAACTTTGCTTATGCCAGTTTTCACGCTCACGGTCGGATTTACTAACAGTGAAATTAACGTGAGAATGTGCGTTCTTCCACGCCAACTTCCTGTCTGGCGTACGTGTATTTCTTGTGCGTGTTTGTATTATTTCCGTTGGCGACTCCTAGAGGCAATTATGTTAAATTGCACACTACAAAGTATCGCACCAACACGTGAAAAACATTGCTATTAATTTATATTTGATAAAATGGTTTAATTGACACAATATTTTTCTACCAATTATTTGATTTAGAGCATATAAATGCATTTGCAAATGTATACAACCCTTAGTCTATGGCAATGGCAGTGTTGGCCTTATTAGAGGACATTGTCAATGGCCGAATGCGAAGGGAACGCATTTTTAGGGATCACAGTTCAATTCAATTCAATTTTATTTGTATAGCGCTTTTAACAATTGACATTGTCTCAAAACAGCTTTACACAATCAAAAGAATTATTTAAGTTTGTATGGAATGTGAATGTGTATGAATCAAAATGTTCAGATATTCCCTGGCGAGCAAGCCCGAGGGCGACAGTGGCAAGGAAAAACTCCCTGAGACGGTAATAGGAAGAAACCTTGAGAGGAACCAGACTCGACAGGGAACCCATCCTCATCTGGGTGAAACAGATAGCAGGAAATGATCTGCATTTATATAGTGTTAAGTGTTAGGTTCAGCTATAATAGTTGATGTTAATTGATGTTATAATACTTGATGTAAAATGGAGTCCAGTAGTTATTCGAGACTCAGATAGACTTGTAGAAAGTTCCAGTCCTGAACTATCGAATTGTCAAGTCCTCAGAGAAACAGCTGACCACACCAGTCGAGGCCAGAACCATCTTCTAAGTATAGAGAATCATCCCCAGACACCAGACGCATCCTAAAGAGACACACGGGGCATCCATGCGATGAGACCTCCAACCAGAAACCGGGCACCAGGATGGATCAGACAGGTCCGAAGGGCAGAGGGAGTCTGGATCACTGGCAGCTCAGGAACCACATGTGTAGCTCGACAGAGAGAGAGAGAGAAAGAGTGAAAGGGGGAGACAGGGGGAGAGAGGAAAGAGAAAGAGGGGGAGGAAGAGAAGAGGAGGAGAGATTGCAATTAGGTATGGTCACAGTCACAATGTCTAACGTGAATGTATATTTACTGTAGAGTGCAAGCAGGGACTCCGGCAGGACTAATTATGACAGCATAACTAAAAGGGAGAGCCAGAAGGAAACACAAACATGAGGGCTCCCTGAGATGTAAAGCAAACAATCACCTCACCGTCAACAAACCTGAGTGATCAAATGAGACTGAGGAAGACAGCATTTAAACATACCAGTTCACCATAATACTCTACGTCCATGAGTCCCCCAGATCTGCTCCTTTACCTTATGGCAAATCTATTTATAAAATGCTTGGTTAAATAAATAGGTTTTTAGCCTAGACTTAAACACTGAGACTGTGTCTGAGTCCCGAACACTATTTGGAAGACTATTCCATAATTTTGGGGCTTTGTAAGAAAAAGCTCTGCCCCCAGCTGTAGTTTTCATAATACGCGGTACTGATAAGCAGCCTGCATCCTTTGACCGAAGTAGGCGTGGCGGATCGTAAGACACTAGCAGTTCGCTCAGATACTGCGGCGCGAGACCATTTAATGCCTTACAGTGATTTCTGGCCAATGATGATGACTGGCTTATTAGCCGTTTCAGATTTCCAAGAGCTATCCTCTTGGAGCTCTGTGCTGAGGTCCAAATTTGGAAAGAGAAACAGCGAGGAGCCACGCATTACCCGTTCCCTTACAGGTGCTGACAACGCTTGGTTTCCTGGCAACTGGTTCTTTCTAAAGGGAACTGGCAGACCGCTCGGGGTTAAGCCAGTCGTCTTTGAGCCGTGCAGTGCCAGCTGTATGGGACGGGATCATCCGCATGTCTAGCAGTTATATAAGGTTTCCATACCATGCAGTTGACCAGCCAAACATTAAAGCGCAATTTGCAGCGATCGCCGGTTTTCCTAATGTAATCGGAGCCATCAACTGCACGCACATTGCTATAAAGGCGCCATCTGAAGACGAATTTGCATACGTGACTCGGAAACTTTTCCATTCAATAAATGTGCAAATAATATGTGATGCTCAAACAGTTTGCATGATCTGACCGCGTGCACACACCCCCGCCCCGTTGCATGATCTGACCGCGAGCCCCGTTGCATGATCTGGGGAAAAAACAATGCTAAACCAGAATGCCCCCTTCAAATTTCTCACTGCCCCCCCATATGGTCAGGTCTAGAACCGGCCATGCTCAAATGTGCCTAACAAATATTGTGGCGAGGTGGCCTGGGTCAACCCATGATTCATTCATCCTCACAAACAGCATGGTTGAGATGAGGCTCCAAGGTGGCAGGGTGCGCGATGGGTGGCTTCTTGGTGAGTGATGTATTTAAAGATATTATTCCAGCTAAGTTTTTTTTAATTTATTTTTTTATTAATTCCGGAGAACAAACTTGAAAATAACACAGTTTTTCTCCGGTCTACCTCCGATAGGAGCACCTCCAATTCACATTCTGTGAAGTGTCTCTTCTTGCTTGCTTTTCCCATTGCTTTTTCGTTTGGTTTTGCCAAAGTGGAGT
This sequence comes from Channallabes apus, assembly GCA_030522415.1. Classification (NCBI taxonomy): domain Eukaryota; kingdom Metazoa; phylum Chordata; class Actinopteri; order Siluriformes; family Clariidae; genus Channallabes; species Channallabes apus. The sequence continues at coordinate 23,338,630 of CM060110.1, forward strand.
CATTACCATATTTATATGGGGGAGGAGGCAGGGAGGGGTTTTGCGCTCGTGCACGTGCGCTCAATTTCACGCTAATTCAGATGTACAAAGAGAATATGCGTGGGATTCCGCGTATGCAGTGTTTCATGCATCAGATTTTTTTAGTGCGTACGCACATTTACAGCTTTGTCCGTATGCAATGTTTTAGTATGAATTCAACGCAAGTCTTTGTACATGAGGCCCCTGGTCTTTGCGAAGTATACGTTATCCCTTATTATAGTATAGTGCCCCTATTATGCCATTTTATAGGTTGTTAATATTGCTTAATGAGTCTCTTAAAACTGGTTTACATGTATGCAATGTCAAAAAACACTTTAGTTTTCTCAAAAAATAGATTTAATTTTACCCCATTTCTAAATGATTCGTAAACGACTAGTGTGAAGCAGTTAGAAGATTCAATCTGTCTAAACCCCTCCTTTCCGTGAGCCCTCACTGCTGTGATTGGTCAGATGGTGCGGTCCTTTATGATTGCTCTACCGCTACAGTGTGTGTCGGAAAATGAAATGCCCTTTACCATAACTGAATGACAGCTCCGGAGACCTGTCAATACATAGAAAAGATGGCGTCGGTTTTACCGTATCAATTCGAGCTGGAGTTTGATGAAGTGGCACATCGACAAGAAACTGTTTCTGTAGCACGACTGGAGCAGGACGTTTCTCAGTGTCATATGTTAATGTAGATGCACGGGCGGTCGTGATGTGCATGTGTGTGTGTGATGCATTTTTCCCGTAGAAGGGCAAGGGGCATGCGCACTTCGCGAGTGTTAGAGTTCAGTTTTGGTGATTGGTGGAGAATAAACAGTTAAAAAGGATTTTGTGTGCTCTCGTTTTTTTTTTATTTATTTTTTTTTATTACAAAGTGTTTAAGCGAACCCGGCATGAATGCTCAGGCACAATAACAAGAGTGTGGTAACGTTAATTGTAAGATGGCAGGCAAGTTGTTCGCGATGTAGAACGTGGGCGGACATTATGCAAATATGTTATGTAGTGACCTGGATTCGTAACAGAGAAAAATTTTAATTGCTAACGACTCGTTTAAGTGAATGTGAGCCGACTCTTTTTTTTTTAATAGACAAAAACTTCATTTATCGTGCACGTCGGCGTCAAATTGCAGATAGTTTATGTTCACATACAGCTACATGACACTGCATGAAAGCATAATAGGGGCACTTTAAATCAGCCATGTTGGAGGGTTTAACCTGTTTAAGGTCATGCCACTGCTAAGTCACTCCAAATCCTTTAGTTTTTTTCATCCATTTAGAGATGGACCTCCTGGTGTGTTTCAGTTCATTGTCCTGTTGCATAACCCAAGTGCACTTGAGGTCATGAACTGATGGCTGGACATTCTCCTTCTGATTTTCTGGTAAAACACAGAATTCATGGTTACATGGCAAATTGTTGCAAAAAACATAAAGTTGCAAAGCAGCCAGAGCCCACACTCCACAACCAGCATGTTTGACTGCTGATATTCTTTTCTTTTTATGAAAATCTAGGTTAGTTTTATGCCAGAAGTAATGGGACACACACCTTCCAAACGTTCAATGTATGTCTTATCAGTCCACAGGATATTTGTCCACCAATAACCTTAACTGAGACAATTACTTTATTTTTGCAGTTTTGCAGTATTTGCAGTTCTTTAATTCAAATTCAAATTTTATTTGTCACATACACAGTCATACACAGTACGAAATGCAGTGAAATGCTTATACGACCGCCAGTGACCTTAAAAATAAAATAAAACTTATACGTAAGGAATAAATATGAATAAAAGAGATACTAAAGAAAATAAACTTAACTAGTAAGATAAACTGTAAGAAAGTAAGGGCATGATAAAAATATTACAAAATATAGAAATATATTACAAAAAAAAATGGATATATATAAAATTTGAAAGTGGCAGTGGTTGTGCAAATATGCATAAACATAGACTTCCTCCGTATGAGGACGCTGAGAAGCTGCTTTTTTCCGAGCTCCACCATACTGACCAACTTTTAAACTTTTTCGTCCCCTTACGAAGAGTGTACATAAAACGGATAAGTATCTTATAATATATTTACTCGAAACGCGTGTTATATCGTTAAGTTTTAATTGTTTTGCAGCACACCGCTTTTAGCCGACATTAGCATCGCTAATTAGCATTAGCATCGCTAGCCCAGCTATCACGTTTGTTTGTTTGTTTGTAAAGCTTGTTTTCGCTTCCTCACACCGATTATTTTCCGTGTTTAGACACCATGTCGGTTGTGATTCTGCCTCTGAGTGCAGGTGAGGAGACATTGGAGCTGCACTCAGTGGATTTGGAGGTGGAGGCCGTGGAGAAGCTGATCCGTGAGCTACAGGTGAAGCTGGCCCGGTTACAGCAGCGGAAAGCCACGCTGGAATCGACGCAGACCGACGCTCATCTGTCCCAGGTAAATTCTCGGCGTGAGAATTCTCCTACAACCTCAACCCCGCGTGTTTCTCTGCCCAGGTCCAACACACCAAGGACGCAGCCCGCCCAGTGTTCCTACACCCCGGCGCCGGGATACCACGGACCCTGGATACAGGAGCGGCGGAAGAAGCACCCCAAGCCCCGGGCGAGGACCTCTCCCCCTCCACCACCACCACCCGTCTTCGACATCTCGACCCAAAACCGCTTCGCTCCTCTCCGCGAGACGGCACAAGACGTCCTGGTCATCGGAGACTCCATCGTTCGTCACGTGCGTGCTACCACGGCTAAAGGTAAGGTGCACACACGCTGTTTACCTGGTGCACGTGTTCTTGATGTTGCTGCACAGGTGCCTGCTGCCCTGAGGAAGAACATTGGAGCTGTGGTTCTTCATGCCGGCACGAATGACACCAGGCTGAGGCAGACGGAGATCCTAAAGAAGGACTTCAGGAGCCTGGTCGAGAAGGTCCGCAGCACATCACCCACGACAAGGATCATTGTATCTGGACCGCTTCCCACATTTCAGCGAGGAATCGAGAAGTTCAGTAGATTATTTGCTTTTAATGAATGGTTACAATCTTGGTGTCAACAACAGAAATTACGCTTTGTTGATAACTGGAATGTTTTCTGGGAGCGTCCTAGGCTCTATCACACCGATGGCCTACACCCTAGCAGAGCTGGAGCAGCGGTCCTCTCTGACAACATCTCCAGAACACTACGAACCATCTGACTGGCGGTAAGTCATACTGTAGATTCCAAACATATTAGACACATCACAACTCACCGTAGTGATAGACGAACACACATAGCTTGTCCTATAGAAACTGTGTCTGTTCCCCGAATACTGAGAAAAAAGAATAAATTTGTTAAATTTGCCCGAAACAATCTGATAACCATAAAACCAGAAAAAGGCAAAATAAGTAGTCAAAATCCACCTCTAAAGTTTGGACTACTCAACATTAGATCCCTTGCGCCTAAAGCACTTATTGTTAATGAAATTATCTCAGATTATTGCCTTGACGCACCCTGTCTCACTGAAACCTGGCTTAAACCAAATGAATATTTTGGTCTGAATGAGTCTACTCCGTCAGGATATTTCTATAAGCACGAGCCCCGTCTAATTGGTCGCGGTGGTGGTGTCGCCACTATCTACAATGATGTACTCACTGTTACCCAGAAAATAAGGCCCAGGTTTAATTCATTTGAAGTGCTTATCATTAATGTTGCACTAAATGAAATACGTAATAAACCCTTGCTATATTTTACCCTGGCCACCGTGTACAGACCCCCGGGGCCATATGGCGATTTTCTTAAAGAATTTGGACATCTGCTATCAGACCTATTGGTTAACTCTGACAAATTATTGATAGTAGGAGACTTTAACATTCATGTAGATGATGCTAACGACGCTTTAGCACTCACATTTATGGATTTACTAAATTCCTTTGGGGTTAAGCAAAATATAATTGGAGCAACTCACCGCTTTAATCATACACTAGATTTAATTATATCCCATGGTATAGATGTCTCTAATATAGAGATCATACCTCAAAGTGATGATATCACAGATCATCACCTCCTGACATATACTCTACCCGTAGAACAGATTAGCTGTGTCTCCACACGTTATCAATCTGTTAGAAATATGAATCCCACCACTAAAGACAGATTCACAAGTAATCTGCCGGATCTGTCCCAATTTCTTATCAGACCCCTAAATGCAGATGATCTAGATGAAGTGACTAGCAGCATGGGCACTATTTTTACCAGTACATTAGACACTGTTGCTCCCATCAGATTAAAAAAAGTCAGAGATAAAACATTGGCACCGTGGTACAACAGTCATACTCGCGCCCTAAAGAGAGCAACCCGTAACCTCGAGCGAAAATGGAGGAAAACTAAATTAGAAGTTTTTCGAATTGCGTATAAAGACAGTATGTGCAGCTATAGACAGGCTCTAAAAACTGCTAGGACCGAGCATCTTAGCCAACTGATAGCAAGAAACCAAAACAATCCCAGGTTCTTATTTAGTACAGTGGCTCGCCTAACAAAACCTAAGATGCCCGCAGAGAGTATCCCATCACAGTTTAGAAGTGAAGACTTTATGGACTTCTTTAATGAAAAAATCAATAATATCAGGAAGAAAATAATGGAGGTTCAACCTCTAATAGTATCTCACGATCCAGTTCAGCCTATAGCTTCACATTTAGATTTTCACTGCTTTACAGGTATAGGACAGGAAGAACTGTATAAACTCATCACCTCGGCTAAATCAACAACTTGCCTGTTAGACCCAATCCCAACCAGATTTTTAAAAGAAGTGATGCTTACGGTTGGAGAGCCACTCCTAAACATTATTAATTCTTCATTACATCTAGGTCACGTCCCTAAACCTTTCAAGTTAGCAGTTATTAAGCCGCTTCTTAAAAAATCTAATTTGGACGCGAATGAAATAAAAAATTACAGACCGATTTCAAACCTCCCGTTCATATCAAAAATACTAGAAAAAGTAGTATCAGCTCAAATTTGCACATTCTTACAGGATAACAACATCCATGAAGAATTTCAGTCAGGTTTCAGGCCCCATCATAGCACAGAAACTGCACTAGTTAAGATTACAAATGACTTGTTTTTAGCTTCAGACCAAGGCTGCATCTCATTGCTAGTCCTGCTTGATCTTAGTGCTGCATTCGACACTATAGATCATAATATTCTCATAGATCGCTTACAAAATTGTATAGGTATTCAGGGACAGGCATTAAAATGGTTTAGATCTTACCTGTCTGATCGCTACCATTTTGTAGATCTAAATGGAGAACCGTCTGGTATAATGCCAGTGAAATATGGGGTCCCACAAGGGTCAGTTTTAGGACCTCTGTTGTTCTCAATATACATGCTTCCCTTGGGTAACATCATTAGAAGACATGGGATTAGTTTCCATTGTTATGCTGATGATACCCAATTATATATCTCAACTAAACCAGACGAAATACCTAAGCTGTCTAGATTAACTGAGTGTGTCCAGGACATAAAAGATTGGATGACCAATAACTTTCTTTTATTAAATTCAGATAAGACAGAGATATTACTTATTGGCCCAAAAACCAGCACACAACAGCTTTCACAATTCAGCTTGCGCTTAGAAGGATGTACTGTTATTACCAGCTCAGCAGTAAAAGATCTGGGAGTAATATTAGACAGTAACTTGTCTTTTGAAAATCACATTTCAAATATCACAAAAACAGCCTTTTTCCATCTTCGAAATATTGCTAAACTTAGGAACATCTTATCCGTATCTGATGCAGAAAAACTAGTTCATGCATTCATGACCTCCAGACTGGACTATTGTAATGCATTACTAGGTGGTTGTCCTGCATCCTCAATAAACAAGCTTCAGTTAATCCAAAATGCAGCTGCCAGGGTTCTCACTATATCCAGAAAATATGATCATATAACCCCAATATTATCATCCCTGCACTGGCTACCTGTTCAGTTTAGAATAAATTACAAAATAGTATTACTTACATACAAGGCCTTAAATGGTTTAGCTCCCACATACCTAACCAGTCTTCTGATACGCTACAATCCACCACGCGCCTTAAGATCACAAAACTCCGGACTTCTGGTAGTTCCCAGAATTTCAAAATCTACAAAAGGGGGTAGGGCTTTTTCATATTTAGCTCCAAAGCTTTGGAATAGCCTTCCAGACAGTGTTCGGGGAGCAGACACGGTTTCTCAGTTCAAAAGTAGACTCAAGACGCATCTTTTTAATCTGGCATACACATAACTCATCCCAGTACTCATACTCCAGTACACCTATACCGAATGGCAACTACGCTAATTCTCCCCATCTGTTCTGTATTTCTCTACCCATCCCGAGGCATCGGGAGATTTTGCCAGCTTCAGTAGACAAAGGCTGACCCTGCGAGGTTCCTGAGGCATCCAGAGAAGGACCAGCTCCAGCTGGATTCAGCTTTATGATGGTTGGAGCTACACATGCTGCTCCTGTGCTTCCAGTGATCCAGACCTCATCTGCCCTCTGCACCTACTGACTCGTCCCTATGCTGAACTGGTCTTCATATCAATATAAATAATTTCTGTCATATTGAATTTTCACCTGCACAACACACAAGATGTTATATAATTTCTATCTGTTATCGCCCAAATGAGGATGGGTTCCCTGTTGAGTCTGGTTCCTCTCAAGGTTTCTTCCTATTGCCATCTCAGGGAGTTTTTCCTTGCCACCGTCGCCGTCACCCTTGGCTTGCTCATCAGAGAAATTTCATTCATTCGTCTCATTATTATCTGCACATTTTTCTCACACATCCACACTTCCAATTATTTTCTTTTCTATAATTATTATTATTATTATTTGTTTTTATCTATTTATTTTCTATTATAATTTTATTTATTTATTTATTATTTTATATATAATTATTCTATATACAGTTTTTTTTTTTTTTTGTTAAATTTCTTTAATTTTTGTGAAGCTGCTTTGAGACAATACCCATTGTTAAAAGCGCTATATAAATAAAATTGAATTGAATTGAATTGAATAAAAAGTGACTTATTAAAGTGTCTTGTGCAATGGTCCAGATATATAAATATGTAGTGCAAGTGTGTATGAATGTGTCCATGATTGTCCAGTCAATGTTTAAAAGATGTTATTAGTCCTGTGTGGTGTTGTGATGATTGAGAGACCTTATCGCCTGCGGGAAGAAGCTCCTCCTCAGTCTCTCTGTGTTGGCCTTCAAGGAGCGGAATCACTTCCCAGACCGCAACAGAGTGAACAGTCCATTGTTGGAATGGCTGAGGTCCTTCACGATCTTCCTGGCCTTGGACCAGCACCGCTTGCTGTAGATCGAATGCAGGTCAGGGAGCTCGGTGCGGATGATGCGCTCAGCTGATCGCACCAGCCTCTGTAGACCTCGTCTGTCCTGCATGGTGCTGTTCCCGTACCAGGTCGTGATGTTTCCCATCAGGATGCTCTCTATGGTGCAGGAGTAGAAATTCCTGAGCACCTTGGAGGACAGTCTGAAGTCTCTCAAGCATCTGAGGTGGTAGAGACGTTGCCGGGCCTTTTTCACCACAGTGTTGATGTGACAGGACCATGCCAGGTCCTGCGTGATGTGAACACCGAGGTATCTGAAGCTGTCCACTCTCTCCACTGGGCTCCTGTTGATGACGGGGGTCTGGTAGTTCCTCTCCTGCTTTGTACTGAAGTCCACTATCAGCTCCTTTGTCTTTATATGTTACTAGCATTAATACTCTTCTTGACAAAAAAAAAAGAGTTTGTAAAAATAGTTTAAAGCTTATAGCTAAAAATAAACTGATCGCTTCCATTCAACATTGTGCAGGTTAAATTTTAAACAGATATCTAAGTAGGGTTGGGTACCGAAACCCGGTGCCAATACGGCACCGGTACCTACAGAACCGGTATGTACCGTACCGAAACAGAACGCGAATTTCGGTGCCTCATTTCGGTGCCACTTAAATGCCTGAACTGTCGATCTAAATATTTGTTCTCTAGATTCATATATTTTTGTAGATTAATAGTTTATTAGATTAAATAAAAAAAATTAAAAGCACAAATCATCCGGAAATGAGAGACCATCCGACATGCGCGTGAATGCAGCAACTAACGTTACACTCGCTCTGACGGCAGCAGGCGGTCTACCGATAGCTTAGCATGCTAAAGTAAACAACTCTCGTTAAAATGCCCAAAACTAAACGGTCGAAAGTGTGGCTGTATTTCACAAAAAAGGATTCCGACACCGCGACGTGCAGCAAATGTTTTACAGCAGTTGCGTGTAAAGGCGGAAACACGTTAAATCTACTGAAACATTCGAGGGCAGACGGAATAAAGTTTAAAGCATACGCAGGCACCGTGTTTTCTTGCGGACAACAGCTGGCGCTATCGGTGTGGACGACCCGAGTCCCAGTCACACCAACTGTAGCAAAAAGGAGTCACCGATTATGATGCCGACAGCAGACTTTCCGCAGGTTAGTAGTAGGATAATGTAACGTTAATAGCAAAATGCAAATCTTGCATTCATGCTAACAAATAGTCAAACGATTTGTAAAAAACTAATGTAACATGGATTCTGTTTATAATTATGGCTTTCCAGCCTGTACTAGTACAACTATAACAGTGACCCCATTTACCATTGCAAAGAAGGCTATACATGTCCTGTGCAGGGCAATAAGTCAGGAAAGGTGTCGTATTTTGACAGAAAAGGGAAATATGGTGAAATTTCTGCAAAAGAATTGCTAAAATTTGAAGCTTACATATTCATATATACTTTAAACTTTTAATATATTGTTAAATTTTAAGCATAAAATTTTTTGTTCAATAAAAATTCATTCTTGAGTCATCCACTATAATTTTTTGGCTTAAAAGTATCGGTTCAGGCACCGTTTTGGCACCGGTACCGTTTTCAAAGTATCGATTTGGCACCGGTATCGAAAAAAACCCAAACGATACCCAACCCTATATCTAAGTACTGAAAAAGTTTCATTAAATTCTGTCCAGCCAGTTTTATGTGATGCTGTGACAAAATTGGCTGGATTGACATAAAGACAGACATACTGGAAGAATTTTTGGTTCTTGGTTTTGAGTGGTTTCAGGTCCTCCAATGTATGAAAAGTTAAGATATTATTGAAAAAGTTCTACAGTTCTGACCAATAAAACCTTTTCTTTATTTATGTAGATTCATGGTTCTTTTATGAGTTTCTGGATGAGTCGTCATTGTGCTCTCCGGTTATTCCTGGGATAATGCCTCTCTCCATGGTTTGATAGAGTCCTAAAGCCTTAGTCTAGCTTTGTAACCCTTTCCAGACTGATATATCAATTACTTTGTTTCTCATCTGCTTTTGAATTTCTTTAGGTCAAATGATGTGAGATTTTTTTAACATGGTTCACTTTGTCAGAAAGGTTCTATTTAAGTGAGTTATTGATTTAACAGGTCTGGCAGTTATCAGGCCTGGGTATGGCAAATGAAATTTGACACTGTTTTCCAAAAATCATAGTTCATTCATGATTTAGCAAGGGGACAATTAGTTTTTTTTTTTTTTTTTTTTTGCCAGGTAGTTTTGAACAGCTTTTTTTCCTTTCATCAAATCTGCATTTTGTATTTACTCCGGTTGTCTTTATGTAATATTAAAATTTGTTTGATGATCTGAAACATCATCTCAAAGTGTAAGAAATATGCAAAACATGAAAAAAGAGCAGGAGGGCACATACTTTTTATGTCAATGTACATACAGTAAATGGGACGGAATTTAAACGTGTCTCCAGATTCAAGTTCCTGGGTGTTAACATTTCAGAGGATATGTCCAGGCACCATAACACATCTTGTCAGAAAAGTCTAAAAGTGCCTTTACTTTCTGAAGAGAGTATAGAAAATAGTTTAATCTGTCTCCCCAGATACTAGAAAGTTTCTATGTTTGCACCACTGAGAGAATACTGAACAATTTTTTAAGTGTGGTATGGCAGTTCCACAGTGTCTAAAAGAAAACCCCTGGAAACAGTAGTGAAACCTGACCTGTTCTTGCATATACAGTGTATATAAATCTTAATGTCAATCCATCACAAGGCACACACCCTCTCACCTGCTCATTCACACAATACAGGCAATTTGGGAACACCAATTAGCCTAATCTTCTCTTTGGACTGTGAGAGGAAAAAAGAAACCCACCAAGCATGGGGAGATCATGCAAACTCCATGTACACAGACCCGAGGTGGGAATTGAACCTTGAGATGCAAGAAGACAGTGCTAATCACTAAGCCACTGTGCCGCCTTGCTTATATATTTTACATTAAATTATTCAACCCTTTTGGAATTTTTTTTGGCCAAAATTACTAACTTGGAGCTGTTTCTAATAAATCAATGATACAAGAGCAATTTAAATATATTAACACAACTAATATAACAGATTTCTCCAAAGTTAAGACAAATTGCTCCTTTTAATGATTACTGAAGTCTCAGAATTATTCAACTCCCTGAGCAAAAAAAAAATGTACAGTAAATGTGTTGTTCTAATGTGTGGACAAGGTGTTGTCCTAAGCACAGATTAGATGTCTCAGATGTACTTGATGGAGATGTTTGACTGCTTGTCAGAAATAGCTAATTCAAGAAAGTTGACCATAAATTTAAGAGAAGAGATCATTGTCACAAAATTTAAGAGAAGATATCATTGTCACAAACCAGGACAAGGATATAAAAAATAGCAAAGGTACTAAATGTCCCTAGAAGTCAAGTAGGAAGCCTATTTCGCAAGTTCAAAGTTAAAGAATTTGGTGGCAGCAGGCACTGAAGTTGGTGCATACTGAGCACTAAAAGTCGTACCCCATTACTGGTTCTAAAACACAAGAAAAGTTGGCTCCAATAAGTATGCTCCAATAACCATGTAAAAAAAAAACCCAGAAGTTTGAGAATTCTGTGTTATGCACTCATGAAACAAAACTTGAACTCTTTGGACCTATTAATCAGCAGTATGTCTGAAGGTGAAAGAATGACGCATACACAGAAAAGTACACCCTGTCTACAGTGAAGCATGTTGGCGGCTCTGTGATTTTCTGGGGCTGCTTAGTTTTCTTTGGTACTGGAAACCTGTAGTGTGTAGAGGGGAAGATGGATTTAACTTAATTTCAGGAAATCCTAGAAGAAACCCTCCTGCTGTCTGTAGGGAAGCTGAAACTTCGGCATCATTGGACATTCCAACATGACAATGATCCCAAGCATGCTTAAAAGTCCACCAAGGCTTGATTTCAGATGAAGTCCTGGAGAGATCTAGAGTGCATCTACTTGTAGGTAAATCTGTAAATTTAAACATCTACTTATTTAAAATGCACCTTAGAATTTGCACAATTCCAAGTCCCATAGGTGATAAGGTCTCTTAACCAAAACATCACACAGGACTAAAAAACATCCTTTGCACACTGCACTTTATGGACATTTCTCACAACTCACAATTATAGTCAATTTATGGACATTATACATTTGTACACTCATGCACATTTGCACTCACCGTGGACATTTCTGGACATTTATACTTCATTTCATTTTGCTCACCACTGGTCATTTAATTTCTGCATACTTTCTGGACATTTATATCCATTTCATTTTTCGGACTTTTGCACATTTCCCTATTTTGCATATTTGTACAGTCATCACTGTGTATATTTTGTACAGCTAGGTTTTTTTTTAAATATATATTTTTTTACTATATCCCATGTTTTATATTTTGTTCTTGTCTTCTTTATTTTTTATTTCTATTGATAATTTAGAGTTTAAAGGTCACGAGCAGTTGTATACAGATGTCGCCTTTAAGACTGCGCGTGTTTTCCCGCGGGATGCCGCAATTTAGCGCGCGGAGGCAACATTCAGGAATTTAAAATAAATGTGTTGTGCTTCACTGAATATCCGCCAGATGGCGCATGGAAGGACTTTATCTAAAAGCCGGACCAAATTCAAATTAAAATTTTATTAGTTACATACACAATCATACACAGTATAATATGCAGTGAAATGCTTTATACGACCGCCAGTGACCTTAAAAAAAGAAAATAAAAGCTTGTACGTAAAATAAATAATCAATAAAAAGGAAATACTAAGAAATAATTTTAACTAGTAAAATTAACTGTACAATAAGGGCATATAAAATATTGCAAAAATATAGAAATATAGGGTAGAGTATATATGTATATAGAATTAAAGTGTCAGTGGTTGTGCAAATATGCATGAAAGGTGACATGTGCAATTGTCCAGATGTATGAGTATTTAGTGCAAGTGTGTATGAATGTGTCCATGATTGTCCAGTCAGTGTTGTGAGCTTAAAAGATGTTATTAGTCCTGTGTGGAGGTGTGATTGAGAGACCTTATCGCCTGCGGGAAGAAGCTCCTCCTCAGTCTCTCTGTGTTGGCCTTTAGGGAGCGGAATCTCTTCCCAGACCGCAACAAAGAGAACAGTCCATTACTGGGGTGACTGAGGTCCTTCATGATCTTCCTGGCCTTAGTCCAGCACCGCTTGCTGTAGATGGAGTGCAGGTCAGGGAGCTCAGTGCGGATGATGCGCTCGGCTGATCGCACCACCCTCTGTAGAGCTCGTCTGTCCTGCATGGTGCTGTTCCCGAACCAGGTCGTGATGTTTCCCGTCAGGATGCTCTCTATGGTGCAGGAGTAGAAGTTCCTGAGCACCTTGGAGGGCAGTCTAAAGTCTCTCAAGCGTCTGAGGTGGTAGAGACGCTGCCGGGCTTTTTTCACCACAGTGTTGATGTGACAGGACCATGACAGGTCCTGCGTGATGTGAACACCGAGGTATCTGAAGCTGTCCACTCTCTCCACTGGGCTCCTGTTGATGACGGGGGTCTGGTAGTTCCTCTCCTGCTTTGTACTAAAGTCCACTATCAGCTCATTTGTCTTACTGACGTTCAGGAGGAGATTGTTCCTCTGGCACCAGTTCTCCAGATTTCCAATCTCCTCTAGGTAGTCCGACTCATCATTGTTGGTGATCAGTCCGACCACGACGGTGTCGTCAGCAAACTTGATGATGGAGGTGGAGTTGGTAGTGGCCATGCAGTCGTGGGTGTACAAAGAGTACAGCAGGGGGCTCAGAACACAACCCTGGGGGGCTCCAGTGCTGAGAGTGAGTGTAGCTGAGACATGTCCGCCCATCCTTACTGCCTGTGGTCTGCCAGTCAGAAAATTGGAGATTCACTGACATATAGATGAGCTCAGTCCCAGGTGCTCCAGCTTGGTGGTGAGTGTGGAGGGAATTATGGTATTAAAAGCAGAGCTGTAGTCGATGAAGAGCATTTTAACATAAATTATTTAGCATTAGCGCCATTAGCATTAGCGCCGTTAGCATTAGCATCGCTAGCGTCTTTAGCTGCAGCCTCGAAGCGAGCATAGAAGGTGTTGAGCTCGTCTGCCAGAGCCGCGTCCGCTTTCGTCATACCGGATGCTGGTGCTTTATAGTCCGTTAAATGTTCTCAGTCCCTGCCACAGGCTCCTAGAGTCACTCTGTTGAAGCTGTGACTCTAGTTTTCTCCCGTAGCGCTGCTTTGCCTCTTTCACCGCCTTCCGGACGTTGTATGACGCAGCCTTATACGGTTCCATGTCCCCCCACGCAAGTCCCGTGTTGTAGGCAGCTGTGCGAGATCTCAGATCGTCGCGGATGATTTTATCCACCCACGGCTTCTGGTTGGGAAACGTTCTGATAGTCTTTTTCTCTACCGTATCGTCTGCCAGCTTTTCAATAAATCCCACAACCGCTTCCGTAAACACGCTGACGCCATCATCGGAGCTGTTTCTGAACATGTCCCAGTCTGCGTCATCGAGTGCGTCCTGTAACGCGGCCACCGATTGGTCCGTCCAGCGCGCGACCTCCCTCTGGACCGGAACTTCCTGTTTCAGCCTTTGTTTATATTTTGGCATGAGGAAGATGGCGGCGTGGTCGGATTTACCAAATGCTGGACGAGATTGTGCCTTGTAACCGTCTTTGACCGTGGTATAACAATGGTCCAGTGTCCTTTCGCCCCTCGTGGGGCAGGTGATGTGCTGATAAAAGTTCGGCGCTGCGCGTTTGAGGTTGGCACTATTAAAATCCCCCGCCACAATGAGCGCAGCGTCCCGGTGTTGTGTCTGGTGCTGTGTGAGCGCCTCATGCAGCTCGCATAAGGCCTTGTCTTTGTCTGCTTGTGGAGGAATGTAAACGGCACTGATTATAACCGATGTGAACTCCCGTGGAAGATAAAACAATGTACAATGTACAAAAGAAAAACCAATGTACAAAAGAAAAACAATGTACAATGTACAAAAGAAAAACCAAGTACAACAATGAATGTAACGACGCGGATGAACAGTGCTGAAGCGAACATGAATTTTATTTTGTTTTATAATAGATCTTTCATGATGAATGAGTGTATATGTGCTTCATATTATCAAACACAGGCAAAGGAGACAGAAATTTTTGAGGGACAGGTCACTGAAAAAAGTAAACCTAGCCATCGTTCGTTTAATGTGTTTTCTTCTCATTCCATTAGTTTAAAAAAATTATTTGCTCTTTTAAACTAAAGTGTCTAATTTATGCTTATGGATGAATCTTTTTTTTTTTTACTTTAGTTGAATGCTATTTACAGCAGGGAACCAAATCAAGGCACTTTTATTAGGTTGAGTGTGATTAGCGCATGCGCAGTCTTTAAAACATAGTTTTGCCGGTATAATTTTATTTCCGCCTCAAACCGGAGCATGACGTTGAAACAAGTAAGGAAGGATATCAGAACCTGTATTTCAGTTACTGTTAGTTAAAGCCCTTGGTTGAACTTAAATCTAATCCATTCACTCAAAGGACATTCCTGCTTCAAACCAAAGTTCGCTGTGTCACATGACCTCATGACGCAGCATTATCACGGACTGAATCACGTTCTGCTGGCGGCCCTAATTTTTCAAAGAAAATTCCTTTAAACCAGGTAAGAAAGCAAACTCATGTCATTTCTATGTTAAATGTTTCTCTTCTATGAGCAAATTCATGGTTTATGTCAGGAACAACTACTTTGTAGATTGAGTTTTGTAAAAACACCTATATTACCTACATTAGCATTAGCTAACTAACTCGGTGATTTTCAAAAACACCGGAGTTTCTACAGTAAGTCGGCGGTGCCGAATAACATGAAAATAATTATATTTAAGTACCGTTGGTTAACAATGTAAAAATTTATAGGAAAGTGACGTAAACATAGAACAAGCTAATGTGGAGTGAGTGCTGTTTGTAGTGTATTTATAGTTATTCTTAAAACCTTCTGGACTTGCTAACGTGTAAGTAATGTAATATCACTAAAACTATATTCCCTCGTATGAAACGGGGCTTTAGCACATGTTCCTGACATACTGGCGACACTTTATGACACGTTTTTAATTGGTATCAGTATATAAATATCGGCATAAATTTGACATGTTGATTTAACGTTACTTCAAGTACATTTTAGCCATTACGATGTCATGAAATAACTTTAAAAGTAAACATAATCTTTATGCACTTTTGTGTTTACAGGTCTGTTAGCTTTTCTGAAATGGCATTATTTTACTCATGTTGCTTTCTATACATACTGTAATTAAGATTTGCTAACATAAGAACTTGAGCCAGTCCAATTTTTGTTTTTACCTTTTTTTTTTTTTTAAGATCAGTAATGAGTTTCTGAGAATTATATCTGCTCCACTTCAAGCAAGATTACTGGTTTCCTTGGACAAGCAACACTACAAACTAATTGAGATCATCAGAAACTAGGGAGGAACCCGTCAGAGAGAAGACCAGAGATATAATCTTCATCTTCAAGTTTTTGATCTGGTATGTACTCGCTCAAAAAAGCAGAAATTAGCTTGGTGTCAAATGTAATATTGTGAATGGAAGCCACAGGACCTGAGCAAGGCATCCAAATCAAGTTGGCTGTGATGCACTAAATTAAAACATAACTAGCAGAATAAAACTATTTAGTTCAACTTGTTCACAGGTTAGTGTATGCTGTCTGAATACAGGTTTCAATGTCTGCCACGTTCATTTTATCACGCTTTTCAAGCCTAACATAACCAACAATACTATGTTTGTTTTTATATCCCTAGAGCCTGGAAGTGATTATCTCCTGAAATGTCTTATGGTGTATTTGAGTGGCAGATGTGGACCAGCTGATTAAGCACTGGTAAGCATTTGTTCATGAAGCATTTCATCCTTAGGACTGAAAAATGTTACTGAATTGATAACTTAGCCTTGTTTAAAGGTCCAGGTGGCAGCTTGGTGGTGCTGGGGTTTGAACCTGTGAGCTTCCAATCAGTATACCAACATCCAAAAACCATACAACTACCTCTGCCCCTTCATATTGACAGATATGAGGTCATTGGCCTTATCAGCTGCAGCCTACAACCTTTTTTTATTTTTAGTTATTTATTTATTTATTTATCAGTATGTATTAACATTAGTTACATACATTCTCCTAAACCTTGTGGAAAGAATTCACAGAAGAGCAGAAGCTGTTATAGCTGCAAAAGCCCAACATCATATTAAACCCTATGAATTAAGAAGTGGATGTTACTCAAGTTTATATTAATACTTAAAATGATAAACTTTATCATTAATACATAATGGGTGTGTATATGTATGTTAGTTGTTTTGGCCTATTCATTGAGCTAATTACATTTATCATGCTGCACCATAATCCTAGGTGTTTTTTTCACTCATAGGGAGCATTAAGTGATTTTACATGCATACACCAGACACTGTTTTGCCAAATAGAGCAACTTGTCTAACGAATGTCCTTTCTTTTATTAGGTTGTTCAGAAAGATGAAGCTCAGGCAGAACTTCACAGGAAATCGGGATTGTTACTTATTGAGTTTCCATCAGTCGCACATGAATGTTCCATGTTGTTTTACCTCTGCTGATTTTGTTTCAGGAACATTTTCTAATTTTCTTTTCAGTCCAATTAATAAATGTATGTTGCAAAGTTGAGTGTTACTATTTGTAATTTTATGGAGTAATTTATTTTAATCGCAGAGTATTTAGTTTGGTTCTTCTTCAGCAGGTTTGACAAGGACAAAATGTACCCATTGCAAAATTACATTTGTGGATAAATGCAGACATATCTTTTTTTTCCTCTCAATTTCAAATTCAGTTAGCACTGTTGAATGACTGTTGGTGTTTATACATTTTGAAAAAAAAATCTTAATGTTAACATTTTGAATGAAAATATGTTCATTCCACAATAAATGTTTATATAAAGAAATGTGTTTTTGAGTGTAAATCAATATGTAATTAAGTTTTTTAGGCTTTTATATTTAAATTATGAATGCCTTAAATTTTTATTTGATGCAACTTAAAAAAAGGTAATTTGCTCAACCATTCAAAAGTGGTTTATATCAAGTTTATAATTTCAGGTTAAATTTAGTAGAATATTTACATTAAGTAATATAGCCAACTCATTTATTTAGATTTAGAACAACTTAAAAAATTTGGTTTGTTTCACCTTCAGAAATTAGTTTACATGAACTTAAAAATTTTAAGTTAGAGTAAAAGGTTTATTTACATTACGTCAATGCTAAAATATTAGGTGTGACAGATTACTTCAATTGTTTTAATATAGCCTTTAATCTTCAATATAGCCAGTGCTATATTTTTTTCAGTAGGGTCAATCAGATGTACAGAGTCGGGTAAGTGTGGTGCTTTTATTGAAGGGATAATGACAGATTAATTTATTTTTTTTTGGGGTGAACACTTTCTTTAATGTTTTCGGAGTTGTGGCTGTTCAGTAGAAAGTAATAGGCTCACCAATTTACAGTATGATCTTTCAATTTAACAAGTGTAATGTAAACAAGTTAGTTATTATGAGTATGGAAAACATCTTTTCCTCCATTTTTTTCGGAAACTTTATTTGCCATCTACATACATTAACTCATGCTAGGGTACTTTTACTATGCTGAAATACAATTGAAAGCTATTTATTCGTTTATCTTTGATTTGCTTACTTACTTAGAGAGATTCAGGTTGATTTTGCACATTTTTAATCCTTTTCAAATGCAGATTACCATGATAACTAGCGAATGCTTTAGTAATGGGCTCTAAAAGACAATGGAACATTACAGAACGTGCGAGTTGACGCCCATGCACAGATCAGATTCTCACTTTCCACGTCACTATGACATACATTGCCAGGATAAATACAGTCCATCCACACGTACAGTAGAAGCATTTAAAAATGACCAAAATCAGTAAGCTTCATTCTCAAGACATCAGGACAATGAAGTCTGCTGGAAGTTCATTCATTCATTCATTTTCTATACCGCTTAATCCTGTGTTCAGGGTCGCGGGGGACCTGGAGCCTATCCCAGGAGACTTCGGGGACTAGGCGTGTACACCCTGGACAGCGTGCCAATCCATCGCAGGGCACACACACATACAGCACCCAATCACACACTACGGGCAATTTAGGAAAGCAAATTAGCCTAACCTGCATATCTTTGGACTGTGGGAGGAAACCGGAGTACCCAGAGGAAACCCACCAAGCACGGGGAGAACATGCAAACTCCATGCACACAGAGACGGGAATCGAGCCTGGCCGGGGAATCAAACCCAGACCCTGGAGGTGCAAGGCGACAGTGCTAACCACTACACCACCGTGCCGCCCTGCTGGACGTTCCAGTCACGAAATACACCACCATCTGAAATCTGTTGGTGTAGACGTAACATTGAGCACCATCAGAAGACATTATGAAGACATAAAAAGTCTGCCTTTCAATTCAATTCAGTTTTATTTGTATAGCGCTTTTAACAATTGACATTGTCTCAAAACAGCTTTACACAATCAAAAGAATTATTTAAGTTTGTATGGAATGTGAATGTGCATGAATCAAAATGTTCAGATATTCCCTGGTGAGCAAGCCCGAGGGCGACAGTGGCAAGGAAAAACTCCCTGAGATGGTAATAGGAAGAAACCTTGAGAGGAACCAGACTCGACAGGGAACCCATCCTCATCTGGGTGAAACAGATAGCAGGAAATGATCTGCATTTATACAGTGTTAGGTTCAGCTATAATAGTTGATGTTAATTGATGTTATAATAGTTGATGTAAAATGGAGTCCAGTAGTTATTCGAGACTCAGATGCCTTTCAACATGCATCCCCCACCCCCAAAGACTAAGCTCCTGCTGGTATATAGCTCTTAAGGTCACTGAGGCACGCAAACCCCCTGACCACAATAAGGTGGCAATCCCTCAGGGGGGAAGATGAAAAATACAAATTAAATAAATAAAATAAAATATCCTTAATCCAGATTTCATCAATCAACGACATAATATTTATCTTAGCTGGATGGTCTAATTCTCAAAACCGTTTAACCTAAAGAAAAACATAACACACTATAACTAGAATATTTACAAAACTGAAAAGGTTTTTAAATAATAAAAAAAACCTCATAACTCTAAAAGATCATATTATGTTTTTATATATTTTTTAGATTTTTTTTTTAAACTGAACAGCTCTCTTCTCTCCAATCCAATTCTAAACCACAGTCTCCTATTTTTTCTCTGTGCGCGCGCTGCAGCCTGTGAATGAATACACGCATCGGAGGTTTTACGTATTTAAAACGTAAAAAGGTGTCTCCATCATAAATAGACATGAATTAACTACAAACCGGATTCCAAAAAAGTTGGGACACTAAACAAATTGTGAATAAAAACTGAATGCAATGGAACATAGAATAGAACATAGATGACAGATCAAAAGTTTAATCCGAGAAAATGTATCATTTTAAAGGAAAAATATGTTGATTACAAATTTCACGGTGTCAACAAATCCCAAAAAAGTTGGGACAAGTAGCAATAAGAGGCTGGAAAAAGTAAATTTGAGCATAACGAAGAGCTGGAAGACCAATTAACAGTAATTAGGTTAATTGGCAACATGATTGGGTATAAAAAGAGCTTCTCAGAGTGGCAGTGTCTCTCAGAAGCCAAGATGGGTAGAGGATCATCAATTCCCACAATGTTGAGCAGAAAGATAGTGGAGCAATATCAGAAAGGTGTTACCCAGCAAAAAATTGCAAAGACTTTGCAGTTATCATCATCAACTGTGCATAATATCATCCGAAGATTCAGAGAATCTGGAACAATCTCTGTGCGTAAGGGTCAAGGGCGTAAAACCATACTGGATGCCCGTGATTTCCGGGCCCTTAAACGACACTGCACCACAAACAGGAATGCTACTGTAAAGGAAATCACAGAATGGGCTCAGGAATACTTCCAGAAACCATTGTCAGTGAACACAATCCACCGTGCCATCCACCGTTACCAGCTGAAACTCTACAGTGCAAAGAAGAAGCCATTTCTAAGCAAGATCCACAAGCACAGGCGTTTTCATTGGGCCAGGGATCATTTAAAATGGAGTGTGGCAAAATGGAACACTGTTCTGTGGTCAGACGAGTCACGATTCAAAGTTCTTGTTGGAAATGTGGGACGCCATGTGATCCGGACCAAAGAGGACAAGGACACCCCAAGTTATCAACGCTCAGTTCAGAAGCCTGCATCTCTGATGGTATGGGGTTGCATGAGTGCGTGTGGCATGGGCAGCTTGCATGTCTGGAAAGGCACCATCAATGCAGAAAAATATATTCAGGTTCTAGAACAACATCTAGTCATCTCTTTCAGGGAAGACCCTGCATTTTTCAACAAGATAATGCCAGAGCACATTCTGCATCAATCACAGCATCATGGCTGCATAGGAGAATGATCCGGGTACTGAAATGGCCAGTCTGCAGTCCAGGGGTCTCATTTATCAAGCGTGCGTACGCACGGTTTTATGTGTACATCATGCGTACGCACAATTCTACTAATAGAATGTGATTCATTAATTTGTACGTGTGCGTGAAAATGTGCGCACATTTAGAAGAACTCCTGACTGTGCGTAAGCAGAATCCCCTAGTGGTAGAGAACTGTAATCACATATAAACCCAGTGCCCTTAAACTTCACCATTAAAATGTCAGTGTTAATAAATTGATACATTGAATAATTGGGTGCTCAAAGTTAAAAAAGATAGAACATGCTGAATAACAACAATTCACATTCATAACGAATATGGAATTGCATCATACTGTATGACTGCATCATACTGTATGTATATCAGGTCGGGACAATGCAAAGCAAACGTAGCCTATGTTTTACCTGATGGCGTACAATGTTGCTGTTGATTATTATATTATTAGTAATCATTTTTAAGAATCTATACACATAAAACACACAAACATGCACATGCAGTGCTTATTAAATGTTTAAACTGTAGAGATACAATAATTTTACTGCTGGAAAATCAGCATTTTATCTAATTTGAAATATAAACCTAATATTATCTGTTACTTAATATATTTTCTTTAAAAACAGTGTTTTTTTATATCATAAATATAATAATCCATAATTATGTGGATATCCATATTAGATGGCTTTTAGTGAAATAAAACTGTAACTTACATTAAAACTAAACATGGTCCCTAAAACGGAGCTCTGGACACAGAGCTACAGACCCCCCTGTAACCCCCTTACCCAGTTAGCTTGCAGTTAATGACCACCACTACTACAGTTCATAAAAGGACAGGTAATGTTTGTCGCGCTGTTGTACAAACAGCACGCTCATTTATTTCAATTCATTTGTTGTTATAGACTATAGTGTGCACTGTACACCCTATTTACTGTTTTGCTACAGTCTGCACCTTCCAGTTAATTTGCTTCTCCTCCAGCTCCGCACCACCCAGCCTGAAGAAAATGCGCCTGCACTTTGCGTGCTCGTACCCGGCTCTTAACGAGCGCGCTCTGCCCTCAAGGGCGAGCATTGGATAATGGCAGTCATGTGACTGATGTAAGCCCGATCCTTTTATTTAGCAAAATTGAGATTAATAGTTACATTTTATTGTTGAGGGGCAAAGACAGGGCTCCATACGCACATACACAGAAAAAAGGGCACTTGAAACATTCTGGAGGAAAGGGGCGGGTGCTCAAGCACCCACCGCCCTCCCCCCTCTGCACGTGCCTATATGTGTGTGTGTGTGTGTGTGTCTTTACAGTATATACAACGTGAAAGCGTGCTCAGTTACAGCTCAGTCCCTCTTCTCACCTTTGATAGGTGAGAAGTTATCAAACCGGTTTCGGATGGGGGAATTGGCCCAATAGAGGATTTTTAAACTATTTAAGAAGACAGAGACGTCTCTGCCTAAAATTTATTTCTCCAGCAAAACATAGAATAAATAGAAATAAAATGTTTAATATTAATAATATTGATATTAGCTGGATGGTCTAATTCTCCAAACCGTTTAAGATAGACTTAACACACTATAACTAGAATATTTACAAAACTGAGAAGTTGTCTTATGAATAATAAAAAACAACAACTCATAACTCAAAAAGATCATATGTTTTTATATATATATTTAGATCACAAATAGACATGAATTAACTATATATATATATATATAAAAATATAGTTAATTCATGTCTATTCATGATCTAAAAAAAAAATAAAAAATAAAAAAAAAAATATATATATATATATATATATATATATATATATATATATATATATATATATACACAGATGTCGCCCTTAAAACCCTGCGTGTTTTCCCGCGGGATGCCGCAATTTAGCGCGCGGCGTGCTGCGTCTTGCCGGAGGCAACATTCGGGAATTTTAAATAAATGTGTTGCGCTTCACTGAATATCCGCCAGATGGCGCATGGAAGGACTTTATCTATAAGCCGGACCAAGTACAACAATGAATGTAAGGACGCGGATGAACAGTGCTGAAGCGAACATGAATTTTATTTTGTTTTATAATAGATCTTTCATGATGAATGAGTGTATATGTGCTTCACATTATCAAACACAGGCAAAGGAGACAGAAATTATTGAGGGATCCACTGAAAAAAGTAAACCTAGTTTAATGTGTTTTTTTTTCTCATTCCATTAGTAAAAAAAATAATTTGCTCTTTTTAACTGAAGTGTCTAATTTATGCTTATGGGTGAATCTTTTTTTTTTTTTTTTTTTAGTATAATGCTGTTTACAGCAGGAAACCAAAGTGAAATATTTCATTTTGATCAAGGTACTCTTATTAGGTTGAGTGTGATTTGTGCATGCGCAGTCTTTAGACCATAGTTTTGCCGGTATAATTTTATTTCCGCCTCAAACCGGAGCATGACGTTGAAACAAGTAAGGAAGGATATCAGAACCTGTATTTCAGTTACTGTTAGTTAAAGCCCCTGATTAAACTTAAATCTAATCCATTCACAAAGGACATTTCTGCTTCAAACCGTGTCTCATGACCTCATGACGCAGCATTTTCACGGACTGAATCACATGCGGGTGGAGATTCTCAAAGAAAACTCCTTTAAACCAGGTAAGAAAGCAAACTCATGTCATTTCTATGTTAAATGTATCTCTTCTATGAGCAAATTCATGATTTATGTCAGGAACAACTACTTTGTAGATTGAGTTTTGTTTCCGTGTTTGCTACTGTAGCTAAAACCACCTATATTACCTGCATTAGCTAACTAACGTGGTGATTTTCAAAAACACCGGAGTTTATACAGTAAGTCAGCGGCGCCGAAGAAAATAATTATATTTAAGTACCGTTGGTTAACGATGTAAAAATTAATAGGAAAGTGACGTAAACATAGAACAAGCTAATTTGGAGTGAGTGCTGTTTGTAGTGTACTGCTTTCTATACTTTATACACACTGTAATTAAGATTTGCTAACATAAGAACTTGAGCCAGTCCAATTTTTGTTTTTACCTTTTTTTTTTTTTTTTAAAGATCAGTAATGAGTTTCTGAGAATTATATCTGCTCCACTTCAAGCAAGATTACTGGTTTCCTTGGACAAGCAACACTACAAACTAATTGAGATCATCAGAAACTAGGGAGGAACCCGTCAGAGAGAAGACCAGAGATATAATCTTCATCTTCAAGTTCTTGATCTGGTATGTACAGGTATGGTACGGTTCAGGACCAGGGAGGGAGCCGGAGACAGCAGAACAAAGAGATGATATTGCCAGCACCAGCACAGGGAGCACAGTTTTTAGTTTAGATCTCATGTTTACATTTTATTGTATGTTGATGGCTTGACTGTAAACAACAAACAATGCAATAAATGTATAAAAAAATATATATATTTATTGTCTCTTTCCAGGACCAGGCATATCGTTCAATTATTTTTTGGCCAAATAGGCAGTCGTAACAAGAGGTGAGGGCGCGCGCGTCATCACATGTGCTTACCCGACTCTGCGTTCACCGTAAACTTCAATATACATAGACGTTTATATTTTTGTTTATTTGTATATGTATGTTATTAATTTTACTTTTTTAGAGATTGTATGTGCGTGCACGGAGAGTATGTGTTGATAAGTTTATGTGGATAAGTTGATAAGTGTATCAGAAAGCATTAAAATGTTCATTTGAATTAAAATGACACACACACGTCTGTGTATACAGTATATCAATTACATACATATCAATTTCATTAGTTCGTTCATTCTATTTGAAGCTTCGGATGTTTATTTTTTTTTTTGGTTTGGTTAGATTAGTTCTGAACTGGCTTCCTTGAAACTATCGCTAAAACAATGACACACACACATAGACACACACACACACACACACAGACACACACACTCCCCTGAGCCCTCGGGAAACATCCAATCACCGTCGGTATACAAATGAGTCAAGACGTAGCCTAACGTGGTGTCGTGTCGGATTTCAGTGGTCACGGAGTGGGAAGACTTTGAAGAAGCTGCAGTGACAGTGAACAGCTGAACAACTTCACTTTTCCGTTTACCTCTGAGGAAAAAAAGCTGTATTTTGTTTGTTTATGTCTAGAATTTTTATAGTAGTAAGAGAGAGTTATAGTTTGGTCTGTACTGTTGTTCGCACCCTTGTAGAGAATAAATAAATGAATAACACCTTCATATCCCCTCTCAAGAGTGTCATAGTCCATTGTTAGTTTTAATGATCTGGCTGAAACTAATTATCACTACATAAGTACCCTAACACCATTGATCATGAGTCTCAGCTGAACCTAATTCTATACTTGTAACAGAAAATGTAGATGCAGATTCCAAATGTGTATTTATATAATAGATAGATAGATAGATAGATAGATAGATAGATAGATAGATAGATAGATAGATAAATAGATAGATGTGTGTGTGTGTGTGTGTGTGTGTGTGTGTGTGTGTGTGTGTGTGTGTGTGTAGGCTCTACGCAGGGGCAAGAGAGGGCAGCGCACCCTTAAATGTCTGCACATGTTAATATATTCCTAAAATGTATATAATACAAGTTGATGAACTGATCTGCGGTAGCGATGACGTCACAGTCCGACAGCTTTAGAATGATGTTTGATCAGGTCTACTGTATATTCTGAACATAGAACTGCAAAATGTCTGATACAGTACTTTGGGGGAAACAAAGACTTAAACTGTTAAGTAATAACATTATTAATAACAAATATGTAATAGTTTTGATATTTGAAAATTTTTTATTTTAATGTAAAACGACTATAGATAGAGACTTATAAGCAGCTGGTGTATCCGGGTTGTTTAATGAACTTTAAGCAAAAAGACAACATGTATTCATCTGTTTTATATAAATTACTGTTTTAACTTTGACTAGTTTTGGAAGAATAAATTGAATTGTTAAAGTCATGTTTTGCGTGTTTTAATTTTGGGGGATTGTTTGGGTATTTAAAAATTGTTTAGTTGAACCAACAACTTCAATGGGCAAAAAATGGGACACAACTTTGTTTTAAATAGTCAAAGAGTTGGGCTGAAAATAATAATAATAATTATTGATCATAGAAACAAATGAAACCAGTTAAACACTTGATTATATGTATTTGTGTTTGTGATTGTGACCCATAATAATTTTTTCTCAGTATAAATAAATGTTTTGGGTTTTAAGAACTCCAAAAGAGCAACGACAAACTTGGTATTCTCCATTGAGGTTTCTCACCTTCCACTCCTGAGTATGACATGGTGTTAATTGCTCTGTGTGTGCGTGTGTGTTTTTGGCGGGGGGATGGGTGTGTGTGTGTTTTCGGCTGTTCAGCAGTTCTAAACACAAGCACAGTTTTTGTCCTTAACTAAAATACTTCAATACGTTAATAATGAATTTATTTTGTTGAATAAGGTAATAAGCGATATTTAAACCAAACCAGTAAGTTAAGTAAGTGTTCCATACATTAAAGTACTGTGTATAACCAAGTGCCTTAGCAAACATAGTTACAGTACAGTTTACAGTACAAACAGAGTGTGTGCGCTGGGGGGATTGGAAGGTGAGTGAGAATACTCATTTACAAGACAAAAGACGGTCAGAGGCAGCGCCGTTCTAGACCAGACAACACGGGGTGGGGGGAGGGGGGCATCATGTTCGAGCACTGTTTTTACCTGGCCTTACTGTATAGAATTGTGTTGAGGCACGCAAACCCCCAGACCACAATAAGGTGGCAATCCCTCAGGGGGAAACTAAAAAAAAATATATATATATATATATATATATATATATATATATATATATATATATATATTATATAATATTATAATCATATAATAAAATATCCTTAATCCAGATTTTATCAATGACATAACATTTATCTAAGCTGGATGGTCTAATTCTCAAAACCGTTTAACCTAAAGAAAAACATAACACACTATAACTAGAATATTTACAAAACTGAAAGGTTTTCTTATGAATAATAAAAAAAAAACATTATAACTCAAAAAGATCATATTATGTTTATATATATATATTTTATAGTAACTGTAAGACTTAACACACTATAACTAAAATATTTACAAAACTGAAAGGTTATCTTATGAATAATAAAAAATACAAACTAAATTAAAACAGATGGGCTGTTGAACAGATCATAATATGTTTTATGTTTTCTGATTATAAATGATATATGGGTTGATTTTAGAAAGGCTAAATCAAATAGCTAGTTTTAGTAATGTCAGTCCAGTAACTATACTATGTAAAAGTAATTATAATATGAATTAATTAAGGGCAGGACCTAACCTAATGTTAATAATTTACACCATGATAACATTAGTATTCATGTTTTTGTATTTTTGTATTAACATTTTAAATGTTCAAATGAACGTTTCAGAGTATATAATTTGTCGTGTCATCTGTGATTGAGACCCATGAGTTAAATTGAAATATTTTTTATAGGTAGTAAGCCAGGTTTTAGTAACCTGCTTTAGTAATGGGCTCTAAAAGACAATGGAACATTACAGAACGTGCGAGTTGACGCCCATGCACAGATTAAAATGTTCATTTGAATTAAAATGACACACGCATGTCTGTGTGTGTGTATATATATATATATATATATATATATATATATATATATATATATATATACCCTAAAAAATGCTGGGTTAAAAACAATCTGGGTTGTTTTTAACCCAGCTGCTGGGTAAATATAGGACTAACTAAATGCTGGGTTAATTTAACCCAGCAAGATGGGTTAAATATTCAATCCAAATGCTAGGTCATATTTAACTATAATGCTGGGTTAATTCTACCACATAAATGGTTCAAATGTTCTACCCATATGTTTGGTGTTTGTTGGTTCATTTTAACTGGAATGTTGGGTTAATTCTACCTCACAAATAGGTTATTATTATTTTCATGTTTTACAGTGAATCTGTAAAAAAAACACCCATGTCTATTAAACAGTTAAATTATTTTGATATACTTGCCTATTACAAAAAAACATACATATATGCAATAAACACCATCCTATTACATGTTCTTAGAAAAAAATATTTATTTTTCAAAAGCACAAGAACAGATAATCAACAGCGACATCATTACTATACTATCATTGATAAGGGCGGGATGGAGTAATTGCACAAATAGACTGAGGCAGCTTCTACAGAGCAGGATCTCTCTGTGACTTCAGATATCTTTTCTGAAGAACAAAACTATCCAGCTATTTTTTTTTTGGTTTGGTTAGATTAGTTCTGAACTCGCTTCCGTGAAACTATCGCTAAAACAATGTACTGAGCCCTCCTGAGGATATAAAGCTTTATTATTGTGTTTGAATAAATATTCAGATCTACCACAGCAGGTAATAAACTATGGTGTGTCATAAGCGAAGCAAACACCACGATTATGCCTCGTTTCGTTCGACGGGAACGTGGTTCACTTGGCCGCGGTGTATTATAAACCTGTGGAATGTTTCACTGTTTATGCTCACATAAGAGGAACAAAAGCTCAATGAGGACTAAACCAATGATTTCGGTAACTCCACTGAGTGTAACATCTGCATAGTGACACTGAACATCTTCACTTTTCCGTTTACCTCTGAAAAAAAAGCTGTATTTTGTTTGTTTATATTTAGAGTTTTTATAACAGTAGAACAAGTACCCGCGCGGACGCACACACATAGACACACACACATAGACACACACACACACACAGACACACACACTCCCCTGAGCCCTCGGGAAACATCCAATCACAGTCGGTATACAAATGAGTCAAGACGTAGCCTAACGTGGTGTCGTGTCGGATTTCAGTGGTCACGGAGTGGGAAGACTTTGAAGAAGCTGCAGTGACAGCTGAACAACTTCACTTTTCCGTTTACCTCTGAGGAAAAAAAGCTGTATTTTGTTTGTTTATATCTAGAATTTTTATAGTAGTAAGAGAGAGTTATAGTTTGGTCTGTACTGTTGTTCGCACCCTTGTAGAGAATAAATAAATGAATAACACCTTCATATCCCCTCTCAAGAGTGTCATAGTCCATTGTTAGTTTTAATGATCTGGCTGAAACTAATTATCACTACATAAGTACCCTAACACCATTGATCATGAGTCTCAGCTGAACCTAATTCTATACTTGTAACAGAAAATGTAGATGCAGATTCCAAATGTGTATTTATATAATAGATAGATAGATAGATAGATAGATAGATAGATAGATAGATAGATAGATAGATAGATGTGTGTGTGTGTGTAGGCTCTACGCAGGGGCAAGAGAGGGCAGCGCAACCTTAAATGTCTGCACATGTTAATATATTCCTAAAATGTATATATTACAAGTTGATAAACTGATCTGCGGTAGCGGAAAAATCCGCTGAAATAGGACAGGCACACTAACCCGCACACACACACATACACACGCGCGCGCACACACACACACACACACACAGACACACCTCCCTTGAGCCCTGCGTCTGTCGGATTTCAGCGGTCACGGAAAGACTTTGAAGCAGTTTATATATGAATCTAAGCTTGAACTTATCAGCATTGTAAATATATAATACTTTTCAAATAAAATCGCTATTACTTTGACCCTGAAGTTTAGTTTAGCACACACAAAAAAAACAGAAAAGTCATTTCTGGTAAATCAACGGAATGTGTAGTTTATTTACAGTAATTCATTAAAAAAATGAATATACATTGTACAGTACACGGTAAACACGGGAAAGATTACAAAATGAAAAAACAAACAGTGTCTACTTTATAAACAGCTTAGTATGTGGGTCGAGATGCTGAAATCCCTTGCATGTTTTTGCTTCCAAGTGGAGAGATATTTGACCGATAGCCTAGAACAAAAGATCTATAGGTGTGATCACAACCCCCTCCGACCGACCGTGCCATCAATCACTGACCACCTCAGAAGTTCCCTCCAATGTATGGCTGCAATACTTGTTTTGCAAGTATTTTTAACACCATTCAAAGGCTTCAAAGGGGCAGTTATCGGCTATGACACGTTGAAGGAGAACTTAATAGTTCTCAAAAATAGTGTAAATGTCTGCAACAATCACTAACCATTAAAATGTTTTTTTTTTTGTAATTAAACACGAAAATATTAATTATATTTCCATATATATACATACACACACACACACACACACACACACACACACACACACACACACACACACAAGGGCGTAGGTTTGCTACCTATTACTCCCTATAATAATGTAAACATTGCTAATTTATGTTTTGGAAAGAAACTTAAGTAATTATTTCATCTATATCTTTCATAAATCACACAACTAAAATATAATTAAACAGTTTATTCACCAACATTACCAAATATTTGTGACATTCACAGTCTAGATCCAAGTTGTCTTTTTAATAAAAGTGCATTCAGCTAAATTTTGCATCCATAGAAAAAAACTGCACGGCACCAGGGCCTGAAATACTTGTTTTAAACAAAATTGTGTAAAATAATAAATAAATAAAATACAGCATTCATTTAGAAATAAAATGCAGCAGAAAATACTTTAAACAAACTGTAGAATAAACGTTAAAACGTAATAGCCCTCTGAAGCAGTGAAGTTGCAACTTTCAAATCAGCACTCTGGACTAGTGCACTTAAAAGTATGCCATTGAAACCTTAATGCATGAAAACATTTTAAGCTGAACATGTAAACACAACATGTAAACACTTGTAGTCAAGCCAAATCAAATGTTTTAAGATGATAACTTCATCTTTAAAGCTTGCACTTTTGGTGATAGCTTAATCCCATCAAGTTCTAGAAGAACTTTCTGAAAATAGCCTCTCCTTCAAGGATTATGGATACACCAACCGGTTCTTCCCCTTCAACAGCACGGACAACAAGGATTTTAAGAAGGTGTCACTTCGTCTGTCCCCCTGCATAAAATTTACAAGAAAATAAATCATTTATTTTGAGAAGCAAAAAAATCTGAATTGCTTCAACCTGTGCTGACTTCATTGAGAAAAAAATAATAATAAAAATAAATGATAATAAAAAAATGACCATCACTTCATATACTTCATATTGTTAAACTTGGGTTAAATTGCTTTATCTTGCATCAGTAAAACATGGCATGAGATGGCTTTACAGTGTCAGGAAATCCTATGATGAATGCTGAGTTTGTATTTAAAGGGTTAGTCCAAACATGAAAATTCGTTCAATAATTACTCATTTATATATACATTTGCATTTATATGCTTCTGTCCAATACAACAAACACTATATTCAAGGTATTAATAAATTGTATAATTAATAAGAAAACAATGCTTTACCAGGCAATCATCAAAGAGATCCTCTTCAGATTCACGTCTCATCTTTACACTTTGTTTCTGTGAAAATATTTACATTGTATCATTACATAATCTTTTATTCGTACAACTACATTCAGGCATTTCTTCATCTTTTGTAAGTTTGCCTTTATCCAAAGCAAATTACAAAAGAGGAAGGCATCAAGCAGTGCTACTAACACAAAGTTTCTGACACCGTTAGAAAATACAAGATAGAACAGTGAGGGATTAAGGAAAAATTGAGAAGCAAGAATCATGTGTGCAAAGATTAAGCATGTAGGGTCACAGGATGACTCGACTTATTTTTATTGTCTGCAATGCGATTTAGACAAATTAGAACTGCGGTAAAGCCAGCCGCAGTTCAGAAGAACACGGTCAAGCCAGCCGTGATTGATTTTAGTGTGCGCACATATTACAGTGATTACGGTAGTTTCAGGACCGACACAGAGACAACGCGCTTTCAGAGCGCTTTTCATTTAGACGCCCAGGACTGAGAGATAATACAACATGCTCGTCAATTTTTACTTGCTTATTTATTTGCATTTCTGCTTTAATATCCGTGTTATTTATTGGTGACTTTGACGGTTGTCTGTTACAATATTTTTCTTAAATATTCACCATTCAAATAATTGTTTTATGTAGATAAGTTACAGCAGAATTCGTAGAAAACAGACAAAATAATGTATTTAGTCTTTCTAAATACCAGAATTGATTTTTATTTTGTTTTACTGTTCAAAAGTAGCAGTTATTCTTCAATGAATGTTTTCTATAATGAGGATTAACGTCTGCTTTGGAAGAGAGGTCAAATAAACAAATGTTCACAATGGGGAAAAAAAGTTAAATAAAATGCCTTTATTTCACTTCAGAGACCTATGAAAAAATAAATTCTAGTAAGTATAAAACGCCATGGTCAGTTTTTATCCCATATAATGTACACACATTATATGATAAAAAAAAAAAAGTAGAAAAAAACAATGATCAGTTCTTATTCAGGACGTCCCATACTATATACACACCACATATGAAACTATTTTACTGCAGCATTTTTGAGATATTGGACATTATTACACTTTAAAGGGGTATAAAGACCCCATTTCTAATAAGTAGAAAAAAACAATGATCAGTTCTTATTCAGGACGTCCCATACTATATACACACCACATATGAAACTATTTTACTGCAGCATTTTTCAGATATGGGGCATTATTACATTTTAAAGGGGTATATCAACTAAACCAGACGAAACCAGACGAAATACCTAAGTTGTCTAGATTAACTGAGTGTGTCCAGGACATAAAAGATTGGATGACCAATAACTTTCTTTTATTAAATTCAGATAAGACAGAGATATTACTTATTGGCCCAAAAACCAGCACACAACAGCTTTCACAATTCAGCTTGCGCTTAGAAGGATGTACTGTTATTACCAGCTCAGCAGTAAAAGATCTGGGAGTAATATTAGACAGTAACTTGTCTTTTGAAAATCACATTTCAAATATCACAAAAACAGCCTTTTTCCATCTTCGAAATATTGCTAAACTTAGGAACATCTTATCCGTATCTGATGCAGAAAAACTAGTTCATGCATTCATGACCTCCAGACTGGACTATTGTAATGCATTACTAGGTGGTTGTCCTGCATCCTCAATAAACAAGCTTCAGTTAATCCAAAATGCAGCTGCCAGGGTTCTCACTAGATCCAGAAAATATGATCATATAACCCCAATATTATCATCCCTGCACTGGCTACCTGTTCAGTTTAGAATAAATTACAAAATAGTATTACTTACATACAAGGCCTTAAATGGTTTAGCTCCCACATACCTAACCAGTCTTCTGATACGCTACAATCCACCACGCGCCTTAAGATCACAAAACTCCGGACTTCTGGTAGTTCCCAGAATTTCAAAATCTACAAAAGGGGGTAGGGCTTTTTCATATTTAGCTCCAAAGCTTTGGAATAGCCTTCCAGACAGTGTTCGGGGAGCAGACACGGTTTCTCAGTTCAAAAGTAGACTCAAGACGCATCTTTTTAATCTGGCATACACATAACTCATCCCAGTACTCATACTCCAGTACACCTATACCGAATGGCAACTACGCTAATTCTCCCCATCTGTTCTGTATTTCTCTACCCATCCCGAGGCATCGGGAGATTTTGCCAGCTTCAGTAGACAAAGGCCGACCCTGCGAGGTTCCTGAGGCATCCAGAGAAGGACCAGCTCCAGCTGGATTCAGCTTTATGATGGTTGGAGCTACACATGCTGCTCCTGTGCTTCCAGTGATCCAGACCTCATCTGCCCTCTGCACCTACTGACTCGTCCCTATGCTGAACTGGTCTTCATGTAAATTTAAATAATTTCTGTCATATTGAATTTTCACCTGCACAACACACAAGATGTTATATTTCTATCTGTTATCGCCCAAATGAGGATGGGTTCCCTGTTGAGTCTGGTTCCTCTCAAGGTTTCTTCCTATTGCCATCTCAGGGAGTTTTTCCTTGCCACCGTCGCCGTCACCCTTGGCTTGCTCATCAGAGAAATTTCATTCATTCGTCTCATTATTATCTGCACATTTTTCTCACACATCCACACTTCCAATTATTTTCTTTTCTATAATTATTATTATTTGTTTTTATTTATTTATTTTCTATTATAATTTTATTTATTTATTTATTATTTTATATATAATTATTCTATATACAGTTTTTTTTTTTTTTTTTTTTGTTAAATTTCTTTAATTTTTGTGAAGCTGCTTTGAGACAATGACCATTGTTAAAAGCGCTATATAAATAAAATTGAATTGAATTGAATTGAATAAAGACCCCATTTCTAATAAGTAGAAAAAAAACAATGATCAGTTCTTATTCAGGACGTCCCATACTATATACACACCACATATGAAACTATTTTACTGCAGCATTTTTCAGATATGGGGCATTCTCTCTGTGTTGTTCATGAAACTACCGTAATCGCTGTAATATGCGCGCGCACTAAAATCAATCGCGGCTGGCTTGACCGTGTTTTTCTGAACCGCGGCTGGCTTTACCGCAGTAAATTAGAGCTGATGTCAATACTGTATGAACATATGTACAGGTTCTTTACTCGTAACTCATTAATAAAGTCCGGCTTCAGAAAAAAAACGTTTATTGCTAGTGCTCTTTT
This sequence comes from Channallabes apus, assembly GCA_030522415.1. Classification (NCBI taxonomy): domain Eukaryota; kingdom Metazoa; phylum Chordata; class Actinopteri; order Siluriformes; family Clariidae; genus Channallabes; species Channallabes apus. The sequence goes on from CM060110.1 coordinate 23,372,855, forward strand.
ACCATTTAATGCTTTAACACACACGACTCAGTTTGTTCAGAAATGGCACCTAACTGGCGAGGCTTTGTCTGAAGACGCCGTTTTCACTCGGGTTGGGGGTAAGAAACACACATCTCGGTGTATTAATCCGCGCGCTCGCTTCGTTATTATTTTATTTATTTATTTATTTACCACAGGACCCATGGGGGCTCCGTAGGTTCAGGTTTTTACACGAAAACGGTGTTTTGTGAATCTCCACACTATTAGACAAATTAGAAACTATTAAAAACTGATTATTAAATTATTAATAATAATATTAATAATTATTATTAACAAATTATTAAAAACTGAAATTGCTAATTGTACGTCCTGAGATTAAGATGAACATTAATTGGGAGTCATGAAAGCGAGAATCACATCCAAAAAAGAAAGCTAAACTTACCTCGAACACGACAAACTCCAGCTGCAGCCACACCGTGTTGTAACCTCCGTGATGATCCACAACCGACTGATACACAGCGCCGGCACAGCGACTCCAAACACGCATGCGCAGTTTAATTTGCACACATTTTCGGCTTCAGTAGACACACAATACTTCAGACTGAAACACGACTGCCCCCTACAGGTAGTGAAGGGCATGTTCACAGCTTCCCGCACGCAGCCGCGCAAAGCCGCGGCAAGTCACGGGATCCCTTTTCTCGAAACGCAGGTTTTTAATGGCGACATCTGTATATATATATATATATATATATATATATATATATATATATATACTGGACACAAACAGCAAAAAACATGATGAAAAGCAATAAAGTGCTTAGGGCGTTTCATGTTTTTTGCTGTTTGTGTCCAGCATTGAATAATTATTTCATCCATTATTTGACCACGGCTGGGAATAAGAGCTGGAATGTGATTGTGAATTTATATATATATATATATATATATATATATATATATATAGAGAGAGAGAGAGAGAGAGAGAGAGAGAGGTGTTTTGCTGGCGAAAAACATTTTAGGCAGAGACGTCTACTCGGCCTTGTTAATTGTTTTTAAAACTCCCAATTCTACGAATTCCCCCATCAGCGAAATCATGAATGAAAGGTGAGAAAAGGCATTATAATACAGTGGGGGTTCTGTGGGTCTCCAAACTCAGATGACTACGTGTCAGCCGATAACTGCTCCTTTGATCTGCTGGTTACAGCGGGGCGCCGACTGTTGATGAGCGTATAGTAGCCTGTACAAGCCAAGCTCTTCCCCAAAAAATAATGTGAATGTCTGCAACAATCACTAACCATTAAACTGTTTTTTTTTTTATTAAACACGAATATATAAATTATATTTTCTTTACATGTAATATTTTCATTATATATACACGGGCATCGCTAGGCCATTTTTAGGGGGGCTTTAGCCCATCGTCCCCTTTAAATTTATTTAAAGTATTTTTCATGCCAGTTTCCAACAAAAAGCAGCAGTATTGTCAAAGAATCAACAGATAAATATTTAATATTATTGGCACCCACACAGTTTATTCCATTGTCCAGCCTCATAGGTGTGTTGTTTATATTGCTAATCAATGTAAGTTTAAAGTTATATGCTGTTTTCTGGTTACATTTGTCTGATTGTACCTGTACATAGAAAAAAGTTTATACGGTAAACACACACACATACATATATATATATATATATGCTTAATTAAATTCTTAAATCATCGTGTTCACCCGTGCACTGAAAAAAAGAACTTGTAAGATTTACTTGATAAAATCCTCTTAACAATTTGCACACATAGATTTTAAGTAAATTTTATTGCTCCAATATTAAGTAAAACTCACCCGTAATTGTCAGGTAAAATCTACTTAATTAAATTAACAATCAAAGAAATCAAGTAAAAGTTACATAATTAATATTTAATGCACAAATTAGATTTATTTAAAATAATCAAGTAAAGGTAATTCATTCCCAGATAGCACACACACATCGCAGAGATAATGCTCCCTAATGCATGTTACAATGACCAAATATGATAATAAATAAATAAACTACACTCTCAGCTAATAATAAAACAGATTATTTTTTATAAAAAATACATTTAATAACAAGCAAACATTTTATGAATTTATACGAAAACAAGAATACAGTAACTTACAAATGAGGTCTCAATTTGAAAATATGTACAAAACATAAAACACCACAAATAAGTATTAATCATAGAAACAAAATTAAACACCAACAGAAACGTTTTGTACTTTATGATTTTTAAATATGACCGTTAGATACGTTGGTCAGGAAACTCCTGAAGTCAGATGCAGACACACTTTCAGTCACAAACTGCTGTGAAAAAATACAGAGATAGATATTCAATTAAAATTCATGACACTTAATTTAGCAAATGAACAATATTTATACTTTGTTCCTCTCGCTTCACAACTCATGAGAACAGACCGAAACCAGAACCGAACCGGAGATTAAGGAAAAAGTGAGAAGCAAGAATCATGTGTGGAAAGATTAAGCATGCAAGGTCACAGGATGACTCTACTTCTTTTTCTTGTCTGCAATGCGATTTAGACAAATTAGAGCTGCTGTCAATACTGTATGAACATATGTACAGGTTCTTTACAGTTGAAATTTAACTTGTAACTTATTAATAAAATTCAGATTCAGAAAAAAACGTTTATTGCTAGTGCTCTTTTACCATTTAATGCTTTAACACACACGACTCAGTTTGTTCAGAAATGGCATCTCACTGGCGAGCCTTTCTCTGAACACGCCATTTTCATGAGGGGTGGGGGTAAGAAACACACATCTCGGTTTATTAATCGGAGCGCTCGGTACGGTATTATTTTATTCATTTATTTACCACAGGACCCCGTAGGTTCAGGTTTTTACACGAAAACGGTGTTTTGTGAATCTCCACACCATTAAAAACTGAAATATTGCTAATTGTACGTCCTGAGATTAAGATGAACATTAATTGAAAGCGAGAATCACATCCAAAAAAGAAAGCTAAACTTACCTCGAACACGACAAACTCCAGCTCCAGCCAGGCCGTGTAATACCTCCGTGATGATCCCCAACCGACTGATCCACAGCGTCTCCAAACACGCATGCGCGGTTTAATTTGGACACATTTTCGGCTTCAGTAGACACACAATACTTCAGACTGAAACACGACTGCCCCCTACAGGTAATGAAGGGCATGTTGACAGCTTCCCGCACGCAGCCGCGCAAAGCCGCGGCAAGTCACGGGATCCCTTTTCTCGAAATGTGCGTTTTTAATGGCGACATCTGTAAGCATTTAACAGAAAGGTTCCCCATGTTTGTGTTTCCTTCTGGCTCTCCCTTTTAGTTATGCTGTCATAGTTAGTCCTGCCGGAGTCCCTGCTTGCACTCTACAGTAAATATACATTCACATTATACATTGTGACTGTGACCATACCTAATTGCAATCTCTCCTCCTCTTCTCTGTCTCCCCCTCTTTCTCTTTCCTCTCTCCCCCTGTCTCCCCCTTTCACTCTTTCTCTCTCTCTCTCTGTCGAGCTATCAAATCAAAATCAAATTCAAATTTTATTGGTCACATACACAATCATACACAGTATAATATGCAGTGAAATGCTTTATACGACCGCCAGTGACCTTAAAAAAAAAAGAAAATAAAAGCTTGTACGTAAAATAAATAATCAATAAAAAGGAAATACTAAAGAAATAAATTTAACTAGTAAAATTAACTGTGCATAAGGGCATAATAAAATATTGCAAAAATATAGGATTAAAGTGACAGTGGTTGTGCAAGTATTCATGGAGGTGACATGTGCAATTGTCCAGATGTATGAGTATTTAGTGCAAGTGTGTATGAATGTGTCCATGATTGTCCAGTCAGTGTTGTGAGCTTAAAAGATGTTATTAGTCCTGTGTTTGTGGTGTGATTGTGTGATTGAGAGACCTTATCGCCTGCGGGAAGAAGCTCCTCCTCAGTCTCTCTGTGTTGGCCTTTACGGAGCGGAATCTCTTCCCAGACCGCAACAAAGAGAACAGTCCATTACTGGGGTGACTGAGGTCCTTCATGATCTTCCTGGCCTTAGTCCAGCACCGCTTGCTGTAGATGGAGTGTAGGTCAGGGAGCTCAGTGCGGATGATGCGCTCGGCTGATCGCACCACCCTCTGTAGAGCTCGTCTGTCCTGCATGGTGCTGTTCCCGAACCAGGTCGTGATGTTTCCCGTCAGGATGCTCTCTATGGTGCAGGAGTAGAAGTTCCTGAGCACCTTGGAGGGCAGTCTAAAGTCTCTCAAGCGTCTGAGGTGGTAGAGACGCTGCCGGGCTTTTTTCACCACGGTGCTGATTTGACAGGACCATGATAGGTCCTGCGTGATGTGAACACCGAGGTATCTGAAGCTGTCCACTCTCTCCACTGGGCTCCTGTTGATGACGGGGGTCTGGTAGTTCCTCTCTTGCTTTGTGCTAAAGTCCACTATCAGCTCCTTTGTCTTACTGACGTTCAGGAGGAGATTGTTCCTCTGGCACCAGTTCTCCAGATTTCCAATCTCCTCTAGGTAGTCCGACTCATCATTGTTGGTGATCAGTCCGACCACGACGGTGTCGTCAGCAAACTTGATGATGGAGGTGGAGTTGGTAGTGGCAACGCAGTCGTGGGTGTACAAAGAGTACAGCAGGGGGCTCAGAATACAACCCTGGGGGGCTCCAGTGCTGAGGGTGAGTGTGGCTGAGACATGTCCGCCCATCCTTACTGCCTGTGGTCTGCCAGTCAGAAAATTGGAGATCCACTGACATATAGATGAGCTGAGTCCCAGGTGCTCCAGCTTGGTGGTGAGTGTGGAGGGAATTATTGTGTTAAAAGCAGAGCTGTAGTCGATGAAGAGCATTTTAACATAATTCCCTTTCCTAGTGTCCAGGTGAGTGAGTGATGTGTGGAGGAGATGAGAGATTGCATCGTCTGTGGAGCGGTTCTGACGGTATGCAAACTGTAGTGGGTCCAGTGTGTCAGGTAGTGAAGAAATGATGAAGTCTCTGATAAGGCGTTCAAAGCACTTCATCAGTACTGAGGTGAGAGCTACAGGGCGATAGTCATTGAGGGAAGCAGGATGTGGTTTCTTTGGAACAGGAACAATAATGGACTCTTTGAAGCATGTGGGGATCACCGACTGAGATAAAGAGATGTTGAATATCTCAGTGAACACAGGTGCTAGCTGGTCTGCGCAGGCTCTGAGGATATGACCTGAGATGCCGTCTGGTCCTGCTGCTTTCCTGGTGTTCACTCTCACGTCGTGCTCGGAGATGATGAGCGCGTTCCCGGTGCTGGCTGTGTCTTCCAGTCTGCAGCCGTTAGCGCCGCTAGCATTAGCGCCGTTAGCATTAGCGCCGTTAGCATTAGCATTGCTAGCGTCTTTAGCTGCAGCCTCGAAGCGAGCGTAAAATGTGTTGAGCTCGTCTGCCAGAGTCGCGTCCGCGTTCGTCATACCGGATGCTGGTGCTTTATAATCCGTTATTGTTCTTAGTCCCTGCCACAGGCTCCTAGAGTCACTCTGTTGAAGCTGTGACTCTAGTTTTCTCCCGTAGCGCTGCTTCACCTCTTTCACCGCCTTCCGGACGTTATATGACGCAGCCTTGTACGGTTCCATGTCCCCCGACGCAAGTCCCGTGTTGTAGGCAGCTGTGCGAGATCTCAGAGCGTCGCGGATGGTTTTATCCACCCACGGCTTCTGGTTGGGAAACGTTCTGATAGTCTTTTTCTCTACCGTATCGTCTGCCAGCTTTTCAATAAATCCCACAACCGCTTCCGTAAACACGCTGACGTCATCATCGGAGCTGTTTCTGAACATGTCCCAGTCTGCGTCATCGAGTGCGTCCTGTAACGCGGCCACCGATTGGTCCGTCCAGCGCGCGACCTCCCTCAGGACCGGAACTTCCTGTTTCAGCCTTTGTTTATATTTTGGCATGAGGAAAATGGCGGCGTGGTCGGATTTACCAAACGCTGGACGAGATTGTGCCTTGTAACCGTCTTTGACCGTGGTATAACAATGGTCCAGTGTCCTTTCGCCCCTCGTGGGGCAGGTGATGTGCTGATAAAAGTTCGGCGCTGCGCGTTTGAGGTTGGCACTATTAAAATCCCCCGCCACAATGAGCGCAGCGTCCCGGTGTTGTGTCTGGTGCTGTGTGAGCGCCTCATGCAGCTCGCATAAGGCAGTGTCAGTGTCTGCTTGTGGAGGTATGTAAACGGCACTGATTATGACCGATGTGAACTCCTGTGGAAGATAAAATGGACGACACATGATGGACAGTAGTTCCAGGTTTGGTGTGCAGGAGCGTGTAAGAGGAACAACGCTCGCGCTGTTGCACCAGCTGTTGTTCACCATTAAACACACGCCGCCTCCCCTTGACTTCCCCGAGTCCCGCGTCCTGTCCATGCGGTGAACCGAAAAGAACTCGGCCGGCTGTATGGCGTGGTCTGGCACCGCTGGGTTCAGCCATGTCTCGGTGAAGCAGAGGAGATTGCAGTCCCGAATGTCTCTCTGGAAATTTATCCTGGCCCTGAGGTCATCGAGCTTGTTCTCCAGTGACTGGACGTTGGCGAGCAGGATGCTAGGCAGAGGTGTGCGGTGTGCACGGGTCCTGAGCCGGTTCCTCACACCAGCTCGTCTCCCTCGGGTTCGTCGCTTCGCATCGCGTCCATTGTTCTCCCTCAGGATCTCACTCGGCCAGCTCGGATCCGGAGTTAAAAACGTCGAATTGTGAGTACATTGTATACCAATAGAAACAAGAGTGTCTCTATCATACCTAATGTACTCAATGGTGGTGATTTTGCCGATTTTAAAACACTGAAAACTAGCTTAAAGAACAAAAACAAAGAAAAGGTGGTCGGAGCAGTCGTGACGGCAGCCGACCTCACCGGCGCCATCTTGGAATCATCCCCAGCTACACATGTCGTTCCTGAGCTGCCAGTGATCCAGACTCCCTCTGCCCTCCGGACCTGTCTGATCCATCCTGGTGCCCTGTTTCTGGTTGGAGGTCTCGTCGCATGGATGCCCCGTGTGTCTCTTTGGGATGTGTCTGGGGATGATTCTATCTACTTAGAAGATGGTTCTGGCCTTGACTGGTGTTGTCAGCTGTTTCTCTGAGGACTTGACAATTCGATAGTTCAGGACTGGAACTTTCTACAAGTCTATCTGAGTCTCCAATAACTACTGGACTCCATTTTACATCAACTATTATAACATCAATTAACATCAACTATTATAGCTGAACCTAACACTTAACACTGTATAAATGCAGATCATTTCCTGCTATCTGTTTCACCCAGATGAGGATGGGTTCCCTGTTGAGTCTGGTTCCTCTCAAGGTTTCTTCCTATTACCATCTCAGGGAGCTTTTCCTTGCCACTGTCGCCCTCGGGCTTGCTCACCAGGGACTATCTGAACATTTTGATTCATACACATTCACATTCCATACAAACTTAAATAATTCTTTTGATTGTGTAAAGCTGTTTTGAGACAATGTCAATTGTTAAAAGCGCTATACAAATAAAACTGAATTGAATTGACCTGCATATCGTACTGTGTATGACTGTGTATGTGACAAATAACATTTAAATTTGACACTACCCTGTAAAAAGCCAACTTGCAAAATGTTAATTGAATTAATATTTTATTTTTAGCCCAACTTCTTGCAGTGGTATTTGTTGAGACATCAATTAACATTGTGTTATTGTGTTGGAGAGACATTCTCCCCTCAGATTCACATGTTGAGAAACAAACTCTTGTTGCCATAGACACTGAGTCATCTTTGCTAGTTAAAAATGGTTAAGAACTTGTAATATAAAAGAATAAGTAAGATACTGATAAGTGTCTGGTGTTATCCAGGTGTTTTATTGAACTTTAAACAAAATAAACCTGGATTCTCCTCTATATGTGAAATAATATATATATATATATATATATATATATATATATATTTTTTTTTTTTTTTTTTTTTTTTTTTTTTTTTTTAAATAATTCTAGTATGCTTTAATTCAATCACAATCACCACTACATCAATGGGCTTTGATGGGAGACATTTTACATTTTCAAGTAGATGAAAAGTTGGGCTAAGTCAACAATAGAGATGTTGTGTTAACAGCAATGTTTAATATTAATGTTAAGTCGCCTAAAGTTAAGTAAACTTAAAAAAATCTGTGCAACTTGTTTCTGCATTTTTTTTATGTTGAGGTGGCTTATTTTTTATAGAGTATAAAGTTATATTTGTATATACAGTGGTGTGAAAAACTATTTGCCCCTTCCTGATTTCTTATTCTTTTGCATGTTTGTCACACTTAAATGTTTCTGCTCATCAAAAACCGTTAACTATTAGTCAAAGATAACATAATTGAACACAAAATGCAGTTTTTAAATGATGGTTTACGTTATTAAGGGAGAAAAAAAAACTCCAAATCTACATGGCCCTGTGTGAAAAAGTGATTGCCCCCCTTGTTAAAAAATAACTTAACTGTGGTTTATCACACCTGAGTTAAATTTCTGTAGTCACCCCCAGGCCTGATTACTGCGACACCTGTTTCAATCAAGAATTCACTTAAATAGGAGCTACCTGACACAGAGTAGACCAAAAGCACATCAAAAGCTAGACATCATGCCAAGATCCAAAGAAATTCAGGAACAAATGAGAACAAAAGTAATTGAGATCTATCAGTCTGGTAAAGGTTATAAAGCCATTTTTAAAGCTTTGGGACTCCAGCGAACCACAGTGAGAGCCATTATCCACAAATGGCTAAAACATGGAACAGTGGTGAACCTTCCCAGGAGTGGCCGGCCGACCAAAATTACCCCAAGAGCGCAGAGACAACTCATCCGAGAGGCCACAAAAGACCCCAGGACAACATCTAAAGAACTGCAGGCCTCACTTGCCTCAATTAAGGTCAGTGTTCACGACTCCACCATAAGAAAGAGACTGGGCAAAAATGGCCTGCATGGCAGATTTCCAAGGCGCAAACCACTTTTAAGCAAAAAGAACATTAAGGCTCGTCTCAATTTTGCTTAAAAAAACATCTCAATGATTGCCAAGATTTTTGAGAAAATACCTTGTGGACAGACGAGACAAAAGTTGAACTTTTTGGAAGGTGCGTGTCCCGTTACATCTGGCGTAAAAGTAACACAGCATTTCAGAAAAAGAACATCATACCAACAGTAAAATATGGTGGTGGTAGTGTGATGGTCTGGGGTTGTTTTGCTGCTTCAGGACCTGGAAGGCTTGCTGTGATAGATGGAACCATGAATTCTACTGTCTACCAAAAAATCCTGAAGGAGAATGTCCGGCCATCTGTTCGTCAACTCAAGCTGAAGCGATCTTGGGTGCTGCAGCAGGACAATGACCCAAAACACACCAGAAAATCCACCTCTGAATGGCTGAAGAAAAACAAAATGAAGACTTTGGAGTGGCCTAGTCAAAGTCCTGACCTGAATCCTATTGAGATGTTGTGGCATGACCTTAAAAAGGCGGTTCATGCTAGAAAACTCTCAAATAAAGCTGAATTACAACAATTCTGCAAAGATGAGTGCGCCAAAATTCTTCCAGAGCGCTGTAAAAGACTCGTTGCAAGTTATCGCAAACGCTTGATTGCAGTTATTGCTGCTAAGGGTGGCCCAACCAGTTATTAGGTTCAGGGGGCAATTACTTTTTCACACAGGGCCATGTAGGTTTGGATTTTTTTCATCCCTAAATAATAAAACCCCTCATTTAAAAACTGCATTTTGTGCTTACTTGTGTTATCTTTGACTAATAGTTAAATGTGTTTGATGATCAGAAACATTTTGTGTGACAAACATGCAAATGAATAAGAAATCAGGAGGGGGGCAAATAGTTTTTCACACCACTGTATTTTGTAAATATTGGTTTTTGGTGCACCGTTTGTATGTTAGTTTTTTTCACGTAATACACTTTGGGTTTTGCTTTGAACTGTTGTGTCGCGTCTTTCCTTGTTCCGCTAAGCTTGTGCAATATCAGAAGTTAGATTCTAGGAAACGTATTAGTGTAACACTAAAAGCTGAACATTACATATTGGTGGCCCGTATGTACAGGGAATCGGTTGTTTTCTGTATTGTGGCGTGGCAAAGCAAGATGGACACTACCAAGCCTAAATGTAACAATTACAATAATGCTAATGCTAGTGGTGCTGTGAAGGCTGTGACGCTGCTGCTGTGACGCTGTTGTCACCAGTAATATACCTGAGGATGATGTAGATGCCATAGATGCTTTTGTGACTCGCCGTAATCCTACTGCAGAGATAACCTCATTGATTAGTTCATTGTATATATCTGATAGGCATGATGATGATGATGATGATGATATTGTGGGTCATATGGCTAATGTGGATATGATACAAACATTGCAAACTGAGCTTAATCAATGTAAGGGGGATGTAGTGGCTCTTTCTGAAAAAGTGGGCATAGTAGAGCAGGATTTGAGAGTCTTTTTTAACAGCACAATAAACAGGGAAATCAGTTTTTGGCAGGCAGTCGACGCAGGCTTAACAGCTGGAGCGCTACTGCCAGGAGGCCATAGAAACTGGAGAGGGCTGTGACTGACTGTTTTTTGTGGCGCAACATTGTATGGGAGAGGCAGATGAAGAAGCTGCATCTCACTAGCACACCCACCATACACAGGTTACAGGCCTACACCCCTGCTTCATCACACTCTCCTGTTCTACATACACCCAGTACAACTATTGCTACAGCTACGGAAAGGGTACAACATCAAAGAAGTCACATAACCTATGACGTTCCTCCTGGAGTTCCATCTCCTTCATCTATCCAGCTTACCTCCTCAGTTTCGCCAAACACTTCCTCGTTTTATGCTCGACCGCCCATCCGCCTGGAGTTTCCCTCCTTCAGGGATGCCTCTGAGACAGCGGACGTACTTAACTTTATTGAGCAATGTGAAAACTACCTGGAGATCAGGCCACTGCCCAGCCCCGAGCTAATAGGAACCCTCAGTACAGTGCTACGAGGACCGGCTCTGAACTGGTGGAAGGCAGAAAAAGGTAAAGTCAAGGATTGGGAGTCTTTCAAACAGGCATTCCTGGCCGCGTTCTTACCCGACGACTACTTGACTGAAGTGGAGAACAAGTTAAGGTCTCTGGCACAACAGCCGGACCAATGCTTGAGGGACTTCACCTACGACTACCGGGCCCTCTGTCTGAAGTGGAAGCCTGATATCTCGGAGCAAGAGCTGGTGAGCAGAGTGCTGAACAACATCAACCCCAGAGTAGCTGGCTGTCTCAGAGGCACAGTGAACACCGTGGAACAGCTGGTGAAGGTGGGGTCCATGGTAGAGAAGGACTGCATGGGAGCTAAAGATTACTGGAAAAAGGTGGATAGTCAGCACAGCAAGGAGAAGAACAAGAAGCAAGCTACAGAGTGAATTCCATCGAAACATCTCACTAGACTTTCCATCGCACATACCCGTGCAGAACCTTCGCTTCTACTGGTTCCCATTTCAGTGCAAGGGAAAGAGGTGAATGCAGTGATCGACACTGGGAGCACGTACACTCTAATGCAGGAGAGCCTACAGTGGTTACAAAATCGGAGCGTCGTATGTAACGTCGCCGCCGCATTGCGGGATGTGCATTTGCTGTGCATTTGCTGGTTTTTACCACTGAGTGGCGCTATATAACTACAGACTGACGCCTCATGCCTTAGTTCATTCTCTGCCTCAATAATACACGTAATAGCCGATAACATCAAGTGAAACACTGTAGTTGACCGAATTCATAATCACAGTACTATAATTACAGTACAAATGTAGAATTCAAATTAAATCAAATCTTATTAAGATCAAATTTAAGCACAATAAATATTAACACAGTGAGCCTTTAGATTTTATCACGTGTAATTAGAAAAGAAGTGTGTAGGGTTTTATTTAAATATAAATTTCTAAACCAATAAGATCAAATAACACCAAGTTATTATTATAACAGGCTTACTTCGTCACTTATCAAAGAAGTACACTTGCTTTCAAAGAAGTCGAGTGGCTTATTAACGTCTCTGGTGTGCATTGTCTCTAAGTGGCCACTTGGTGTAGCGGTTAGAACGCTCGACCAGTGATCTACAAAGCACCGGTTCGAATCCCGAGTGATGTTTTAAAATTGTTTTATTTTAAAACTAAATAAAATGTTTTAAGTGCGCTTAAGGTAGAGTCTTATAAAGGCTATGTAGACTTATATAGTTTTATTATATATTTTTTGTACATTAATCTGAGTCCTCATCTGTTAGATCTGTTTAGTTTTTTTTTTCCTGCCGGGACGAATGCGCGGTTCCATCCCTTTCCCGCCTATTCAGGGAGCCTACGGAGTGAGCGATTAACCATAGTCGAATCGATTGGTGTGCGTCCAACTCGTTCATTCTATTTGAAGCTTCGGATGTTTGTTTGTTTTTTGGTTTGGTTAGATTAGTTCTGAACTCGCTTCCGTGAAACTATCGCTAAAACAATGTACTGAGCCCTCCTGAGGATATAAAGCTTTATTATTGTGTTTGGATAAATAATCAGATCTACCACAGCAGATAATAAACTATGGTGTGTCATAACCGAAGCAAACACCACGATTATGCCTCGTTTCGTTCGACGGGAACGTGGTTCACTTGGCCGCGGTGTATTATAAACCTGTGGAATGTTTCACTGTTTATGTTCACATAAGAGGAATAAAAGCGAGTGAAATGTGGAAATGATGTGTGGCAACTCAATGAGGACTAAACCAATGATTTCGGTAACTCCACTGAGTGTAACATCTGCATAGTGACACTGAACATCTTCACTTTTCCATTTACCTCTGAAAAAAAGCTGTATTTTGTTTGTTTATATTTAGAGTTTTTAGAACAGTAGAAGAAGTACGCGCGCGCATGCACACACATAGACACACACACACACACACACACACAGACAGACACACACACTCCCCTGAGCCCTCGGGAAACATCCAATCACCGTCGGTATACAAATGAGTCAAGACGCAGCCTAACGTGGTGTCGTGTCGGATTTCAGCGGTCACGGAGTGGGAAGACTTTGAAGAAGCTGCAGTGACAGTAAACAGCTGAACAACTTCACTTTTCCGTTTACCTCTGAGGAAAAAAAGCTGTATTTTGTTTGTTTATATTTAGGATTTTTATAGTAGTAAGAGAGAGTTATAGTTTGGTCTGTACTGTAGTTCGCACCCTTGTAGAGAATAAATAAATGAATAACACCTTCATATCCCCTCTCAAGAGTGTCATAGTCCATTGTTAGTTTTAATGATCTGGCTGAAACTAATTATCACTACATAAGTACCCTAACACCATTGATCATGAGTCTCAGCTGAATCTAATTCTATACTTGTAACAGAAAATGTAGATGCAGATTCCGAATGTGTATTTATATAATAGATAGATAGATAGATAGATGTGTGTGTGTGTGTGTGTAGGCTCGACGCTTGACCTTAATTTCGTGCAATAAATATATTGATCATCTTCAGAAGGATTTGCCGATGGTGGTAGAGCGCAACGGGTGTGCTACTGGGATGTAAATATGTAGGTTGTTACAATGTTTTCTCTTATTTATTAAAGAAAATTATGATGACCATAACAGCCTACTGCATTTCATTATTTATAATAACACAAAAACAATATTACAATATTTGATATTTTAATATAAACTCGGTATCATTATCCTCCTTGTGTATGTGTAAAAAACATTTGATTTGTTCTATTTTTTATTCTGATAGTGTGCTCAATTTGTTTCTAGTAATTTATATATTTAAATTCGGATGCCTTTTACTGTTACAAATTTAACTCTTTGCTGTACAAGCCCTTGTGTTGTTGTTTGTGCTGCTGTTCTTTAATAATACCAATAATCAGATACAAACAGTCTGTCTAAACGAAAATTAAGCAATGCTTCTTAACTCATCATTATGTGGATATTTTTCATGTTCGTTGGATAAAGTATGTACTGTAATGATTTGGTCTACTCTGTCCTGTATGTGCGTGAGAGAGAGGGGTGTCGCGGTCGTGAAACAAAGGCTCATTTCAGCTCATTCAGTTTCTCTGAATGGATAGGTGAGAACAGCTGATTCACGGTGAATAATTTGCATTTGAGTGTTGTCAATTGAGCCAAGTGAAAAGAAGACAAACATCAAGACGAACAACATATAAAACTGAGACAATATTTTAAAAAGAATCGCAATCAACCTGAACAGGTAAGCTGGAATAAAATCAGTAGCAGCATTAACTAAAGTAATTAGTAATTATTAGCTGCTACTGATTTTATGGACTCCTCACGGTTAAATACGTTGGTCACATGCCAGCTGTATAAGCCGGTTACGGGACTCATTACGGTTGTATATCGTGCTCTGAATAATAAATTTTTTGTTTGTTGTTTGTTTGCTGAGTAAAATTAAAATAGAACAATTTTTTAAAAAAGCATCATCCAGGATTCGAACTGATGCTTTGTAAATCCCTGACCGAGCGCTCTAACCGCTACACCAAACTAAGAGACAACACACCTCCGTGACGTTAATAAGCCACTCGACTTCTTTGAAAGCAAGCATTAAATAAGTAACGAAGTAAGCCTGTTATACAATTATACTATTTGCATGTGTATTTTATCTGTTTTAAACTTGGTGTCATTTGATCTTATTGGTTTAGAAATGTTTGTAAAAAAACTATTGTTATCAAAAATGTAACAGATGTAACACCGGACCTCATTACCCACAATGCATCTCCCGCACTGGACTACACTGCCGTAAACAGCTGTCGTAAATCAAAACTCCCGGTACTCCAGATGGCCACCACTTTTCATCAGTATAATGACACACACACACACACACAGCAGCAGCAGCAGACCGAGCCGTCACTCCCCTAAATTTAAAGAATACAAACTGGTTGCGTGCGAGTTTGCTGTTTTTTCTATAGTATGCTGAAGCAAAATCAAAATACAACAATTTTTTTTATTTTAATTTTGCTATAATTAAAATAAAAAAATTTAAAACATCATCCCTCGGGATTTGAACCGGCGCTTTATGTATCACTGACCGTGGGGTCTAACCACTACACCAAGCAAGCACTTAAAAATGATGCACCCAAGTAACGTTAAATAAGGCAAGGTTAATAAAGCAAGCTCTGGATAAGTGACGAAGTAAGCCTGTTATAATAATAACTTGGTGTTATTTGATCTTATTGGTTTATAAATTTATATTTAAATAAATAGTAAACTTGGCCGATTTCGTTATAATTTTGTTTGATGAGTGGGGCTTGAAAATTCTCTTGAAAAATATGGTCATTTATTTCAGTTAATAAATCTACTATAATTTTTTTTTTACTCATTATTGTACAGTACACATTAATAGCTCTGGTTCAGATTTTTCATGTTTGTTGTGGAAATTACCATCACTGTTGTATTTACTGCGATGAATGAAAATGTCACTTTGCGCCACCTGGCGGCCATTTTACGAATGACTTTGAAATGCAACTGATTTATTTTGGCCGCTGTTGCCTTTAAACGGCGGTATACGCGGCGAGATCGCCATTCCAATTTTGTAACCACTGTATGGCACCAGCTGGGTGAAGAGGAGGCTGGGGATGATGCTTACTCTCCCCAGAAGTTTGTCATGGCAGATGGGAAGATCAACCAGGCCAAGACTCAGAGAACACTAAGCTGGCATGCTGCAGGATGTAAGCTGAAAACCTACATCATGAGTGACTCTCTCCTGGCTTTCCCTCTGATAGCAGGGCTAGACTTCTTAAGAGCCACGGGAGCCATCTTGGAGATCGCTCAGGGACGATACGGCTGGAGGACAGGAGGGGGTTTCACTCGCCATCTGTTCCTGCCTCTTCCAGTCAATTTCAACCCTTTGGACAAAGCAGCCATCTACCTCACTCACACACCACCCGCCTCACTGTTATACTGCGCCTTGCCACTAGATGCTGCTCTCCCACAATCCACCTCAGAGTGTTCCACCGACCGAACGAGGGATCTGATCGAGCTAGTGACCACCCAGCTGGAAGATGGGACAATAGCTCAGCTGGGCACGGGAGGACACCAGAAGTAAATAGAGAACCCTTGAATCGCCTTCAAACGACACCAGGGGGCATTATACCGCAGGGTTGCAGGAAAGTGGGGAGGAAAACTCCAACTTGTGGTACCCCAATCTTTAACCCAGATGTTCTTGCAGCACTATGTTCTATGTAGCGCAGCCACATAAAGGGCTTTTTATAGGGGGGAAAAATATGGCAAAAGTTTATGAAGGTAAAGCAGCTGTGCCCCTTTAAGGTGTCCTTTAGGATTGTTTTACCCCATGCAATACGATGTGGTCCCGAAAAGAGGCTCTCGCGAGAATTCGCTGACAGGTAGCGAGAGGTCGGCGGTGACGCAGGTGGTCACCTGGTCCGTAGATTCTAGAGCTCGTATTAGTGTAACATTAAAAGCTGAACGTTAGAGCATCTCAATGCCTGAACACCATGTCCTTGCTACTTCTAACCAGTTAGGATACCTCCGGAGCTTCTTTGCATTTTGGTGGAGAGAGGAGTGATTTCCCATTTTAAGAATTTTGAAAAATAGCATACAGATGTGGCCGTTAAGAATGCGGGTGTTTTCCCACGAGATCCCTCAATTTAGCGCTCGGCTTCCCGCGACTTCCCGTAAGCAACATTCGGGAATTTAAATAAATGTGTTGTGCTTCACTGAATATCCGCCAGATGGAGCATGGAAGGACTTTATCTAAAAGCCGGAACAAACGAAGAATTGTATATAATTACTTAGCCTAAAACAATATTGTTTCCAATGCTGAAGCAAACATGAATTTTATTTTGTTTTACAACAGATCTTTCATGATGAATGTGTGTATATGTGCTTCATAATGATGAAATGAGATGCCCAAATTCGTGCTTTAAAATTCCTAATAAGTTTCTTATATATAGTTTTTGTAAAGTCTTAACAGGGACAAAACAGTGAAAGACATGACAATGCCTTGTTTTAAATGGTCTTGAAATGAATAAAATTTCCTGATAGTAGGCTATCTGATAGTCTTAACTATGCGAATGCGATTCGTGAATATGCCAACATGTCTTATTTAAAATGTAAAAATGTGTCGACATCATCAGAAGACATGAATGAACAATATATATATATATATATATATATATATTATCATATTAAGTAAATAATATTTTATGTATTCAATGTTCTTTGGGCTTTTTATAATAATCATCATATTTGCTGTTTGTGTCCAGCATTGAATAATTATTTAATCCATTATTTAACCAAGGCTGGAAATAATAGCTGGAATGTGATGTTATTGTGAATTTATGACTGAAATAAAGCTGTTCGTCTTTTGTAAAGTACTTTCACTTTACAAAAGGCAGCGTTTTTATCAAAAGGTTGATAAATGTGTATTGTACAGTATATACAACGTGACAGCGTTCAGGTTCAGGACTGCGATTCGGCATCGTGATTCTCCTCTTTAATTTACTACATAGTTTTAATTAACGCTCAGTGCTATTCCTATTAATCCTAGTAAGTCAGTGGTAGGTGATTCACCTTCCATGCGGAAGACCCAGGTTCGATTTCCAGCCAGGGAATCGCAATAAAATATTATATTAGAACATAAATTCATAGGTTTATTATTATCATCAAATATGATATTACTATTATAATGAACCCTAGGCACGTGATAGCCGTCAAGAGCATTAATACAAAATCTTGTATTATGTTTATTTTGTGGCACATTTCCAAATATGCAATGTACAAATAAACATTTATATATAATACAAATAAATATTGTTTATGATGAAACATTAGACGAAACTAATTTTATTATCAAAAAAAAAAAAGTATACATATTGTATATGAAAAAATATTTCTATTATATGATCTCGGGCTTGCTCCACATTATAAAAGCAAGGCGCGGAGTTTAGTCTGAGGTCCGGGAAGTACGTGATGTGATGGAGAATAGACAGGGGCGGACTGGGACCAAAAAGTGGCATAAAAAGTAGTATAAAAATATAACACAATACGGAAATCAATGCTATTTAAACATATTATTTGAAGTATCACTGAAAATATATTGGGTCATATTAGTAAAACAAAGAAACAAAGGAAAGAACATCAAGACAAACATATAAATCTATAAAGACAATATTTTACAAAGAATGGCAATAAAACTGAACAGGTAAGCTGAAATAAAATCAGTAGCAGCATTAACTCACGCTAGTAAACTAGTTATTTATTTTAATTATTATGGTAGTTAATATTAATTCGAAATATGGCTGAGAAACATTATTTTTAATTAATATTGTCTACTATAATATTTACTAGCACGAGTTAATGCTGCTACTGATTTTATTCCACCTTACCTTGTTCAGTTTGATTGTGATTCTTTTTACTTGGCTCTGGTAGATCAGGGGAGACGTGTTGGTCATCATCAGCAGGCACTGGTTCATCATCGCTGACCTGCTGCACTTACAGTTTACACTGATGAGTGGTAGATCTTACACTGCATCACGATGATACCCCCTGCGAAATGTTCATGATATCTCACGAACAAAAAAGCCAATTTGTGTTTTCCTCATAAAGTGTTTAGGTGAAATTCCACCCATACAAGTGTGACAAATATACAAAGAAAAAATTCAGGAAGGGGCAAATACTTTTTCATGGCACTGCACCTGTAGTCAGATTGTTCCACTAGGATGGATCTGTGCCAGGTTTTTAAAATCTGATAAAGGTTTTTTAAAACTTTTAAAATCATACTAATCTGAATAACTTGAATGATGAACTTATTGTTCTTTCCTTTTTTTTAATTTTTTTTTTACAAATACGACCCAATAAATGTTCAGTGATACTTTTTAGTTTTTGTTTGTGTTATATTTTTATACTAGTATGTGGTTTTAAAAATTAATCTCCACTATAATGAGCCAGTGTATTATGATGTGGGATGTGGTAAGCTGCTGATTGTGGTGTGGTGATCCAGACTCGCTGTCCCTGACAATAATGTTATGGCGCTTTTCCACTGCATAGTACGGCACGACACGGTTCAGTTCAACTCACTTTTGGGGGGTTTTCCACTGGGAACAGTACATGGTACCTGGTCCTTTTTTTTAGTACCACCTCAGCCGAGGTTCCAAGCGCGCCGAACCGTTACCAAAACATAACGTGTAAACTCTGCTGGTCACTGATTGGCCGGAGAAAATCATCATTACTGCGTCACTGAGCTTGCGACACGAGACACAACAGAACCGCTATATTTAGAACAGCCAGCGAAGGATCGGACGCACCTTTTTGTATTAACCAAAAATTTTCTTTGGCTGCCATCAGTCTCTTTTGAAACAAACTCCTTCGTCTCGCTGTTAAAAACATCCACATGCCGAGAATGAAGAACACCATGCCGGCGATATGCTCCATTGTTGTGTGTTTGTTTGTGGCGCGTTTACGATGATGTCACGGCAGTAGAGGCGCCGCAACTAAAACGACACGTGAATAATCCCGCCCACACTAAAGCGTTACTAAACTGCAGTGGAAGCGCAAACTGTGCCGAAGTGAGTTGAACTGAACCGTGTCGTGCCGTACTATGCAGTGGAAAAGAGGCATTAGAGCAATCAGAGGCTGTGGAACTGGAACTTTCCTTCACACCAAAGGCAGAATCTGTTCATTTGAAGCATTTCACAGCATTTACCTCTAAAGCTTTTTCCTATTTTCATGTACTTTTCAGCTCCATCTTTTCTTCTTCCTCCTTTTCATTAATTGAAATCATTATTAATTTGCTCAAAAAAATTTGCTGCATCGAGAAATGATCAATATCTCTCCCTCCGTAAATTAAAAGTGAAGGTGTTTAATTAATATCGAGGGAGCAATACACCCACATGCGCAGAAACATAAACACACTGTTACCTTCTTATTTTTAATGTTGCTCGCGGCAGCGTAACAGCCCGTTAATTCATGTACTGATGAGAAGGACAAACTGGTCGATGCCCGTTCTTTTTACATAAAAAAATAATAAATTTTGGGCAAAGACATCTGTTCGGCAGTGGCGGTTTTAGGCATGGGTGAACGCCCAGGGCTGCGTTTCCCAAAAGCATCGTAAGCCTAAGTAGTTCTTAAAAATGCTCATATGAATAATCTTAATATTACTGTCTGTTTCCCAAAACCATCGTAACTTAAGTAGCACTTGAAAAACCTCGTAGACCTACGAGTGCTCTGGAGTAATCGTAAAGCCTTACGTGCATCGTAAGGAGACAGAATTAAGAGGGCGCCTGCTGGACAACCGGCAAATTGCACCTCAAATGTACTTCTCTTCAAAGTCATTCTTCATTTTATTTGTACGTATATTTTTTATTCATTTCTATTTTCTACTCATTACACAATTCAATATACTAATTAAAAATGAATAAAGAAATTAAATAAAAATGACATAATAAATGTTGGAATGAAAAAAAAAAGTACACTGGTATATGGACTTTTCGAGGGGTACAGTACAAATGTATTTAATAGAAAATATTTAATGTGCTTTAAAGATGACACAAATAAAGGATGACTTGCTGGCATGCATGAAACCCGAGCCATTTTGAACATGTCTTGGTTGAGCAACAACCGTCTCTTCATCTTCCTCCCTGAAGTCCAAGGGCATTCTTGCCCTCACTGCAATATTGTGCAACATAGCTGTTACTGTTATTACAGCACAGCACTTTTGTGGCACAAAGAGAACTCCACTTCCTCTAAAATAATATTAATTTCTTATTTTTGAAAAATGTATTTTCTTTGTTTTTTGATTCCAGCCATTTTTGCTAATTTCTCCACCCCTAGGTGTGCTTATTTCAAAATTTTCTCCTATTAGCAAATGAACGTCAGGTGAAGATAATTTTCTTCAAGGCTGCTTTTTGGACGAACTGAAGCTTGTTTATTGAGGATGCAGGACAACCACCTAGTAATGCATTACAAGAGTCCAGTCTGGAGGTCATGCATGTATGAACTAGCTTTTCAGCATCAGATGGAAAAAGGCTGTTTTTGTGATATTGGAAATATGATTTTCAAAGGACAAGTTACTGTCTAATATTCAAATTCAAATTTTTCAAATTTTATTTGTCACAAACACAGTCATACACAGTATAATATGCAGTGAAATGCTTATACGACCGCCAGTGACCTTAAAAAGAAAATAAAAGCTTGTATGTAAAATAAATAATCAATAAAAAGGAAATACTAAAGAAATAGTTTTAACTAGTAAAATTAACTGTACAATAAGGGCATAATAAAATATTGCAAATAGAGTATATATGTATATAGAATTAAAGTGTCATTGGTTGTGCAAATATGCATGAAAGGTGACATGTACAATTGTCCAGATGTATAAATATTTAGTGCAAGTGTGAATGAATGTGTCCATGATTGTCCAGTCAGTGTTGTGAGCTTAAAAGATGTTATTAGTCCTGTGTGGAGGTGTGATTGAGAGACCTTATCGCCTGCGGGAAGAAGCTCCTCCTCAGCCTCTCTGTGTTGGCCTTTAGGGAGCGGAATCGCTTCCCAGACCGCAACAAAGTCCATTACTGGGGTGACTGAGGTCCTTCATGATCTTCCTGGCCTTAGTCCAGCACCGCTTGGTGTAGATTGAATGCAGGTCAGGGAGCTTGGTGCGGATGATGCGCTCGGCTGATCGCACCACCCTCTGTAGAGCTCGTCTGTCCTGCATGGTGCTGTTCCCGAACCAGGTCGTGATGTTTCCCGTCAGGATGCTCTCTATGGTGCAGGAGTAGAAGTTCCTGAGCACCTTGGAGGGCAGTCTAAAGTCTCTCAAGCGTCTGAGGTGGTAGAGACGCTGCCGGGCTTTTTTCACCATGGTGTTGATGTGACAGGACCATGACAGGTCCTGCGTGATGTGAACACAGAGGTATCTGAAGCACACCGAGGTATCTGAAGCCTCAGATTAATCAGATGAATCAGAATCAGATGCCTCAGATGAGGAAGGACATACTTATATGATATGAACTTCTTAAAAACATACCTTGCTACAAATTTGTGAACATTCCACAAACGGAGAGGGAACCTGTGACTCAAACAAGCCAAACCCATTCTCAACTTCGTCCAACTGCAACTGAATTCCGTCCTGATGAAAGATGTGATTCTTTGGAAAATCAGATGCAGGATGTGGACAAGGAACCTGTGGAGATGCCACAATTTGTTCCAAGTCCAAGGTCTGCAACACCAGATAAAGATCAGGAGAGACTAAGAAGTGATGCAGAAGTAGTCAGAGATACAGAAAATGTAACAGAGGTGATGGAGGAAAGAAATGTGAGAAGGACACACAGAGTGGTGACAATCGGTGACAATCCAGAGCCCAGGCAAGGGAGCAGACAGACAGGCTAAACCAACCGTCTGCTAGCTGCATAGAGTCGTCACTCAGGGTTCACCTTATTGAGACTGTGTCTGTTCCCCGATCTAAGCAAAAATGTAGAAAGACTCAGAAAGTCTGTTTGAATAATTTAATTAACCTAAAGACCACAAACTCAGATCATACTGAATGCGCAGCCGGCACCTCTGATCTGAAGATAGGATTGTTAAATATTAGATCTCTCGCATCAAAAGCAGTTATTGTTAATGAAATTATCACAGATCAGGCGTTTAATATACTCTGTTTAACTGAAACATGGGTTAAACAGGATGAGTATGTAGCTCTAAATGAAGCTAGTCCTCCTGGATACAGCTACATACACCAGCCTCGGTTAACTGGTAGAGGAGGAGGCGTCGCAGTTATTCATAATGATAATCTGTCTATCGTACAAAAACACGGACACAAATTTAACTCATTTGAAATTCTCTATAGTAACATAAGTGTATTTAAGTATATTAAATCAGCTCAGTCGATTCCACTAATTATAATTTACAGACCTCCAGGGCCGTATTCTGAATTTCTTAGTGAATTTGCAGATTTCATCTCAGACCTGGTCGTTTCTGTAGACAAAGTGTTAATTGCTGGAGATTTTAACATTCATTTTGAGAATCCAGAAGACCCTCTGAGAACAGCATTTATATCCATACTGGACTCCGTAGGTGTAAATCAGTGTGTAGTAGGACCCACTCATAAAGCAGGTCACACTTTAGATTTAGTAATATTCTTTGGATTAATTATAAGAAATGTATTCACAATTCCACTGTCTGAAATTATCTCAGATCACTATCTTGTCTCCATTCAAGTGTGTCACAGTGATAATGTACGCACAGTACCGCGCTACCGTATTAAACGTACATTCACATCAACTACCACACAGAGTTTTATCAGTAATCTCCCAGAGTTACCAACTTCGATTAGGCCACCGTCTGACCCCACAGAACTTGATCAGGCGACTGAATATTTAGAGTCGACACTTCGCTGTACCTTAGATAATGTAGCTCCAGCTAAAAGAAAAATTATTAGAGATAAGAAACTCGCTCCCTGGTATAACGATCACACGCGCACTTTAAAACAGACTGCTCGGAAATTAGAGCGTAAATGGCGTCAAACTAAATTATTGGTATTTCAAATAGCATGGAAAGAGAGCATCCTGAACTATAGGAAAGCTTTTAGTGTAGCTAGATCAACGTATCTCTCCACTCTTATAGAAGAAAATAAAAATAATCCTAGATTTTTATTTAATACCGTAGCCAAATTAACCAGAAATAAGACCACTACAGAAATCTCCACAACAACGTCATGCAATAGTGAGGACTTCATGAACTTTTTTAATAATAAAATTGTAAATATCAGGCATAAAATTGAGGCTTTGAAACCAAACAATGTAATTGATACAGATGTTAACCTAGCCATGTCAGATTCAAACCTAGAATACTTTACTCCTCTTGAAGAGAATGAACTAATTTCTCTCATCTCTTCTGCAAATTCATCAACCTGTATATTAGATCCTATACCGACACATTTTCTTAAACAGATAGTACCAGTAATAACAGAACCGATGTTGAGAATAATTAATTCCTCACTCAGCATTGGTTATGTTCCAAAATCTTTTAAAGTAGCAGTTATTAAACCAATAATTAAGAAACCTGACCTCGACCCCTGTCAGCTGTCCAATTACAGGCCAATATCAAACCTCCCCTTTATCTCTAAGATTCTGGAAAAGATAGTAGCGGAGCAGCTATGCTCATATCTACATAGAAATGGCATACATGAACTGTATCAGTCAGGATTTAGGCCTCATCACAGCACAGAAACAGCACTCGTTAAAGTAGTAAATGACCTCCTATTGGCCTCTGATCAGGGTTGTGTAACTATGCTTGTATTACTCGACCTCAGTGCAGCTTTTGACACTATTGATCATGCTATTCTTCTTCACAGATTAGAAAATGTAGTAGGAATTAAGGGTACAGACCTCTCCTGGCTCAGATCCTATTTGACCGATCGTTATCAGTATGTAGACTTAAATGGTGATTATTCTGCATGCTCTCTAGTGGAGTTTGGCGTTCCGCAGGGTTCAGTTTTAGGCCCACTGCTTTTTTCCCTTTACATGCTTCCTCTGGGCAACATAATCCGTAAGCATGGTATTAGTTTTCATTGTTATGCTGACGACACACAGCTATACGTCTCAACAAAACCTGATGAGAAAAACCATCTTACTAAAGTTGAGCAATGTGTGCAGGACATAAGAAATTGGATGCTAATTAACTTCCTTCTGCTTAATCCGGATAAGACAGAAGTTCTAGTCATAGGACCGCATACAGCTAGAAGTAAAATCTTAGATCACACCGTAACTTTAGATGGCCTTTCTGTTCCGTCAAGTGCAACAGTAAAAGACCTCGGCATGATTATAGATTCCAGCCTTTCATTTGAAGCTCATGTAGATAATATCACCAGGATAGCATTCTTTCACTTCAGAAATATCGCCAAAATAAGAAATATATTGTCACTAAACGATGCAGAAAAACTAGTTCATGCTTTTATCACTTCTAGGTTGGACTATTGTAATGCCTTACTGTCTGGTTGTTCAGTTAGGTGCATAAACAAGCTTCAGCTAGTCCAGAATGCAGCAGCGAGAGTCCTCACTAGAACCAGAAGATATGAGCACATCACCCCTATCCTATCTTCACTGCATTGGCTCCCTGTGAAATTTCGCATTGATTTTAAAATACTACTCTTGACATATAAGGCATTAAATGGTCTCGCCCCGCAGTATCTGAGCGAACTGCTAGTGTCTTACGATCCGCCACGCCTACTTCGGTCAAAGGATGCAGGCTGCTTATCAGTACCGCGCATTATGAAAACTACAGCTGGGGGCAGAGCTTTTTCTTACAAAGCCCCAAAATTATGGAATAGTCTTCCAAATAGTGTTCGGGACTCAGACACAGTCTCAGTGTTTAAGTCTAGGCTAAAAACATATTTATTTAGCCAAGCATTTTTATAAATAGATTTGCCATAAGGTAAAGGAGCAGATCTGGGGGACTCATGGACGTAGAGTATTATGGTGAACTGGTATGTTTTAGATGCTGTCTTCCTCAGTCTCATTTACTACTGGACTCCATTTTACATCAAGTATTATAACATCAATTAACAGGGCACTGGTGGCTCAGTGGTAGGTGTTTCGCCTGCCATGCGGAAGGCCCGGGTTCGATTCCAGCCAGTGCCCACACCCCAGCCACTGGATGCAGTGCCGGTCCCAAGCCCGGATAAAATGGGAGGGTTGCGTCAGGAAGGGCATCCGGCGTAAAACCTGTGCCAAGTTGTAGTGCGGACTGGATACTCCGCTGTGGCGACCCCTCGTCGGGAGCAGCCGAAAGACCAACAACAACATTATAACATCAATTAACATCAACTATTATAGCTTAACCTAACACTTAACACTGTATAAATGCTGAATAGCTGTTTAGAAAAGCAGAAAAGCTGTTTTGAGACAATGTCAATTGTTAAAAGCGCTATACAAATAAAACTGAATTGAATTGAATTGAAGTGGGGAAAACCCCGGGGAGTGTTCAATTCAATTCAATTCAGTTTTATTTGTATAGCGCTTTTAACAATTGACATTGTCTCAAAACAGCTTTACACAATCAAAAGAATTATTTAAGTTTGTATGGAATGTGAATGTGTATGAATCAAAATGTTCAGATATTCCCTGGTGAGCAAGCCCGAGGGCGACAGTGGCAAGGAAAAACTCTCTGAGATGGTAATAGGAAGAAACCTTGAGAGGAACCAGACTCGACAGGGAACCCATCCTCATCTGGGTGAAACAGATAGCAGGAAATGATCTGCATTTATACAGTGTTAAGTGTTAGGTTCAGCTATAATAGTTGATGTTAATTGATGTTATAATAGTTGATGTAAAATGGAGTCCAGTAGTTATTCGAGACTCAGATAGACTTGTAGAAAGTTCCAGTCCTGAACTATCGAATTGTCAAGTCCTCAGAGAAACAGCTGACAACACCAGTCGAGGCCAGAACCATCTTCTAAGTAGATAGAATCATCCCCAGACACATCCTAAAGAGACACACGGGGCATCCATGCGATGATACCTCCAACCAGAAACCGGGCACCAGGATGGACCAGACAGGTCCGGAGGGCAGAGGGAGTCTGGATCACTGGCAGCTCAGGAACCACATGTGTAGCTCGACAGAGAGAGAGAGAGAGAAAGAGTGAAAGGGGGAGACAGGGGGAGAGAGGAAAGAGAAAGAGGGGGAGGAAGAGAAGAGGAGGAGAGATTGCAATTAGGTATGGTCACAGTCACAATGTCTAATGTGAATGTATATTTACTGTAGAGTGCAAGCAGGGACTCCGGCAGGACTAACTATGACAGCATAACTAAAAGGGAGAGCCAGAAGGAAACACAAACATGAGGGCTCCCTGAGATGTAAAGCAAACAATCACCTCACCGTCAACAAACCTGAGTGATCAAATGAGACTGAGGAAGACAGCATCTAAAACAAACCAGTTCACCATAATACTCTATGTCCATGAGTCCCCCAGATCTGCTCCTTTACCTTATGGCAAATCTATTTATAAAAATGCTTGGCTAAATAAATAGGTTTTTAGCCTAGACTTAAACACTGAGACTGTGTCTGAGGTCCGAACACTATTTGGAAGACTATTCCATAATTTTGGGGCTTTGTAAGAAAAAGCTCTGCCCCCAGCTGTAGTTTTCATAATACGCGGTACTGATAAGCAGCCTGCATCCTTTGACCGAAGTAGGCGTGGCGGATCGTAAGACACTAGCAGTTCGCTCAGATACTGCGGGGCGAGACCATTTAATGCCTTATATGTCAAGAGTACTATTTTAAAATCAATGCGAAATTTCACAGGGAGCCAATGCAGTGAAGATAGGATAGGGGTGATGTGCTCATATCTTCTGGTTCTAGTGAGGACTCTCGCTGCTGCATTCTGGACTAGCTGAAGCTTGTTCATGCACCTAACTGAACAACCAGACAGTAAGGCATTACAATAGTCCAACCTAGAAGTGATAAAAGCATGAACTAGTTTTTCTGCATCGTTTAGCGACAATATATTTCTTATTTTGGCGATATTTCTGAGGTGAAAGAATGCTATCCTGGTGATATTATCTACATGAGCTTCAAATGAAATGCTGGAATCTATAATCACGCCGAGGTCTTTTACTGTTGCACTTGACGGAACAGAAAGGCCATCTAAAGTTACGGTGTGATCTAAGATTTTACTTCTAGCTGTATGCGGTCCTATGACTAGAACTTCTGTCTTATCCGGATTAAGCAGAAGGAAGTTAATTAGCATCCAATTTCTTATGTCCTGCACACATTGCTCAACTTTAGTAAGATGGTTTTTCTCATCAGGTTTTGTTGAGACGTATACAGTGGTTACAAAATTGGAATGGCGATCTCGCCGCGTATACCGCCGTTTAAAGGCAACAGCGGCCAAAATAAATCAGTTGCATTTCAAAGTCATTCGTAAAATGGCCGCCAGGTGGCGCAAAGTGACATTTTCATTCATTGCAGTAAATACAACAGTGATGGTAATTTCCACAACAAACATGAAAAATCTGAACCAGAGCTATTAATGTGTACTGTACAATAATGAGTAAAAAAAAAAATTATAGTAGATTTATTAACTGAAATAAATGACCATATTTTTCAAGAGAATTTTCAAGCCCCACTCATCAAACAAAATTATAACGAAATCGGCCAAGTTTACTATTTATTTAAATATAAATTTATAAACCAATAAGATCAAATAACACCAAGTTATTATTATAACAGGCTTACTTCGTCACTTATCCAGAGCTTGTTTTATTAACCTTGCCTTATTTAACGTTACTTGGGTGCATCGTCTTTAAGTGCTCGCTTGGTGTAGCGGTTAGAGCCCATGGTCAGTGATACATTAAGCGCCGGTTCGAATCCCGAGGGATGATGTTTTAAATTTTTTTATTTTAATTATAGCAAAATTAAAATAAAAAAAATTGTTGTATTTTGATTTTGCTTCAGCATACTATAGAAAAAACAGCAAACTCGCACGCAACCAGTTTGTATTCTTTAAATTTAGGGGAGTGACGGCTCGGTCTGCTGCTGCTGCTGCGTGTGTGTGTGTGTCATTATACTGATGAAAAGTGGTGGCCATCTGCAGTACCGGGAGTTTTGATTTACGACAGCTGTTTACGGCAGTGTAGTCCAGTGCGGGAGATGCATTGTGGGTAATGAAGTCCGGTGTTACATCTGTTACATTTTTGATAACAATAGTTTTTTTACAAACATTTCTAAACCAATAAGATCAAATGACACCAAGTTTAAAACAGATAAAATACACGTGCAAATAGTATAATTGTATAACAGGCTTACTTCGTTACTTATTTAACGCTTGCTTTCAAAGAAGTCGAGTGGCTTATTAATGCCACGGAGGTGTGTTGTCTCTTAGTGCTTGGTTGGTGTAGCGGTTAGAGCGCTCGGTCAGGGATTTACAAAGCATTGGTTCGAATCCTGGATAATGCTGTTTTAAAAAATTGTTCTATTTTAATTTTACTCAGCAAACAAACAGCAAACAAAAAAATTTATTATTCAGAGCACGATATACAACCGTAATGAGTCCCATGTGACCAACGTATTTAACCGTGATGAGTCCATAAAATCAGTAGCAGCTAATAATTACTAATTACTTTAGTTAATGCTGCTACTGATTTTATTCCAGCTTACCTGTTCAGGTTGATTGCGATTCTTTTTAAAATATTGTCTCAGTTTTATATGTTGTTCGTCTTGATGTTTGTCTTCTTTTCACTTGGCAACACTCAAATGCAAATTATTCACCGTGAATCAGCTGTTCTCACCTATCCATTCAGAGAAACTGAATGAGCTGAAATGAGCCTTTGTTTCACGACCGCGACACCCCTCTCTCTCACGCACATACAGTACAGAGTAGACCAAATCATTACAGTACATACTTTATCCAACGAACATGAAAAATATCCACATAATGATGAGTTAAGAAGCATTGCTTAATTTTCGTTTAGACAGACTGTTTGTATCTGATTATTGGTATTATTAAAGAACAGCAGCACAAACAACAACACAAGGGCTTGTACAGCAAAGAGTTAAATTTGTAACAGTAAAAGGCATCCGAATTTAAATATATAAATTACTAGAAACAAATTGAGCACACTATCAGAATAAAAAATAGAACAAATCAAATGTTTTTTACACATACACAAGGAGGATAATGATACCGAGTTTATATTAAAATATCAAATATTGTAATATTGTTTTTGTGTTATTATAAATAATGAAATGCAGTAGGCTGTTATGGTCATCATCAAAAGAAAATATATTAAGTAACAGATAATATTAGGTTTATATTTCAAATTAGATAAAATGCTGATTTTCCAGCAGTAAAATTATTGTATCTCTACAGTTTACAAAACCTCCGCTGCGTGTATTCATTCACAGGCTGAAGAGCACGCACAGAGAAATAGGAGACTGTGGTTTAGGAGTGGATTGGAGAGAAGAGAGCTGTTCAGTTACTATAAAAAAAAATCAAAAAAATATATATAAAACATAATATGATCTTTTGAGTTATGAGGTTTTTTTTATTATACATAAGACAACCTTTCAGTTTTGTAAATATTCTAGTTATAGTGTGTTAAGTTTTTCTTTAGGTTAAACGGTTTTGAGAATTAGACCATCCAGCTAAGATCAATATTATGTCGTTGATTGATAAAATCTGGATTAAGGATATTTTATTTTGTTTTATTTATTTAATTTGTATTTTTCATCTTCCCCCCCTGAGGGATTGCCACCTTATTGTGGTCAGGGGATTTGCGTGCCTCAGTGCTTGTATGTTTACCGAGGGCTCAAGGGAGGTGTGTCTGTGTGTGTGTGTGTGTGTGTGTCTGTGTGTGTGCGCGCGTGCGCTGTAGCCTGTGCTTTTTTCAGCGGATTTTTCCGCTACCGCAGATCAGTTTATCAACTTGTAATATATAACTTTTAGGAATATATTAACATGTGGAAACATCATTATATGTTGAATGGAACTTGTAAGCCTTTGAATGGTGTTAAAAATACTTGCAAAACAAGTATTGCAGCCATACATTGGAGGGAACTTCTGAGGTGGTCAGTGATTGATGGCACGGTCGGTCGGAGGGGGTTGTGATCACACCTATAGATCTTTTGTTCTAGGCTATCGGTCAAATATCTCTCCACTTGGAAGCAAAAACATGCAAGGGATTTCAGCATCTCGACGCACATACTAAGCTGTTTATAAAGTAGACACTGTTTGTTTTTTCATTTTGTAATCTTTCCCGTGTTTACCGTGTACTGTACAATGTATATTCATTTTTTAATGAATTACTGTAAATACTACACATTCCGTTGATTTACCAGAAATGACTTTTCTGTTTTTTTGTGTGTGCTAAACTAAACTTCAAGGTCAAAGTAATAGCGATTTTATTTGAAAAGTATTATATATTTACAGTGCTGATAAGTTCAAGCTTAGATTCATATATAAACTGCTTCAAAGTCTTTCCACCCTGTGACCGCTGAAATCCGACAGACGCAGGGCTCAAGGGAGGTGTGTCTGGTGTGTGTGTGCGCGCGTGTGTATGTGTGTGTGTGCGTTTGCGCTGCAGCCTGTCATTTTCAGCGGATTTTTCCGCTACCGCAGATCAGTTTATCAACTTGTAATATATACATTTTAGGAATATATTAACATGTGCAGACATTTAAGGGTGCGCTGCCCTCTCTTGCCCCTGCGTAGAGCCTACACACACACACACACACACACACACCTATCTATCTATCTATCTATCTATTATATAAATACACATTTGGAATCTGCATCTACATTTTCTGTTACAAGTATAGAATTAGGTTCAGCTGAGACTCATGATCAATGGTGTGAGGGTACTTATGTAGTGATAATTAGTTTCAGCCAAATCATTAAAACTAACAATGGACTATGACACTCTTGTTTTACACACATTGTTTTAGCGATAGTTTCACGGAAGCGAGTTCAGAACTAATCTAACCAAACCAAGAAAAAAAAAAACATCCGAAGCTTCAAATAGAATGAACGAACTAATGAAATTGATATATATGTAATAGATATACTGTATATACAGACGTGTGTGTGTCATTTTAATTCAAATGAACATTTTAATGCTTTCTGATACACTTATCAACTTATCGACATACACTTATCAACACAAACTCTCCGTGCACGCACACACACAATCTCTAAAAAATTAATATTAATAACATACATATACAAATAAACAAAAATATAAACGTCTATATTGAAGTCTACGGTGAACGCAGAGTCGGCTAAGCACACGTGATGACGCGCGCGCCCTCACCTCTGTTACGGCTGCCTACAGTATTTGGCCAAAAGAATTATAATAATTGAACGATATGCCTGGTCCTGGAAAGAGACATCAACAGTCCGGCGCTGAGAAACGAAAGAACCGAAAGAAAAAAAAAGCCTAAGATGAAGCCCGTGCATCAATTCCAGAAATAAAACTTTACTTTATTCTGTCGACGTTAATAATGTAATAACGTAACATTAACGTAAAATAACGCAAATTTCATTTAACAGCAGGGGGGACAATAAATATATATTTTTATAAATTTATTGCATTGTTTATGTTGTTTACAGTCAAGCCATCAACATACAATAAAATGTAAACATGAGATCTAAACTAAAAACTGTGCTCCCTGTGCTGGTGCTGGCAATATCATCTCTTTGTTCTGCTGTCTCCGGCTCCCTCCCTGGTCCTGAATCTGCCCACTTCCTCTACTCTCACTGTCTCAGAACAGACTGACTCCTGAAGCAGAAAAAAAATGCAGGAAATTATGTTTTCTAACATGCGTTAGATAGTTTTTTTTTATCACTCTATACACAATACTTTGCTATTTTTATAGATGTTGAGCATCGTGAGCAAGCCCGAGATCATATTAACGTTAATTATCACCAGCCGGCATTAATAGCACACGAGTAACGTGAGTTGGACGCACACCAATCGATTCGACTATGGTTAATCGCTCACTCCGTAGGCTCCCTGAATAGGCGGGAAAGGGATGGAACCGCGCATTCGTCCCGGCAGGAAAAAAAAACTAAACAGATCTAACAGATGAGGACTCAGATTAATGTGCAAAAAATATATAATAAAACTATACAAGTCTACATAGCCTTTATAAGACTCTACCTTAAGCGCACTTAAAATATTTTAGTTAGTTTTAAAATAAAACAATTTTAAAACATCACTCGGGATTCGAACTGGCACTTTGTAGATCACTGGCCGAGTGTTCTAACCGCTACACCAAGCGGCCACTTAGAAACAATGCACACCAGAGACGTTAATAAGCCACTCGACTTCTTTGAAAGCAAGCGTACATCTTTGATAAGTGACGAAGTAAGCCTGTTATAATAATAACTTGGTGTTATTTGATCTTATTGGTTTAGAAATTTATATTTAAATAAAACCCTACACACTTCTTTTCTAATTACACGTGATAAAATCTAAAGGCTCACTGTGTTAATATTTATTGTGCTTAAATTTGATCTTAATAAGATTTGATTTAATTTGAATTCTACATTTGTACTGTAATTATAGTACTGTGATTATGAATTCGGTCAACTACAGTGTTTCACTTGATGTTATCGGCTATTACGTGTATTATTGAGGCAGAGAATGAACTAAGGCATGAGGCGTCAGTCTGTAGTTATATAGCGCCACTCAGTGGTAAAAGCCAGCAAATGCACAGCAAATGCACATCCCGTAATGCGGCGGCGACGTTACATACGACGCTCCGATTTTGTAACCACTGTAGCTGTGTGTCGTCAGCATAACAATGAAAACTAATACCATGCTTACGGATTATGTTGCCCAGAGGAAGCATGTAAAGGGAAAAAAGCAGTGGGCCTAAAACTGAACCCTGCGGAACGCCAAACTCCACTAGAGAACATGCAGAATAATCACCATTTAAGTCTACATACTGATAACGATCAAAATGGGACTTATGATGCTTTGGGTGAACCATCATATCGACCTTGGAGAGCAGAAGCAAAGGCACTCTGGTCTACACAGCAATTCATCCCACATGATAATACTCTTTACTACCAGTGTATGCCCACTCATCCCTGCTGTCATTAGGGTCACCATGGGTACTGAGGTGGGGTAACGAAAAGAAAAAAAAAGAGATTAAATATAATATGAGAGAGCAATATAACATGGGTCAAAGATAACACAGATGTCAGGAGCCATCTAAGAAAATAGAGGAGAGTGTAGAGGGTTGAAAATTATAATTGTCTGATGTGTTCAGCTATCAAATATATATGTAAAGATTTTTTTAAAATGGACCCCACACCCAAAAGTAAAAAAAAAATGCGAGAGAAATGATGTTACACAATATCTTTAAATTAATTAATGACTCCAATGTATTTTTGGGCTAAACCTGAAATTGTTATTATTGGTGCCTCCTGTAGAGGGCGCTTAGCGCTGTTGAGACGTTGAATTGCGCAGCTCAGGTCAGAGTTCATTAAACATCACCAAAGCTCACAGCATATTCATGTGATTATCATACTTTTCTATAGACGCTAACAGTGTATTCTACTTACCCTTTCGGGTCTCTTCAGCCTGTGACAGGTAACATTACAGTGGTGTGAAAAACTATTTGCCCCCCTTATGATTTCTTATTCTTTTGGATTGTTTGTCACACAAAATGTTTCTGATCATCAAACACATTTAACTATTAGTCAAAGATAACACAAGTAAACACAAAATGCAGTTTTTAAATGAGAGGTTTTATTATTTAGGGATAAAAAATCCAAACCTACATGGCCCTGTGTGAAAAAGTAATTGCCCCCTGAACCTAATAACTGGTTGGGCCACCCTTAGCAGCAATAACTGCAATCAAGCATTTGCGATAACTTGCAACGAGTCTTTTACAGGGCTCTGGAGGAATTTTGGCCCACTCAACTTTGCAGAATTGTTGTAATTCAGCTTTATTTGAGGGTTTTCTAGCATGAACCGCCTTTTTAAGGTCACGCCACAACATCTCAATAGAATTCAGGTCAGGACTTTGATTAGGCCACTCCAAAGTCTTCATTTTGTTTTTCTTCAGCCATTCAGAGGTGGATTTGCTGGTGTGTTTTGGGTCATTGTCCTGCTGCAGCACCCAAGATCGCTTCAGCTTGAGTTGACGAACAGATGGCCAGACATTCTCCTTCAGGATTTTTTGGTAGACAGTAGAATTCATGGTTCCATCTATCACAGCAAGCCTTCCAGGTCCTGAAGCAGCAAAACAACCCCAGACCATCACACTACCACCACCATATTTTACTGTTGGTATGATGTTCTTTTTCTGAAATGCTGTGTTACTTTTACGCCAGATGTAACGGGACACGCACCTTCCAAAAAGTGTTTAACTTTTGTCTCGTCGGTCCACAAGGTATTTTCCCAAAAGTCTTGGCAATCATTGAGATGTTTTTTACCAAAATTGAGACGAGCCTTAATGTTCTTTTTGCTTAAAAGTGGTTTGCGCCTTGGAAATCTGCCATGCAGGCCGTTTTTGCCCAGTCTCTTTCTTATGGTGGAGTCGGAGTATTAACTGACGTTAATTGAGGCAAGTGAGGCCTGCAGTTCTTTAGATGTTGTCTTTAGATGTCGCCTCATCCCACCATCTCTCAGGGATCGAGGGCGACATTCATCCAGGCTCTCTTCTGTTCTGGCACCTAGGTGGTGGAACGAACTTCCTCTAGATGTCCGTACAGCAGAGACTTTGATTATCTTTAAACGACGACTCAAGACGCATCTGTTTCTCCAGTACTTGGACTAACACCCCCCCCCAAAATAAAACCTTTCTTCCCAGTTGTGTTCGACTAATGGATGGCACTTAGTTATTAACCTAGTTAACCCAGTGTAAGTATGTATCCAGTGATTTTAACTTTAAAGCACTTTTTGTAAGCCGCTCTGGATAAGAGCATCTGCCAAATGCCTAAATGTAAATGTTGTCCTGGGGTCTTTTGTGGCCTCTCGGATGAGTTGTCTCTGCACTCTTGGGGTAATTTTGGTCGGCCGGCCACTCCTGGGAAGGTTCACCACTGTTCCATGTTTTTGCCATTTGTGGATAATGGCTCTCACTGTGGTTCGCTGGAGTCCCAAAGCTTTAGAAATGGCTTTATAACCTTTACCAGACTGATAGATCTCAATTACTTTTGTTCTCATTTGTTCCTGAATTTCTTTGGATCTTGGCATGATGTCTAGCTTTTGAGGTGCTTTTGGTCTACTTCTCTGTGTCAGGTAGCTCCTATTTAAGTGATTTCTTGATTGAAACAGGTGTGGCAGTAATCAGGTCTGGGATTGACTACAGAAATTGAACTCAGGTGTGATAAACCACAGTTACGGTGGTTAACAAGGGGGGCAATTACTTTTTCACACAGGGCCATGTAGATTTGGACTTTTTTTATCCCTTAATAACGTAAACCTTCATTTAAAAACTGCATTTTGTGTTCAATTACGTTATCTTTGACTAATAGTTAACGGTTTTTGATGAGCAGAAACATTTAAGTGTGACAAACATGCAAAAGAATAAGAAATCAGGAAGGGGCAAATAGTTTTTCACACCACTGTATATATAAATATAAATATGCGTCTGTGTGTATGTGTGTGCGAGTGAATGAGATAAATGTCCAAAGTCCGGATTATTGAAAGTGTGTGGGTGTTGGGGGTGATGAGTCGGCCTCACAGGCAATAATGAAACGTTCCGGGAGCACGACAACGGAGTAAGATGGTAGTGGAAATGTCCGGCAAAGATTAATCCAGAAATGGTAATCCAATTTGTCACGGTCTCCACTCTCTCGCTTAACAAAAATACAGCGCTGTTTTCTCCTCATCTCTCTCCCCCTCGCTTCTCCGCAGCAGCGCTTTAAAGGCAGACCAGGTGACCTCCTGCCTCACCGCCGACCTGTCTGAGTAATGTCTTTCTCTGACATAGGAATATTTTCAGTCTTACAGATCTGGCCGTTAAGACTGTGTGTGTTTTCCCGCGAGATGCCTCAATTTAGCGCCCGGCGTGCCGCAACTTGCCATAAGCAACAATTGGGAATTTAAATAAATGTGTTGTGCTTCACTGAATATCCGCCAGATGGCGCATGAAAGGACTTTATCTAAAAGGCGGACAAAGTACAACGAAGAATTGTGTATAATTAGTTAGCCTAAAACAATATTGTTTCCAATGCTGAAGCAAACATGAATTTTATTTTGTTTTACAACAGATCTTTCATGATGTGTGTATATGTGCTTCATACTATTTTCATAATGTTGAAATGAGATGCCCAAATTCATGCTTTAAAATTCCTAATAACTTTCTTATATAGTTTTTGTAATGTCTTAACAGGGACAAAACAGTGAAAGACATGGCAATGACTCAGTTTAAATGGTCTTGAAATAAATTTTATTTCCTGATAGTAGGCTATCTGATAGTGTTAACTATGCAAATGTCCTAATTCGTGAAAATGCCATGTGATCAGTGACATGTCTTATTTAAAACGTAAAAATGTGTCGACATCATCAGAAGACATGAATGAACAATATATGTCAGTTCATCGGGCATTTTATAATAATCATTATATTTGCTGTTTGTGTTCAGCATTGAATAATTATTTATGACTGAAATAATGCTGTTCATCTTTTGTAAAGTACTTTTACTGCTCGGACTTATTAATTCGTTTGAAACCCCTCACAAATGCGTGTGTATACAGCTTAAAACCTACATCAGTTATTAAAGATAGCGTCTATTTAGAAAAAATGCCCCAGAGATTTCGGAGCTTCAGGAAATATCCCAGCGCTCTGCGCATAACACTGGGCTAACTCATGTCGGAAAGAATTTATAAACGTTTTCTAAACGTGGGCTATTGTTTTTTTTTACTTATAATATTTGTTAATTTAATTTAAATGAGGTTTTGGCTCAGGACTTCGGTTCGGCATCGTAATCCTCTTTAATTTACTACACGTATAAAGTTTTCCACAGCCCAACGGCAGAAGTATGAATGCATCGGGAAAACAGCAAGCAGACTGACTCTGACCATTTAAAAAAACGTTTGTGTTCATTTTCTGACGCGCTCAAGTTCACCAAAAACAATACAGAACAGCGTACCTTATTTGCTTTCAAACATTTACAAAATCATAACATTTATTTGTTATTGTGAGTGCGCTTAAATAAAAGTTGAGTCTTAGGGTGCTTTCACACCTACAGCATTTGGTGCGCACCAAACGTGTTTAGTCCCTTGGTTCGGTTCGTTTGTGTTGATGTGAATGCAATCTCGGTACTTTGGTGTGCACCAAATCAATTGATCCGAGACCTGCCTGAAGGGGTGGTCTCAGACCGCTTTATCCGCTCTACTTTGGTACAGTTCGTCTGGTGTGAAAGCAATCAAACCAAATCTGATGAATTGGTATAGTTTAATGCACTTTGGGTATAAGAGATACGGGGTTGCGGGTAAAATTATTTTCCCTTCCTGATGACTCGATTAAATTTTTCAAGCTCGACTCGCGATGAAATCAAACCGCGGAGAAACGTGGAGTGCCGAAGAAATTAAGTGCCTCTCTGTATTCACATTAAAGATGAAAAAATGTGTGGCTGGGCTGTTTCGATCAGCCAACGGATTACCTGATGGATCTGCAGGAAGATCGCCGGCTAATAACAAAGTGATCATTCAGGAGGAGGGCACGTCTCTCCCTGAAGTGCCGTGCAAATGCGCCGTCGGCGAGATGAATAAACCAGGGAACTGGTTTGGAGTCGCAGCCGCGAATCGTGTTAGAAATTAATTATCTGAAATTAATGATTTGCACGTACAATGCAGTGCGCGAGGATCAGCACCATGAGCGCAAAGCAAAGCTGTTCCTCCATGATTATTGAAAGTGGCGCGATTTTCTGAAAATAGTCTGTTTCCGGTGCCGATGGGCTTCGCAATCTATTTTGGTTCGTTTAGAACTCTGCATATGTGAAAGCAAACCGTACCAACGTCTGTTTACTACATTGTAACATTTTTCTGACTGGTGCGGACTAAAGCAATCGAACTATAGGTGTGAAAGCACCCTTATAAAGGCTATGTAGTCTTATATAGTTTTATTATATAGTTTTTGCACATTAATTTGTGCAAAAACTCTCTCACTCTCTCTCTCTCTCTCACACACACACACAGCAGGCCAAATCGTCATTAGCACGTCCCTCCCCCAAACAGCACAGCCATTTACTTTCTTTCCATTTATTTACATCTGAACTGAGTTGTTTACACAAGTCAATGATCAATAGCTCATCATACCAATTTATTCGTACAGATGTACCTGTTTGTGGACATTAATCTGCGTCCTCATCTGTTACATTTTTGAGGACAATAGTTTTTTCAGCCTGTCACAGCGTGCGCCCAAATCAATATCGCTCCTTGCTCACTAGTTACTTCTAGAACTTTATGGGATTAAGCTATCACCAAAAGTGCTGTAGATGCGGTCATATTATTTCACTAGTTTTGACGCGTAGCTTTGTCTTAAAGTTTCACTCACACAAAAGAAGTCCGATCTCTTTGTCTCTTGTACTGTAGTTTACTTTGTCAGCATCAAAGAATCAACACTTCATACAGTCGTCTTGAGTAAATCCACTGTGACACCAGTTGCTGCATCTTGCAAATCTGTGACTTTTACAACAACCTATTTGCTGTATCTTGTAAATTACAGTCTTAGCTTACGTATATAACAACACTCTTGTTGTATATTTCTACTTACGGGAGCTTACAGTTACAACAACCTAGTTGCTGTATCTTACGTTCTTAGCTTACCGGGAGCTCACGTTAGCTGACGAGCTTACGGTCAAAAGCTTGTGTTTCCGTAGCCTTCCGCATCTAAACTGAACTCTCTATCATATGACAGTCACACAAATGCATGTAATAGTAGAATGACATCACAGACCAACCTACGATTGTCAAAATGGATGCATAACTTAGAAATTTAAAGCTTATGGCTTATGTAACAAACTTAATGCTTAATGCTTTACTAATGAATAGAACAAGGTAGAATAAATGAAATAACAACAAATAGAATAAAATAAACACAACAACAAATTCATAACAAGTACGATATGGCTCTTACAAGTGCAACCGTTAAAGATGAAGTTATCATCTTAAAACATTTGATATGTCTTGACTGCAAGTCTTTACATGTTCGGCTTTAAATGTTTTAATGCGTTAAGGTTTCAATGACATTGTCATGCACACTCAATCCACGACCGGCACTAGGACCCGGAAGTAGAGCGGTCGTAAATCAGGAAGTATAAAAGGAGTAAATAAACCATAGCAGAGCGCTCAGTCATTGAGTTCGGCCCATGTTGGTTCGTGTTGCGATCTTCCAAACCGTGAGTACTCACCAATCTTTTGGGTTATTGCTTTCTGCTATTTCTGTGTGCATTTATAGGACGCGGGTTAAATTTGTGTTTTTCCCTCGCTCACCCTTTGTGAGAGTCCTTATACTAAATCGCGGGGATATCCTACCTACTCGCTTCTCTCCGCGTTTGGGTTCACCATCCACGCTACATTGGGCTAACCGCTAAAGCTACGTCTTCTGGTCCTTCAGGTTAGTTCACTCGTGACAGAATGACTGAGCCCTCCGCGGTGAACCCAGCGGATTATGCGAGCCTTTGTGACGTTGTGGATCAGCATGCCGTGCTAATCAATCAGCTAACCGGGGATCTCGCTTCTCTCCGCCGCGAGGTCGCTGAGCTCCGGCGGGAGAATGCGGATCTCCGCGTGGCTGTTGATGGCGTCACTGCCCGATCGCACGCCGCGGAGGCCGCGGCGCCGCATCATCACCCCTCCCCCCCCCCCTTCTGATGTTTTTCTTTCTCTACCAGAAAAATGGAATGGCACGGACGGGAAATGCAGTGTGTTTTTGACAGCGCTTGAGTTGGTGTTTGAGTTTAATTCCACCAGGTACTCCACCGACCGACTACGCATTGCACTACTCGTTTCATTGCTAACAGGGCAGGCAGCTGAGTGGGCCACGGCAGTTATCCGCGCTGACGCGGACATCGCTCACTCATACAACGAATTCACCCGTCAGCTCAAACTCACTTTTGAACACCCTGCGGGCGAGGTGGAGACCGACTCAAAGCTCTATCATCTGCGGCAGGGAGCATTGTCCGTGAGTCGCTATACGGCTGAATTCCGCACGCTCGCCGTTCAGACCACCTGGGGAGATGCAGCGCTCCGGACATCCTACTACGAGGGGTTGGCTTCTAGGATAAAGGATGAACTAGCCGGGCGAGAGCTCCCCGCTACACTGGAGGGGCTAATCCAACTGGCCCTGCGGATCGACCAACGCCTCGTCTCTCGCCCGAAGCCAGCTCCTAGAACCCTGCCGCCAGCATCGACCTTCACCTTCAATCCACCACGACCACCTTCTTTCGCCACCTACGCCACACCTGGACATGTCGGCTCTCCACCTCCTGCCCTGGTTGACACAGGAGCCGGGGAACCCATGCAACTAGGGCGCGCCTCCCTGACCGTATCGGAACGCGCACACCTATTCAAAGAGGGTCTGTGCGCATATTGTGGTTCCGCGGACCATCACCGGGCGATCTGCCCTCTACGTCCGGGAAACGCCCAGCCCCGGTGAACAGAGGGAGAGATTCACAGGGCCTCCTTCAGATCTCCACCACCATCGACAACCCTAACGCACGCCTTATGGTTCAGGTATCCCTCCAAATTGGCCACAAACGAGTTCGAAATACCGCATTCATCGACTTCGGGGCAGCGGGTAACTTCATTGACTCATCTTATGCCAAAAAATTGGGGGTAAAAATTGAGACGTTATCCCAGCCTATTCGGATCACTTCAGTTGACGGTCGCCCCCTTTCATCTAGCCCTATCATCGCCCAAACCCAACCCATCACCTTAGTCATCGACCAACACAAAGAACAGCTCCGGTTTCACCTCACCTCCGTCTCATCACCACCCATCATTCTGGGTCACCCATGGCTCATCCAACATGACCCCCTCATCTCCTGGACTCAGAACAGAATTCTAAAATGGGGCGCGACCTGCACCGAACTTTGCCTGAGGGCTGCGGCTGGGACTTGCTCTAGGGAGTCCGAGGCCCCCGACGTCGACACCAACGCCATCCCCACTACGTACTGAGACCTGGCTGAGGTCTTCTGTAGAAGACGCGCCACACACCTCCCACCGCATCGCCCCTATGACCTGGCAATCGACCTCCAGCCAGGCTCTATACCACCCCGCGGCCACCTCTACTCTCTCTCCACCACCGAGACGCAGGCGATGGAAGACTATGTGACAAATGCCCTTCGCCAAGGTACCATCCGGCCCTCCTCATCGCCTGCTGCCGCGGGGTTCTTCTTCGTGAAGAAAAAAGGAGGAGAACTTCGGCCATGTGTCGATTATCGGGGGCTAAATAACATCACCATAAAGAACCGACACCCGTTGCCTCTTACCAACTCTGCCCTGGACGCCCTCTCTGGCGCTACCATCTTCACAAAGTTGGACCTGCGGAGCGCCTACAACTTGGTACGCATCAGAGAGGGTGATGAGTGGAAGACGGCCTTCATCACACCCACGGGACACTATGAAAGCCTGGTAATCCCCTTTGGTCTTTGCAATGCCCCCGCCGCTTTCCAACATTTCATTAATGACGTTCTCCGGGACATGTTAGGGCAGTGGGCATTTGCATACTTGGACGATATTCTAATTTATTCACGAACTCCTGAAGAACACACTCAGCACGTCAGAGCGGTTTTAAAGAGATTACACGCCCATCAACTGTACTGTAAGTTGGAAAAGTGCGCTTTTCACGAGCGCTCCACCACGTTCCTGGGTTTTGTCATCTCGCCCCAGGGTGTGGCCATGGACCCGCAGAAACTTGAAGTTGTGCGTCACTGGCCCCTACCCAAGACCCTTAAGCAGCTTCAACGGTTTCTCGGGTTTGCGAACTTCTATCGTCGCTTTATCCGGGACTACAGTACGGTTGCCACCCCCCTAACCGCTCTGACCCGACCCTCATCGTCACCCTTCACTCTAGACTCTGCCGCCATCTCAGCCTTCCAAAGGCTTTGCCAACTTTTCACCACCGCACTGATTCTTCTTCACCCAGATTCAAGCCAACCATTCGTTGTGGAGGTGGACGCCTCAGATGTGGGCGCTGGGGCTGTTCTCTCCCAGCGAGGTCCTGACCAAAAACTACACCCCTGTAGTTTTTTCTCCAAAAAATTTGACACCACTCAGCAGCGATACGGGGTAGGGGACCGCGAGCTGCTGGCCATAAAGTGGGCTTTGGAGGAATGGCGTCACTGGCTCCAGGGCACCAGAGAGCCATTCATCGTCTGGACCGATCATCAAAATCTCATCACGATCCGCAACCTAAAACAGCTGAACCCGAGGCAGGCGCGATGGGCACTATTTTTCGAACACTATAATTTCCATCTGTCATACCGCCCGGGCTCGAAAAATACCAAGGCTGAGGCCCTCTCTCGATGCCCGCGCCTGTTCTCCCACCATCCAGAATTATCGCACCCCTCCGCTGGGAACTGGAAACAAGGGTCCGCCAGGCACAGGTCACGGAGAACGAACCGGCAGGTGCGCCGCCTGGACATCTCTACGTGCCTCACCCCATGAGATCGGAAGTCATCCAGTGGGGCCACACCTCACTCCTCTCCGGGCACCCAGGTAGCAGGCGTACAACTCAGTTCGTCCAGCGCGCCTTCTGGTGGCCATCCATGACCAAGGACATCGACGAATACGTTCAGGCGTGCCCAGTGTGTGCCAGGGCAAAGGACACCAACCAGCCGACACCAGGGGAACTTCAACCACTTCCGATTCCCCGTCGGCCCTGGTCGCACATTGCCGTCGATTTCATCATGGGCCTGCCGGAATCTGAAGGGAGAAATACCATCTTAACCATCGTCGATCGTTTCTCCAAAGCCGTGCACCTGGTGGCCCTAACCGGACTCCCATCAGCCAAGGACACCGCAAAACTGATATTAGAGCACGTAGTCCGCCTGCATGGGTTCCCCAAAGACATCGTCTCGGATAGGGGGCCCCAGTTCACTGCCCGATTCTGGAAGGCCTTCTGCCGTCTGATCCATTCCACCTGCAGCCTATCTTCTGGGTACCATCCCCAGACCAATGGTCAGACGGAGCGGACCAACAACAACTGGAGCTCTATCTAAGGTGTTTTGTGGCGGATCGACAGCGCTCCTGGGCTCGCTACCTCCTATGGGCTGAGTTGTCACACAACCTACACGTCTCGTCTGCAACCAACCTCAGTCCATTCGAGGTATGCCATGGTTTCCAACCTCCGATGTTCGAACACCAAGAACCGGAGGTTGATGTACCATCAGCCCAACAGTTGGTCCGCAGGTGTCGGCGGCTCTGGACATTGACGAACCAAGCCATCCAACGAGCCAACACACGCTACGCCGCTCAACATCGCCGTCGACACCCTCCGGGACGTTTGTATAACATAGGTGACAAGGTATGACTGTCCACAAAGAACCTCCATCTACAAATCAAGAATCAGGAAAACTGTCACCCAGATTCATTGGACCATATCGCATCCACCTCAAAATTAACCCTGTCACCTACCGGCTCCAGCTGCCTGCGGCGCTCCGAATCCACCCAGTATTCCACACATCCCAACTAAAACCCTTCATCACTTCACCCATGGTTCCTCCCACCC
Source organism: Channallabes apus (assembly GCA_030522415.1). Taxonomy (NCBI): domain Eukaryota; kingdom Metazoa; phylum Chordata; class Actinopteri; order Siluriformes; family Clariidae; genus Channallabes; species Channallabes apus. The sequence goes on from CM060110.1 coordinate 23,417,009, forward strand.
CCCCTGCTCCTCCTCCCCGTATCATTAACGGCGGTCCCGCTTACACCGTGCGAAGGATCCTCGACTCGCGCCCTCGGGGCAGAGGTACTCAGTACCTGGTTGACTGGGAGGGCTATGTCTGGAGCCGGTCCTGGACGGGGGGGTACTGTCATGCACACTCAATCCACGACCGGCACTAGGACCCGGAAGTAGAGCGGTCGTAAATCAGGAAGTATAAAAGGAGTAAATAAACCATAGCAGAGCGCTCAGTAATTGAGTTCGGCCCACGTTGGTTCGTGTTGCGATCTTCCAAACTGTGAGTACTCACCAATCTTTTGGGTTATTGCTTTCTGCTATTTGTGTGTGCATTTATTGGACGCAGGTTAAATTTGTGTTTTTCCCTCGCTCACCCTTTGTAGAGTCCTTATACTAAATCGCGGGGATATCCTACCTACTCGCTTCTCTCCGCGTTTGGGTTCACCATCCACGCTACATTGGGCTAACCGCTAAAGCTACATCTTCTGGTCCTTCAGGTTAGTTCACTCGTGACAGACATAATTTTAAGTGCACTAGTCCAGAGTGCTGATTTGAATGTTGCAACTGCTTCAGAGGGCTATTAGGTTTTAAAGTTTATTCTACAGTTGGTTTAATGTATTTTCTGCTGCATTTTATTTCTAAACGAATGCTGTTTTTTATTAATTAATTATTATTATTATTATTATTATTATACACAATTTTGTTAACAACAAGTATTTCAGGCTCTGGTGCCGTGCAGTTGTTCCTACGGATGCAAAATTTAGCTGAATGCACTTTAATTAAAAAAGACAACCTGTATCTAGACTGTGAATGTCAAAAATATTTGGTAATGTTGGTGAATAAACTGTTTAATTACATTTTAGTTGTGTGATTTATGAAAGATATAGATGAAATAATTACTGAAGTTTCTTTCCAAAACATAAATTAGCAATGTTTACATTATTATAGGGAGTAATATAAATTGATTAAACCAAGTAAGGGAAAATCTCACAAAACAAAATGATAGTAAGATTTACTTAATAATTTCATAAAATCAAGGTTCCTGCTGATATAAGAATAAATTAACTTTACTTGATTACAGATGGGCCACTAAGACTGTGCGTGTTTTCCCGCGAGATGCCGCAATTTAGCGCTCTGCTTCCCGCAACTTTAATTAAATGTGTTGTGCTTCACTGAATATCCGCCAGATGGCGCATGGAAGGACTTTATCTAAAAGCCAGACCAAGTACGACGGAGAATTGTGTATAATTAGTTAGCCTAAAACAATATTGTATACCAATGCTGAAGCAAACATGAATTTTATTTAGTTTTACAACAGATATTTCATAATGAACGTGTGTGTATATGTGCTTCATATTATTTTCATAATGATGAAATGAGATGCTCAACTTCGTGTTTTAAAAGTTTCTTATATCGTCTTAACAGTGAAAGACATGCCAATGCCACCGTTTAAATGGTATTGAAATTAATTTAATTTCCTGATAGTAGGCTGATAGTGTTAACTATGCAAATGTCCTGATTCATGAATATGCCAACATATCCTATTTAAAACGTAAAAATGTGTCGCCATCATGAATGAACAATATGTGTGTGTGTGGGGGGGGGGGGTTTGGTTTGATTATTTACTCACAAAAAACGGAAGTCCGATGATTTCTTTGTCTCTCGATTATTTTTCCAGCATCAAAGATTCAACACTTCGCACAGTTATTTTGAGTAAATCCACTGTAGTTACAACACAATCACTGTATCTGTAGTTCACGTTTACAACAATATGTTTGCTGTATCTTTTAGCTTGCGTTAGATTACATTAACTTACGGTAACTTAAGGTAGCTTACGGTAGGTTACAGCAGATTACGGTCAAAAGCTTGTGTCTCCACAATTCCGCATCAAGAACTGAACTTTTTTACAGTGACAGACATGCAACTACGTGTAACAGTGGAATGACATCACAGACATTACAAACAATATGGTTGTCATAAATGAATGCTTAAACAATAGCCTAATGCTAACTAAATAACTGATAACTTTAAAGTACAATAAAATGCAATAAAATGAATAAAATAAAATAAACACAACAACAAAATCATGACAAATGCGATATGGCTCTTACATTCCAGCCCCTAATTGACAGGCAATAAGACTGACAATTGCATTCGTGTTTTTTTTAGGTTTTTTTTGTAAAGACATGAAATTAAACTTCCTTAACCTTTTAAACCTTTGAAATCTTTTAAGGGTATGATATTTATCTCAGGTGTTTATATTTGCATATCAAATTTCATAACAGATTATGACACATTTAACAGTCCTTTTCACATATGAGGCACAGCTTGTCAATGGGTCTTTCCAGAATGTTGGTCTTAGTTTTAACTAACAAACATCTCACAAGTCCTTTTTTGTCGGGGAACACCTTCGTGATTCGACCGACGACCCATGAATTTCTTGGAGAAGACTCATCAATTATTAAAACCACATCTCCAATCGAGAGGTTTCTTCTCACTTGAAACCATTTTTGACATTCCTGAAGCAAGGGCAGGTATTCGCGCACCAATCGCTTCCAGAATAGATCTGCAATATACTGAATCTGCATCCACTTGCGACGTGCATAAATGTCCTCTTTCTTAAAAAGTCCGGGAGGCAAGTTTGGCTGTTTTTTCATTAGCAGCAGGTGGTTAGGTGTCAGGGGTTCTAGGTCTGTAGGATCGTCTGTAACAGTAGTGAGGGGTCTGTCATTCATTATTGCTTCAACTTCGCATAGGAATGTATGCAGGCTCTCATCGTTTTGTGTTTGTTCTTTTAGTACTGATCTCAAAATCTTTCTAACTCATCTGATCTGCCTTTCCCATACTCCACCGAAATGAGACCCAGAAGGTGGATTAATGCCCACTGTATGCCCTTTTGCATAAGGAAGCTTTCAATTTGTGACTGATTCCATCGCTGGATGGCCTCGCGCAGTTCAGACTCAGCGCCTATAAAATTTGTTCCATTGTCACTTCTCATAATTGATACCTGACCTCGCCTGCTCACAAAGCGTCGAATGGCATTCACACAAGAGTTTGTGTCAAGGGATTGCGCAACTTCGATGTGCACAGCTCTTGTTGTCAAACAAGTAAAAAGTACGCCATATCTTTTAACGTTACTTCTGCCACGCTTGACCTCAAAGGGTCAGAAAGTCAACTCCCACGTTAGTAAAGGGTGGGTGATCTGGTGCTATTCTATTATCTGGCAGCTCTGACATTTTTTGTTCACCTGTTCTTGCTCCAATCTTCCTACATATCACACACCTGGAGAGCAACTTTCTTACAAGTGAGTTAGCGGTTGGGATCCAATATTTATGTCGCAGTTCTGAAAGCATGTAGTTTCTACCACAATGTCCAATCTTTTCATGAATGTCTCTTAAGATTAATGTCGTCACGTGTGAATCTTTAGGTATAATGACTGGGTGTTTAATGTGCTCAGGCATTGCAGACCTACCGAGATGTCCTCCGACTCTCAGCAATCCATCCTGCAGTACTGGGTCCAGTTTAGACAGACAACTGTTTCTTTTTATGGCTACATAGTTTTTTTGCAGCGTGGAAATTTCCTTTTTGAGTTTTGCAGCTGCATTACGCTTTTGCAACATGGAAATTTCTTCTTTGAATTTTTGGCTTTGGATAAACTTAATAACTGCATTTTCTGCTCTTATTAAGTCCTGAATTGTGATTTTCTGTCTTTGGATTATCTAAGTGTGTTCTGACCCTTTCTGTTTTCTGTTTGAGCATGTCTTTGATGCGAAGGATCCAGGCAACGGATCTTTTTAACTTGTGCCAGTCAGAGTGATAATCAGTTTACTCACTGCGTCTGTGCTTTCTGTAGTACTCACGATATTCACTGAAGCTGAGAGGTTAATCTCAGTATCGTTTTCTTTTATTGACATGTCTTGAATGTTCTCAGGCCATTTGCACTCTACTTCTTTGAGAAATGAGGGACCATGGATCCAGTTGACATTTTTCATGAATTTTTCACAGGATACCCCCCTGGACGCAGAATCAGCTGGGTTTTTTGAGGTATTGACGTACCTCCATTGCTGTGGCTTGGTTAGCTCTCTTATAGTGGCAATTCTGTTGGCCACAAAGGTTTTAAAACAGTTGTACTGTCAGTCCAAAACATAGAGTCCAGCAATTTCAGTTCTAGTTGTTCTTTCAACATTTTGTAATTTTTCACAGCGACCACTGCCACAGTCAGTTCCATGCGTGGAATAGTGGTCTGTTTCAGAGGTGCTACACGAGAGTTCCCCATCATGAATTCGCAATGTGTGAGCCCACCGGTATTTACTAACCTGAGGTAAGAGACAACTCCATATCCCATTTCACTCGCATCCGAGAAGTGATGAAGTTGTGCTGTAGCTGTAACTCCAAAGTCGGCTGGTTTTATGCATCTTGTTACGCTGAACTCAGACAGTTGGTGCAACTCTTGCAGCCAGAATTTCCATCTTTTTTACAAACTGCTCGGGAATGTCGTCATCCCATGCGAGTTTTTCTTTACATAACTGCTGCATTAAAATTTTTGCTGGCAGTATAACAGGTGCGAGGAAACCCAAGGGGTCGTAAATTGAACTAGTGATTGACAAGATTCCTCGTCTTGTCACAGGTCGTTCTTTTAAACTAAACTTAAACTTTAACATGTCTGAATTGATGCACCACAGCACCCCTAGAGCTCTCTCGACGGGGAGTGCATCTTTACTCTAATCTAAGTTCGCTGTTGCACCTGATGGAACAGAAAGACCATCTAAAGTTACAGCGTGATCTAAAATCTTGCTTCTAGCTGTAAGCCATAATCAAATTAAAAGAAATAAACACTTGAAATATATCAGTCTGTGTGTAGTGAATATATATATATATATATATATATATATATATATATACACTCAGCAAAAAAAGAAACGTCCTGACTTTCAACTGTTTTTACTTTCAGTAAACTTAATGTGTAAATATTTGTATGAACACTAAAAGAGTCAACACCATAAGTCATAAACTAAAAATGTTTCACAATGTGTCCCTGAATGAAGGGAGGCTCAAAATCAAAAGTACCAGTCAGTATCTGGTGTGGCCACCAGCTGCTTGAAGTACTGCAGTGCATCTCCTCCTCATGGACTGGACCAGATTTGTCAGTTCTTGCTGTGAAATGGAGGGATTGTGTGTTCCTGGTGTGACTTGGGCAGTTGTTGTGGCCATCCTGTACCTGTCACACAGGTGTGATATTCGGATGTACCCATCCTGTGCAGGTGTTGTTACACGTGGTCTTC